>CM033740.1:3643531-4243531 GCA_019671005.1 Hibiscus mutabilis
GTTTTGTTTTCTAGGCAGTTGAAGGAGTGCCTAAGATCAGACCTGGCTATAACCCAGCTGCTTGGATGCTTGAGGTTACTTCAACAGCTGAAGAAAATCGCTTGGGGGTGGACTTCGCAGAAATTTATCGAAGATCAAATCTATTTCAGTAAGGGATACTTTTTTTTCGAATTTGAGCTGTTGCTTTTACTTATTCATTTGGTGTTTTAGTTCTAACCATCTTTTCAAAAACTTCATCTAATTTCGTTGCACTACTTTTTTTCAGGCTTAATAGGGAGTTGGTTGATAACCTAAGCAAGCCAAGTAGCAATACAAAAGAATTGAACTTTCCATCGAAGTATTCTCAGTCCGTTTATGAACAGTTCTTAACATGTCTTTGGAAGCAAAATTTATCTTATTGGCGAAACCCCCAATATACAGCAGTTAAATTCTTCTATACTGTTGTCATCTCGTTGATGCTTGGAACAATATGCTGGAAATTCGGTTCGGAAAGGTTTACTACTTAGCATACTTTTCAATATTTTTTATAGCACACAGTATGTTAAGTTGTTTTGTGCTTATTAAGGTTCTAACAGAGCCGTGCATAGAAGCATAATACTGACAGCTTATGACTTATTAATAGAATGATGCAAGCTGTAGTAAAATCCAGTTTTCCTTCGAAAATGACGAACGGGTCATTTTCATTTTATGTGTTTCCAATCTGTTCATGGATCGTCTTTTGTGCCTTAACTGCCATCTTCCATTTTGGTTAGCTCATCTCTACTTATAGTCTATTGTTTCAATTTGGTTCACTTACAGGGAGAGTCAGCAAGATTTATTCAATGCCATGGGGTCAATGTATGCTGCAGTCCTCTTCATTGGTATCACAAATGCAACCGCGGTTCAACCTGTTGTTTCTATCGAGAGATTTGTTTCATACCGAGAGAGAGCCGCCGGAATGTATTCAGGCCTAGCCTTTGCCTTTGCTCAGGTCGAACTCCGATTTCCAGCCATTACACATGATCCAAAGCTGTGTGCCCTTTAGATCTCTAGAAATTAGCCTTGGATTCATTCTGCTTCTTCTTTGCAGGTTGCCATTGAGCTCCCCTATGTTTTTGCACAATCAGTAATTTACTGTTCAATTTTCTACTCCATGGCCTCATTCGAATGGAACGCTTTGAAATTCATCTGGTACTTGTTCTTCATGTACGCAACATTGTTATACTTCACCTTTTACGGAATGATGACGACCGCCATCACTCCGAACCACAATGTCGCCGCCATCATCGCCGCTCCGTTTTATATGCTTTGGAACCTTTTCAGCGGCTTTATGATTCCCCACAAGGTAATGAACAAACCAACTGTTTTATAGTTTCCCCACCTCTGCCTACTCTGCCATGTATAGTCTCATGTGTAAAGTAACTGAGTTGTGTAATTCTCCAGAGAATCCCTATTTGGTGGAGATGGTATTACTGGGCTAACCCCATAGCCTGGAGTTTGTATGGCCTCGTGATTTCGCAATACGGAGACGACGACAAGATGGTGAAGCTATCGAATGGAGTAGAATCGGTGCCTACGCGACTGTTACTCAAGGCAGTGTTCGGGTATCGGCATGATTTCTTGGGTGTAACTGCTGTTATGGTAGGCTTTTTTGTCGTCTTTTTCGCGGTGATTTTCGGATTTGCCATAAAAGCCTTCAATTTCCAGAGGAGATAACAGGATTTTGATCTGATCTGAACCAAGGGAAAGTATGCATGGTGTTGTCTATAATCTCATGCAGTTCAGTTTTCTCATAAACATGACTGTATAGGAATATACTATATTTCTGGCTCGATAGTGAAATTTTTATATTTGTTTTTAAGTTTTTTTTTTTCTCATATAAAAAATGTTGTAATCTAGAATAAGGGAAAAAAACAAATTACTGGAGACATTTAAAGTTTTAAGCTCTACGATTAATTAAATGTCTCGTGGTTAAATGACAATATCAACCGGATTAAATCCGAGATTTTATTTTTGTGTATAATAAAAATAAAAAAATAAATAAAACCACTATCAGTCAAAAGATTTTATTTTTGTGTATAATAAAAATAAAAAAATATATAAAACCCTAAACCCTACCCCCAGAATAATTGTTCATTATGCCTCTATTTATACAAAAAAAATTAAGACTTTCATCCTACTTAAGAGTTTAATCATTGTACAAATCATTATCATTAAAAGGCTTCGATAATCAACTTATGAATTTTTTTCTAAAAAGGATTTCCAAATCACAAGGTTAAAATTTCCAAGTAAAAAGTAATTAAAATGATTATTTTGATAATTATAATTTTACCTTTCAAAACAAAGGTTTCAGTCAAACAGAATTTAGAATTGCAGTGTATATTAAAAATAATAGGAATAAAAGAGGGTAAATTTCAATATATATATTAACGGAAAATTCCTTGTATGGAGATGGAGTATCCAACAAACAACATTAGCCTTCACAAAATGCATGAATAAATCTCAAAGCTTCAACTTGTTAGGCCTAAGTGTGACATTTTCATTTTCTTTTGAGCAAAACTCTAAAAACCCTTTTTTTTTTTTGGCTGCTTCAAGATAGTTGGCATGAACAAAGTGTACCAAAAAGACATGTCAAGAAACCTTGTTATATATATATATAGTGTAAGGAACTATACCAGTTTTAACAGTAATGAGGATAAAAGCGCCGCCCGAAGTTGATCACTTCCAGAGCTTCACACACTTGTCATGGCTGGCTGAGGCTACCATGTGAGTGCTATTCGACGCTGCCAGTGCCGACACTAGATTCTCGTGGGCATGTCGGGTCAATATTTTGTTCTCGATCATGTTCCACAGCTCCAGAGTCTCGTAACAGCCGATGACCAACAGGGAAGAATAAGAAGGATGGAAAACACAGGTGTTAAATTTGGTGCCACTGCCGGTGCAGCTCAGTTCATGAACAAATTCTCCTTTGCCACCAGCCCCAACCGTCCACACTCTCACCAAGTCATCACTTACAGATGCCAAGAAGTCGCCAGTAGCATCCCAGCAAATAGAATGGACAGCGGTTTTATGCCCCTGCAATGACAGTGCGATGAAAACGATTAGTTAAAATTGAGGGTTAATGTGTTCACTGTTTCGGGCAAAAGACGGCACTCCATGTAAAATATCCACACACAAAAAAGAACACTGAAGCAAAATAAGACCTGATAGAAATACTCGACAGGAAAATTACAAGATATTTTACATTCCATACCCAAAGTCATTCGATTCAGGAGGGAAAAATATCTACTTTGCTCGGAGGGTTAGTTAAAAAAAAACAAATGGAATAATAGCATATGGGATGCCAAATTGTTTAGATCAAACCTATAGAAAAGTTTGTGTGCACCATGGAGGTACAACAAGTTTTAGAGCAAGTGGACTCGTATTCCTCTAAAGCCTTCGAGGCAAAAAGCATATACAAACGTTCAACACTCAAAGCATTACATTCATTCTAGTCAAGACTTCCCGAAGGCCTTGCATCGTAAAGAAACCATGACTGCAACGTCATGATCAAATAGTTCTCTTATAGTCTTATTCTATATGCGATAAAGCTAGTGTGTAAGTGTATTCCATTAACAATTACCGAAACCTCATTTCACTATAGGTGACAAAAGGCTGAGCTGAAATTAGACAATAACTAGAAAAGTCCCAACTAACCTGTAACTTGGCCCTGCAAACTTGGTCTTCTACATCAAGTAGGGATACAGAATTATCAGTTGCAGCTGCAAGAAACCTTCCAACACGAGGCTGAAATCTTATCTGGGATGCACCACCCTGATAAAAGGGAAAAAAAGGAAGGTATTAACCGTAAAAATAAGATCTGCAAAAGAAAAAAAGTAAAACAACAATTCGCATTGTACGTAACCATTTCTTGAGAATGAATCGTAATTCGTAAGGCTATGTACCTTCAAAACTCCAGCACAACTACCATTCTTAATGCTCCAATATCGAATCTCACTATTATTATCGCATGAGCAGATAAGGTCATCTTTGGTCGGGTGGAAGTCGAGTGATGTGACAGTTGTAGAATGTCCCATAAAAGTTCGAAGTGAATAAGAAGACTGCAAAATAGAACCGTGCATTCCATAAATCATAAAATAAAAAAGAGAACATCACTGGCAAATTACCACAAGCAGATAAGATCATCTTCGCGTGACAAACTTTAAAGGAAATATCTTTCTGTTCTCAATGCCTAGCAGTCAGCTTTTTAGGCCATACTGAAGCAGTTTCCAAAAGTATTAGACCAAAAAATGCACAGCAGAATTAGTCACTTGCAAGGCAGCTACAGAATGTTTTCTACTAAAGACCAAGCTCCAATGTGATCATGAGACGTTCCATTATAAAAGGATGCATGCATACTTACATTATCAGCATCCCAGACCCTGACTGTTCTGTCAGCTGAAGAGGTAGCAAGCCTTGACATACTTGAACTGAAACGAACATCGGTTATCCATTGAGAATGTTCTTCAAGGGTGGACTTTAATGCAAAAGACTCTGTGCACCACAGCGCAGCCTGCACAATGATGTCATCAAGCAAACATGTTTATCTTTCATTCTCTAGAAAAATCAAAAACTTCAGCCGGAATAGCACTGAAGTTTGCCTATCAACCAGAATAAAAGGTTTAAATAGTTCATAACTGTACCTTTTTATCATGGCCACCAGTAGCGAGCAACTTCCCATCTGCTGAGAAGTGACAACATTCAACTTTACTTGTACTAACCTGGATAAGCTTGACTTCCATAAATGTTAAACCTAACATTACAATATTATTAGATATCCATGCATTTCACTCATTGTAAGAAATTGCTGGTATTTCTGTGGGGGAAGACAAGCCCCAATAATTAGAAAAACTAACATTAACTATACCTTTGCTGATATCACCGGACCGACCAACTCTATCTCTAGGCTTTGGATCATCATGAGACAAGAATGACTCTACGTTATCATCTAGAGACCCATCATCCACAAAACGGTCTATATCAGCCTGTGATGTACCATCTCAAGTTACCCCACAGCCACAGCAGAATGGAATATCAATCGAAATAACTAGAAGCAGTCCATAATTTTCATCCTATTAATGCATCTCTTCTGAAATCAAGTTATTTAACATTGATTCTTTAAGTTAAAGAGCAAATCCAAAATAGATATCTCTTTACTATATTGTCTATTGTATATACTTTTAACCTCTTAGGAGGTTCTAAACTATATTTTCTGCTTCCCCTCGGATGATCCCAAAATCAGAATAAGCATATGATATATACACGTAGGTTGCCAACTCATTTGCTCCGGGAACTTTCTATAGAATTAAAAATCTAAATTTCAGAGCTGCAGGAAAATAAGAACTTAAAGAAAATACAAAAGCAAGACACAATGTTAATCAAAAGATGGTGGGAGCTTTTACCAATTGATTAGGAGCTGATGTAAGGGAACCCAAACCATCAGAGCCAAACATAAGCAATGATTTGGAGGAACCACTATTATGTGGCAAAGTGGGCATTGATATAGCATCTCCTGGTGTGTGAGTAGAAGGCGAGGAAGGTGAACTTGGAGATGGTCCGGTGGTGTTCGCAGTTCCTGAGCTATTGACTGGACCTGATGATGACCCTGGTTGCTTCCTCTTTCGGCCACCTTGATTTTTTGAAGCCTTAAGCAAAGATGTAATACTAAAGTTAGAAACACTGATTCGACTTACATACAAATGTTTAGATATTTTGGGAGAATGATAATCTACAAACAATGAAACAGAGGCGGAGAAAGAGAATAACATATCAGTGTTTGATATGTTAAACCTGATCATTTCCACTAACGGTGTTTGATATGCTACTATCAGGCATCATACTGCAGGTACCAACCATTTTATCTTGCCGCTGGAGTTGGGGATTTGAATTCTGAGACTGCTGGCTTGAAAGTGGATTCTGTGCAAATTGTTGTGATTGTTGATGACTTTGATGCAGTTGTTGCTGCTGTAACTGAAACATATGAACACCATTTACCAAGAGTGAGGAAGCTACAAGCCTACAACAGCTCCAAATCTAATGAAAGCATCAAGAATAATAACAATTGTCAATGACGTGCAGCACAGACAAAAAATACCTTAACTGACATATCAGTGTCGCCACGAGACAGCACAGGAGAACCAATTTGCATAGGTGATCCAACTTTGGGAACCGTGTCGCCGAGAGAATTTAGTTGGCCATCTTCCCCAAGACCCATCATCTGGTTGTTCAGAAGCATACGCATTTTTCTGCTTTCAAAATCATTTGCCGATGGGGATGACAAATTATGTTGTGCTTGAAGAAGTAGTTGCTGCTGTAGCTGAAGCTGACTGAATGGCTGAGAGGACTGAATCATAGTTTTCTGCTGCTGGAGAATCCCTGATCGAAGTTGATCCAGTCCCTACAATTGGTAAGATACAATTAGACAAGGAACTTGTATATCGATCTTGCAAGCTTTACTAAGTTTACTATAAAATAATAAAATTTGAACAACAAACTCACAAATAAAATTTGAACAACAAACCATTGATAAAAGGATTAACTTATCTCAGTTGTTCTACTCCATTCTCCTTTCCACAAGATAGATTTAGAAAGAATAATAAGATTTAATTCTATGGACTAAAATTGTACACATAAATTAATCTTCATCATGTATCCAATAGACAAAGTTACTTTAGCAGTTATCAATTAGTTACAGGAAATCAGAAGATCTAGCTTAAACATCTTTTTCTCTTTGGGATGAGATATGAGAGTGATCTTAGCAAATGATTTATTCAATCGAAATCCCCAACATAGCATATCATCATTTAGCAAGCACATGAAACTAAGAATATGGAGTAGCAACTTCATGTCGACTCTAAGTCAAAAGACTTACCGTTAAAGGCCATCCTTTCAGTGTCAAATTGCCACCGGCTTGATTTGAACCTTTAGAACAATAAAAGTTAATAAAAGCAATACTTTATACCTTAAAAAACAACTCTCTTGAGGTGAAAAATTTACCATGAACTCCAACTAATGATCCATCAGGACCAGCAGCTCTTTGAGTTAACATTGAATTGATCTCACTCCTTGAATCCTGCATCAGCATAAGGAATATAAAACAACCAAAATTATATAGAGGCTGAAAAAAACTGCAATCTAAGGATAAAATACACAAAAAGGATAAAATGAAAATTAAGTACCTGGGTGGGCACTGAAACCTGCTGAGCTCGATTTTGCATTTGCTGAAGACTTCCTGATATATTTCCAGGTGTGCCATGCAGTGTTTGCCTGTAAGTATATCACTAACAAGTTTTACACAGCACAAACATGACAAAAGCAAATAAAGAAAACAATAAATGGTCCTTTTAAAACAAAAAGACCACATGAGAATTGAGAAGTACCCGGGAGGCTGGCCGACCACCGAGGCTGCTTTCATAATTGAAGCTTGATTAGGATCCAGAAGCTGGCCCAAATTATCACCTAGTTGCTGCAAACTTATCTGATATAAAAAAAATGCAAGAATAGGCTGAAAAGGGTGGGATCAAATACTATCAAGCTAATGTACCTTCACAGCTGCATCATCTGAGGAATCCCTTTGGCGTGGAAACCTGAAACAGTCGTCGTACATCTTTCTTGTGGAGGCAATTGCACTCGCAGTGCTATCCTTCATGAGAGGTTCACCGACAAGCCTATTGGCAGCATCGTTTGCTAACTGAGTCCCTTCTCTTCGCTGCTGCTGGTGGTGCTGTTGTTGTTGTTGTTGCTGCTGCTGCTGCTGAGCGTGCCTCTGCAATAAGAGCTGCTGCATCTGCATCTGCTGAGGCTGAGGCTTCTGATACTGTTGCTGTTCTCGAGCTTTAGCCATTTGAGTCTGCCATTCATAAACAATTTAATTAAACAGCACAAACTTGCTCAACTAACTCGTAGAAAATATCAATTATAAGTCGCAGAAACACACCTCAATATAAGATGCAGCAACTTCGGAATGCTTCTCGTTTGTCCGAGCAATGAATATATCCCAAAATACAGACCACCACTCGAATAGAAAACCACCAGGCGCATCGATAGCTGGGAAACACATTAAAAACCAGAATCATTAAGTTTAAAAAAGCCATCTTTCAAAGCAAGAAAAGAAAAGAAAAATGGGGTATGCCATACCTACTGGGTCAGTTGACACTTTCCCTTCAGCTTGAAATGCCTTTGCAGTAGCATTCAACTTCCTCTTCGTCAGGTAATCATATATATAAACGTCCAACCTGTGCTCATAAGGAATAAACATTAAAGTTATTCAGATTTTAACAACAGTAAAATGTAGTAAATTTAGATGCAGAACATTAAACCTTCATTAGCCAGAAATAATATACATTACTACATAAAGCTAGAAACTTTCACAAGCACAACCCTTCGTTCAAATTCAAATTTCAAAACCATTTTTTTAAAAAGAAAACATAATGCTCACATCTCTGCTCCATTTAATATGAAAAAAAACATTTTCATTTCTCGAACAAAACCCTAAATCAGTATATCGTACTAATTCCATCAACAACCCAGAAAACAAAAACAAAATGGTCGATGGACAAAATGGAAACTTTCATTAATACCCCCATTAAATAATGAAGTTAAAACTCAAAACCCATAGACAAAACAAGAAGAAAATGAAATGAAAGAACCCCAATAAGCAAAAACACACAGAAATAACTTACATTTTATCAGCTTCCCAGTTAGTCTGTGACATGATTGTTGAATTTTTTTTAAGGTTAACAAAACAAGAAGAAAAAAAAAGGAATTCCTTACAATCCGTAAACCCCTGAGGCCTGAACAATGAAAGGAAAATGGTTAGGTATTCTAAAGCAATGAGTTTTCAATCATGCTAAAGAAATTGGTCCAGTAATGGTTGACTACACTTTCACGCTACCTGCTTTTTTTTTATTTATATTAATTATAGAGAGAGTACTACTTTTTATAAGATTAAATTAAATTAAATTAAATTAAATTAAATTAAATTAAATTAAATTACAGTTTTTTCTATAGTAATGGACGGTTAACTAATTTTGGGAAAAATACACCCAGATTACTCCATTATTATTATTTTTGAATACGAGGTTACTCAATTATTAGTTTGGTTTTACATTGATCATTTTTTTTTTAAAAGTTAAGATTTAATTATTTAATTAAAATTTTGTTGCAAGTAGGTTATTTCGTCGTTAAAATTAAAACAAACTTGTAATGAAGTATGATATAATAATAGTTTTAATCCCTAAAAGTTTTACGCTCGAGCAATATAATTATAGTTCGAAATAATTCAATAAATTTAACTCATTTAGTCTCTTTCTGTGATACTATCAAATCAAACGAGTTCATCAGATCAAACAATAGCGGATAATTGTATTCTACCATAAAGCATCATCAAGTTATTGATAAAAGCAATAGTTAAATAACTACAATAAAAAAGACGTCTAACATTTTTGGGAAGAACAAGCATTTTAGGAGAAGAACAAAGACATAATTGATATGATTTTTAAATATTAAATGCTAAAATTATTAAATTTGTTCAAATTAGAACCAATTTAATAGAATGTATAAATTTTGAGATTAAAATTGTTATTATATAATACCAGGTCACGTTACTATTTCCATCTATTTTTATTAGCCAATGGCATATTTGTAACAATTTTCTAAATAAGTGATTAAATCGAAACTTTTAAAAAATAATTAATTTATAATAAACTAATAATTGATTTGGAGTGTATTTTATTCTATAATTTTCTTTTTTCCCCTTATGTCCACATATGCTATTTTCCCCCCAAAAATATCCGTTGGATCGAAAAAATAACTAGTTTTTACGTTCTATTGACTTATATACTGATAGATGTTGACCATAAATTTTTAAAATATGTTCTTTATTTTTAAAAAAAAAGAAAAAAAAATCGACCTCAACATTAATGGAGGTCGAGATTGATGTAGTATAGAAATTTCGAATTCTAAATTTTAAGTTATTTGAAAATTTTCCATTAATAAATTTAACTTATGACCTCCACAATCATATATGTCAAATTTAACATCTTTTCTATTCGAATCTCGACACTTATGGCCTCGAACTTTATTTTCCCCCATGGGTTTCATTTTTTTAATATATATACATATATAAAATACAAAAAAATTAGTTATAAGTTGTTTCATAATATTTCTTCATTATCAATTTTTCCTTGAAAAAATGGGTAAGGATTTACCTCTATTTAAAGAAATTGTTGAGAAAATAAAGTGTGTTTTTTTAAAGGAAATTAAATTTCCATCTTTCCTCTATTTTCTGAGATTGTCCGAAGTTGAAAATTTTCAATAATTTAACGTAATGTTTTGGACATTACTATTAAAATAATTAATAATTAGCAGTAAGTATTTTTATTTTATTTTATTTTTTATTCAGTGAGTATCATTTTTTCCCCAGACCGTACATGTATTATATATTTTATAATAGAAATTTAATATTATTTATCCATTCCTCGCAATCTTCGTACTATTTTACTCTTAATACGACAAAAAGGTTTGTTTTTAATGTAGCTTTATTAGTCAGTAGTTTCTGTTCTGGGGATTGGAGTCTTTTCTGTTGGTATAAAATCTGGAAAACATCACAAAACAGTAATTTTTTTAATTTTGATAAAAATATTAATATTATATATACCGACAGTAAAAAATTAATTTTAGTAAAAAAATTAATTTCAGAAACAGTGTTTAAATAATATCATACGCACTGATGGTAATTTTTTTTAGTTTTTACTAGCGTCATAATTTTAAAGTTTTGGGACTTAATTTAGGGTGTAGGTTTTAAAGGTTTATGTTTAGTAGTTTAGAATTTAATGATCGTGAATAGATTTTAGAGTTAAAATTTAAGGTTTATAAGTTAAAACATAAGTCCTCAACATATTATGTTAAAACATAAACCCTAATAATTACCCAAAAATTCTAAATACCTAAACCCTACATCTTTAAACTAAGACACTTGTGAGAACTAAAAATTTCCCATCAGTGTATTAGATATAGATTCATATTAAATTATAAACTTTAAAATTTATCATTAAATATTAAATATCATATATTATCGAACCCAACAAGTGATCTCAGTAGAAAAACGGATGATTTTCATCCATTCAACTTTACTTCAGAGTTTCTTTAATTTCATAAGCAATGTTTAAATAATGTCACATATCGTCTTCAAAATTCATCCGAATTCGAGTAATTGATCGAAGCAACAAGAAACTTTCACTTGAAAAAAAGATGTATATAAAGATGAGATTGAGAAAAAGAATTACACGTCGAAAAAAAAAAACAGACATGGACAGTCATTCCATGGAATCATCTTTATCATCCACATGAATTGGTCTGTTCCTCCAAAACACAGCAAGGCCACTCCCACCCAGCTACATGAAAAAAAAAACATAAAACCATGAGAATGTCAATTGAAGATAATGGAGACGACAGTGAAAAATGTTTCGTACCGCCATGCAAACAACGCTAACTGCAGAGGGAACAGCTACTAGTGGATTGGTGAAATGCTTCTGGGCGAGCAAGAAACCGAGTGCCGAACTCTGTGCATCAAAAAACACGGGGTTTGAGCATGAATATAAGAGGAACATTACCGAGAGAGACGTGATAAGAACATCCGGGTACAGAAACACCAAGACAATGTTTCTATGGATACCTGCATTCCACATTCTATGGAGATGGTACGAGAAGTGGATTCCTCGAACGATAATTTCGAAACCCAGTAACCGAGGGCAAATGCAGCAGCATGTAGGAGAGCTACAGGGGATATTAGCTGGCCTCCTTGGGCTTTTAACACTTCAGACACGTGGCCAATCTTAGCATCGAAAAGACAACGAAGTGAGTTCTTTATGTATGGAAAAATGCTTTCCAAAGAAGTATCAAAGTAATGGATATTAAAGTTTTACATGAAATTATCCTGATAACTTACAGGGCTTGCACAAAGCAAAGTGGTGAGAATGACTCCTATTAATGGCATCACCGAGATTATCTTTGAAATGAATTTGGGAAAGAATTCATTGACCAAGACTGCCTCAAATAAAACATTAGACCATATTATTATATGTCGAATTTCTTTAGTCGTAACGATAATTGAAGCGTAATGAATAAAACAGATAAAAACAATAATCCTTTGTTACCTCCAACAACTGCCGGCACTAACACAACCTGGAAAGTGCTGATAGCGAGACTCTGTAAAACTTTTGTTGGGGAAGAGACCGAAATCAAGCGGAAGCACAATCAATGTTCTTTCTCTCCCTATAACTCAAGTCAATAATTATGGCAAGCACAATATCACAAATATGTTCTCTAGCAACACTAATAAACCACAAATCAACAATGCAACTACAACACAAGTAAATCGAGACAACGATATTTTTACATGGAAAACCCCTCTAAATCAAGCCTAAAAACCAGGGGACTTTAGAGTCTAATCAAAAGCTTCACTATAATCAAATGTTCAACTACAAGACTAAAATATCCAACCTACAACAAGCATTCAACTCCAACAAGGCTAATAACAAGTAGTCTTTAGCAAAAGAGAGAAAAAAGAGAATATCACCAAAAACTGAAGCTGGCTGTAAAACTCGTATTCCTGCTGCTATAAAGCTCGGATGAAAAATCCGACCGTCCAAAGTCAAGAACACTAAGTCACCTAGCTGCTGTCCAAAAATCAGCTCAATCAAACCATGGATAAACCTCCGATCGAAGAGTTGATCACTGCTGCACCTGAGCTTCAAAAATCCGTTTCTCTCTTTCTTTTCTCTCGAACGAGCTTCTCTCTTCTACACTCAAATCTGATTTTTTTTTCTGCTATATTAAGCTGTAAATCAGCCGCCCACACACGCATTCTTCAAGGCAAAATAAATGATTTTTGTTAGATTATCCGATAGAGTTAGAGTCCTTATGTAAATAGTAGTTTAAAGATAGAGTTAGAGTCCTCATGTAAATAGTAGTTTAAATTAAAGTTTACTTCCTAAAAGATAGAGTTAGATGTCTTGTGTACTTAGGACTCCTAATTGTAACTAAAGTCCAATACTTGAGTCTATAAATTCACTGTAAAGGGATGTAATTTTTCAAAAATATTCAATAACAGAAAATCAATTTTGTTTTCTTCTTTTCTGCAGAAACTTAAATTCTGCTTTATTTTTATGCGTTAATTAGTTTTTCCTAAAGCTAGAAAATTGCTTTTCTACATGGAATAATCTTGCTAAATTATTCCCTGAATTATTTGTTAATAGAAAACCAAGTTCTTTTAAATGCCATATATGTCCTCTCGCTAAACAGACAAAAGCATCCTATTTACCATCTTCCTACAAACCTTCACAATCTTTTTCATTAATTCATAGTGATGTTTGGGGTCCTTCTCGAGTGAAGAATATAACTGGCAGTAGGTGGTTTGTCACTTTTATTGATGATCATAGTAGAACAACTTGGGCATATTTGTTAAGGGATAAATCTGAAGTAGCCTCTGTTTTTGAGAAATTTTACAATATGGTTGAAACCCAATTTGGAAGTAAAATTCAGATCTTCAAATCTGATAATGGGAGTGAATATTTTACCAAGTCATTGGGGGAATTTTTTAACAAAAAAGGGATTGTTTAACTTAGCACTTGTGTGGATACACCACAACAAAATGGGGTTGCAGAAAGGAAAAATAGGCATTTGTTGGAGGTAACTAGGTCTTTGATGTTCACTAGTAATATTCCTAAGTATTTGTGGGGTGAGGCTTTGTTAATCGCAACCTATCTCATTAATCGAATGTCCAGTAAGGTTTTGCAATACGAACACACCTAGAGCTATTTTTTTGGAGAGTTACCCCAATTTTAAACCTTTGTCCTCTATTCTCCCTTTCAAAGTTTTTGGTTGCACTATGTTTGTGAAAGATTATGTTCCCTCTAGGTCAAAACTTGACCCCAGATCCTTGAAGTGTGTTTTGGTCGGGTATTCTTCACTTAAGAAGGGCTACAAATGTTATCATCCTCATTCTCGAAAATTTTTTACTTCCTTGGATCTCACCTTTTTTGAACAGAACCTTATTTCCTGGGGCTGCAAATCGGGGAGAATTGTGATGTTTTTTCACCTCCCTACCAATCAGGTTTATCCTTCTTTACCTTGAGTTATTACCTACTAATAATCCTTTGTTATTTGAACCCCATACTCCTTTAAACCATTCTACTTCTTCACCTATTATTACACCTACAGCTTCCCATCCTTCACCTATTGTTACTACTCCTCGAAATTCACCCAAACCTTCCTCACAAACCCCTCACCTCCCGAGCAATTGAAAGTTTATACCAGAAAATAGAAAACTATTCCAGAGACTGTTTTGTAATCTAACACTTGCCGAGAATTGGACTTGAATTCAGTTGCCAATGAAAATGATGGAGGTAATGTTCTAGCCGAGATTCCCTCTCATTTACTTGAATTTGATTATTTGCCTATTGCTAAAAGGAAAGGGGTAAGACAATGTACAAAACACCCGTTCAGAGGTATGTTGCTTATGGTAATCTAATGCCATCATTTAAGGCTTTTACAACTTGCTTAGATAAAGAACATATACCTAACACTATTGAGGAGGCTCTAAAAGATTCTAAGTGGAGAAGGGCTGTTAAAGAGAGATTGAAGCACTTGAAAAGAATGATACTTGGACCATTACAGGATCTTCCACAAGGCAAGAAACCAAATCGAATGCAAATGGGTGTTCGCCATAAAATACAACTCGATGGCGATATACAGAGGTATAAAGCAAGGTTGGTGGCCAAGGGTTTTACTCAAACCTATGGAATTGATTATAATGAGACCTTTGCTCCTGTAGCTAAACTAAATACAGATTAGAGTTCTCTTAAGCTTGGTCAGTAAACAAGGATCTGAAGCTTTATCAACTTGACATTAAGAATGCCTTTCTTAATGGAAAATTGGAAGAAGAAGTGTACATGAGAGTGCCTTCGGGCTTGAAGTCAGTAAAAGGAGATCGAGAAAGTTTGCGGACTTAATAAATCCATCTATGGTTTGAAGCGCAGTCACCTAGAGCCCGGTTTGACAGATTCACCAAGGTGATTTTAGAAAATGGATACAAACAATCCTTGGCGGATCACACTCTCTTCATTAAGGTAACCTCTAGCAATAAAAGGGTTATTTTAATAGTATATGTGGATGACATTATTCGACAGTGATGATGATGAAGAGATAAGTCACTTGAAAGGGTTGTTAAATACATAGTTTGAAACAAAAGACCTAGGAAAGCTCGGATACTTTCTAGGCATGAAGGTTGCTAGGTCGAGCAAAAGGTCTAGATAAACCAGAAAAAATATGTTCTTGATCTACTTAATGAAGCAGGAATGTTGGGATGCAAACTAGTTGATACTCCCATGGAAGCAGGCTTAAAATTCAATAGAGAGGACACAAGCCCCCTAAGCGATAAGGGTAAATTTGAGGTTAGTAGGAAAATTGATTTATTTGTCATTAACTGGACTGGACATTGCTTTTCCAGTAATATTATCACCAACACATGACTGATCCAAGGGAAGATCACATGGAAGGTGCAATTAGAATTTGAGATACTTGAAAGGGACACCAGGGCATGGATTGCTATTTAAAAAGACTCAAGAAATGACTGTTCAGATTTATTCAGATTCAAGTTGGGCAAACGAATCGACAGAAAGGAGATCAACTAGTGGTGGTTACTCTCCTTTGTTTGGGGAAATCTAGTGACTGGAGGAGTAAGAAACAAACAGTTGTATCTAGAAGCGATCTTTGAAGCGAAATATAGGGCTTTAGCATTGGGAATGTGTGAAGGAATTTGGTTGTTAAAGCTATTGAAGGAGCTAAATATGAACCAAGATGAGAAGTTTGAGATTTTTTGTGACACCATACAAATTGCTCAAATCCACCCACCATGATAGGACTAAACATGTGGAGATTGACAGCATTTTATCTCGAAAAAGATTACTAGTGGGACAGACTTTTTATCTTATGTTCCTACAGAAAGAACAAGTGGCGGATGTACTTACAAAAGCACTACCAAAAGCTTCTTTCGACAAGTTTCTATTCAAGTTGGGATTATACAATGTATATTCTCCAACTTGAGGGGGAGTGTTAGATTATCCGATAGAGTTAGAGTCCTTATTAAATAGTAGTTTAAATTAAAGTTTAAAGATAGAGTTAGAGTCCTCATGTAAATAGTAGTTTAAATTAAAGTTTACTTCCTAAAAGATAGAGTTAGATGTCTTGTGTACTTAGGACTCCTAATTGTAACTAAAGTCCAATACTTGAGTCTATAAATTCACTGTAAAGGGATGTAATTTTTCAAAAATATTCAATAACAGAAAATCAATTTTGTTTTCTTCTTTTCTGCAGAAACTTAAATTCTGCTTTATTTTTATGCGTTAATTAGTTTTTTCCTAAAGCTAGAAAATTGCTTTTCTACAATTTTTAATGCCAAAGTCAACAATGGTGTTTTAGGTGGTAAAAGTATTACTAACCCCTTTGAATTTGGGGTTATAACCGGTGATGGGTTACCCACAAAGTGGGACCCTCACCCAACAAATCTCCCCCTCCAGCTATGTAGGGAATGTCTTCATGTCGGCCATCAATCAGCATGCTTCAAACTTCCCTTTTGGTAAGGCTTTAGTCAACATATCAACACCATTATCATCAGTATGAATCTTCTCAAGCTCTAACAATTTAGCCTCAAGAACATCTCGTATCCAATGGTACCTCACATCAATATGCTTAGATCTAGTATGAAAAGTTGAGTTCTTACCAAGATGAATCGCGCTCAGGCTATCACAATACAAGACATACATCTTCTGAGTAAAACCAAGTTCATGCATAAATTTCTCCATCCAAAGCATCTCCTTGCACGCTTCGGTCGCTGCAATGAACTCTGATTCGGTGGTGGATAATGCAACGCACTTTTGCAATCTCGATTGCCATGCCACAACTCCCCCTGCATAAGTGATCAAGTAACCTGAAGTAGATCTCCTCGAGTCAATGTCCCCGGCCATGTCTGAACCTGTATATCCAACAAGAACAAGTTTTTCATTGCCAAAACAAAGTTTCATGTTGGAACTGCCACAAAGATACCGCATGATCCACTTCACTGCATTCCAATGCTCTCTGCCTGGATTAGAAAGAAATTGACTAACTGTACCAACAACATAAGCCAAGTCTGGTCTCGTGCAAACCATTGCATACATCAAACTACCCACGACTGAAGAGTAAGGAACTTTCTGCATCTCTTCTTTCTCATTTTCTGTAGAAGGACTATGCTTGACACTCAATCTGAAATGAGTAGCAAAAAGAGTATTCATTGCTTTAGCTTTGTCCATACTAAACCTCTAAGGTACTTTCTCAATGTACCTCTTTTATGATAACCACAATTTCTTGGCCTTTCTATCACGTGTCAACCTTATGTCAAGAATTTGCTTTGTTGGCCTTAAATTTTTCATCGCAAAGGACTTACTCAACTCTTGCTTCAATTTGTCAATTTTGGAAGCACTACGACCAACAATAAGCATATCATCAACATAGAGCAAAAGGATAATAAAATTATCACCAGAGAATCTCTTAACAAAAACACAATGATCAGAAGTAGTCTTATTGTAGCCTTGCTCCCCCATAACAGACTCAAACTTCTTGTACCATTGCCTAGGAGCTTACTTCAAACCATACAAGCTCTTCTTCAATCTGCACACGTAGTCATCTTTTCCTTGTGCAACAAATTCCTTTGGCTGCTCCATGTAAAGCTCTTCTTCCAAATCACCATGAAGAAAAATAATTTTCACGTCTATTTGTTCAACCTCTAAGTCATAACAGGCTGCCAAACTCAATATAGTTCTAATGGAGGATATCTTCACAACTGGAGAAAATATTTCTTCAAAATCAATCCCATTTTTTCTAATTATAACCCTTGACGACCAATCTAGCTTTGTATCGCGGAGATAAAGACTTTTCTTCTTGCTTCAGCCTGTAAACCCACCGATTCCTAAAAGCTCTCTTGCCCTTATGTAGTTTCACCAACTCAAAGGTATGGTTATCATGCAAGGATTGAAGTTCATCTTTCATTGCTTCAACCCACTGATCTTTGCATTCACTCTCTATAGCCACTTCATAACATTCAGGTTCTCCCCCGTCAGTCAAAAGAACATATTCATCAGAAGAATACCTGACAGAAGATCGCCGTTGTCTAGAAGATCTTCGAAGTGAAACTGCTGGTAGAGCTATAGGTGCTTGTTGTTGATCATCTACAACATCATCTATGAGAGCATCAAAGTCACCAATGTTCTGCTGGTCATTATTAACATCACCTTGTACATCATCCTAAATAGGATTCGGTGAAGGGTATAGGGGAATTGGATTCACATCGATCAAGTCACCACTGTCTTGTGAATCCTCTTTCTCGGTCTTATCAATTTCATCAATGGTCTGATCCTCAATGAAGACAACATCTCGGCTTCTCACGAGCTTCTTCTGAATTGGATCGTAGAGTCTATAACCAAACTCACCATCTAGACCATAACCAATAAAGATGAATTGACGAGTCTTGACATCCAACTTCGATCTTTCATCCTTTGGAACATGAACAAATGCTTTACAACCGAACACACACAAATGATCATATGACACGTCTTTACCAAACTAAACTTTATCCGGTACATCACCTCGCAAAGGAACACTAGGAGACAGATTAATTACATGTGGCACTGTATTCAAGGCTTCAGTCCAAAACGATCTTGGCAACTTTGCATCTGACAGTAAACATCTGACTCTCTCAATCAATGTTCAGTTCATTCTTTCAGCTAACCCATTTAACTGTAGAGTCTTCGGTGGTATTTTTTGATGTCTGATTCTCTATCGCAGACAATACTCATGAAATGGCCCTGTGTATCTGCCACCATTATCAGTATGAATGCACTTCAACTTCTTCCCTGATTCTCTTTCAACTGATGCTTGAAACTGTTTAAATGCCTAAAAACCATGGTCTTTCAACTTCAAAGTGTAGACCTGCAGCTTTCTTGAACAATAATCAATGAAAGTCACAAAATAAAGTGCACCACCATATGACCTTACATTTATCGGACCACAAACATCTGAATGGACCATCTCTAGCAACTCTGATCTTTTATGAGGAGGATGACTTCTAAAAGAAACTCTTCTCTGTTTCCCCGCTAGACAATGAGCACAATTCTTCAATGTGGCATTTTTCACACCCGAAAGTTTATTCTTCTTGGCTAAGCAATTAAGCCCCTTCTCACTCATGTGACTAAGCTGTGTATGCCATAACTCAGTTGAGTCATTTACTGTCACGTTCACAGTGTCTCTGGAAGTCGAAGCCTGTATCAAGTACAAATTTGAGCTCTTCTTTCCTCGAGCCACAACTAAGGAGCCTTTAGTCAGCTTTTACTGCCCCTCACTGAAGGTGTTACAAAATCCCTCATCATCAAGCTTTCTTGCAGAAATCAAATTCAAACGAATATCCGGTGCATGTTTGACATCATTGAGAGTTAACTTTGTTCTATTATTGCTCACCAATCTAACATCTTCCATGCCAATAACTAAAACCAAATCGTCATTACCCATCTTCAATACTCCAAAATCACTAGGAGTATAAGATGTGAAGAAATCCCTTCTCGACGTGACATGAATTGAAGCACCAGTATCAATCACCCAACTAGTCTCGTCGCATGCTAGGTTGACCAAATTCTTAGAACAAATGACCAATAGATCTTCACGAGTAGCAGTAGCAACACGCTCAGATTTTTCATCATCATTTCGATCGTTTTTATCACCACCGCTTTTGTTCTCTCTCTTCCACTTGTACCAGTATTTCTTGATATGGCTTTTCTTACCACAATGATCACACTCAAGATTATTATATCTCGATCTTGACTTGCTTCGACTTTTATCTCTACCCTTGCCATTTTTTTCTCTGTTTCTCCCCTGTTCTCGGTAACCAACACCTCGGACTATGATGTAGAACCTTGAGATCTTCTTCTAACCTCTTCATTCAACACACTACTCTTAGCCAAATCCAAAGTAATAATACCACGTAGAGCATAATTAATGAGTGGGACCCGAAAAGTCTCCCAAGTGTCCGGTAGAGTAGCAAGCAACCAAAGCCCTAAAATCTCATCATTAAATTTGAAACGCATACCAAGCAATTGATTTATCACATTTTAAAACTCACTAACATGGTCAGTTGTAGACGTTCATTCTCTGTATTTCAACGCCATCATTTTCTTTAGCAAAAACAAATTGTTGTTGTCTGACCTCGAAGCATACAAGCTTTCAAGCTTCTCCCACAATGTGCGAGCATGTGTCTCCTGATCAATGTGGTTGTAAACATTTTCTTCAACAAATTGTCGAATATAGCCACACACTTGTTGAAGCTCAAATTCCCATTCATCGTCACTTTTTGAATCAGGCTTTTGAGTAGCAAAAGCCGGAAGATGCAAAACCTTTACAAACAACAAGTCTTTCATTTTATTCATCCAAAGTTGATAATTCGTACTATTCAACATAATCATCTTGCTTGTATTAATCTCCATAATTATCTGACACACTAACCAAACTCTGATGCCAGTTTGTTAGGGAAGAAACCGAACAACCGAAATCAAGCGGAAGCACAATCGATGTTCTTTCTCTCCCTATAACTCAAGTCAATAATTATGGCAAGCACAATATCACAAATATGTTCTCTAGCAACACTAATCAACCACAAATCAACAATGCAATCACAACACAAGTAAATCGAGACAACGATATTTTTACGTGGAAAACCCTTCTAAATCAAGGGTAAAAACCACGGGACTTTAGAGTCTAATCAAAAGGTTACTATAATCAAATGTTCAACTACAAGACTACAATATCCAACCTACAACAAGCATTCAACTCCAACAAGGCTAATAACAAGTAGTCTTTAGCAAAAGAGAGAAAAATGAGAATATCACCAAAAACTGAAGCTGGCTGTAAAACTCGTATTCCCACTGCTACAAAGCTCGGATGAAAAATCTGGCCGTCCGAAGTCAAGAACACTGAGTCACCTAGCTGCTGTCAAAAAATTAGCTCAATCGAACCACGGATGAATCTCCGATCAAAGAGTTGATCACTTCTGCACCCGAACTTCAAAAATTTGTTTCTCTTTTTCTTTTCTCACGAACGACCTTCTCTCTTCTACACTCAAATCTGATTTTTTTTCACTATATTAAGCTGTAAATCAGCTGCCCACAAACACATTCTTCAAGGCAAAATAAATAGCTTTTAATGCCAAAGTCAACAATGGTGTTTTAGGTGGTAGAAGTATTACCAACCCCTTTGAATTTGGGGTTATAACCGGTGATGGGTTACCCACATAGTGGGACCCTCACCCAACAGATTTTCGGGGAACACATTGATTACATTAGTGGAATATACATTCAGATCGTATATCTTCCCTCTCAATTAAGTTATTTGCCAATTATCTATAAAGGTAATCTTCAAATAAGATTTAATCATACCACAACATCAACGGGAACAAGCTGACCGGCAAGAAGCTTTGTGAGGAGTGGTGTCATAACAATTGCTCCAATAGTTGAACACCTGTAGAAATTCAAGAGCAATTCGAGGAACTTGAAGATTGTTTAATTTCGAACTTCCTAAATGTTGAAAATGCCTTCAAATCTTTATGTCATAGGTTATTATGCTTGCTTAAATACAAAAAGTAATTCATCTTTGAAGTGAGTTTTCCATTTAGTTTATCACCATGCAGGTCAAACTAGAACATCGTAAAAAGTACATTCGAGAAACTTTTCTCTATTGCTACAATCAATCTTACGTCGTCATGAGAACAGAAAGTGCTACGTTCCCCTTAGATATATAGGTTGCGACATTTGACGTCTAACCATCCGGGCATCATGAGACCAAAATAAGACCAGTTGCAAGTGGAGCAGACAGTTTCAGGGTCTGAAAATCATATAGATGTCTTGTGTTCTTAAGTAGATCTCAAACAATAAAAAAAAATAAGGTGTCGACCTGTCGATGCAGAAGCAAATTTAGAATTACCATTGCAATAGAAAATCCTAGGATTGGCTTGATTAGGTACTGAGCAAAAAATCCTACACCTACCTGCAAATCAGAAAATTAACATTGCTCAACCATTTGACACTTCAAATGAGGTCATACATGTTTTATCAGCAATCAACTAACTCATATCATATTCGAATATTTTGCCTTAATGTCCATGGATTCCGTAGACATCGTTTGAAATCCTCAAAGGTTAATGTCAATCCCATTGAAAGCATGAGGAAACCTAGGCCAATGGTGAAAAGATCGGTCTCCAACCATGTTACCTTCAACAGGGAACTAAATGATTAGGTTGCTAAGCAACGTTTAAACCGGCATTCACTAAACGCAACAGAAGACCGAAAATTACCGCAGCCGGCTTGTAGATACCGATAATTGTCCCCAAAATAACCTGTTCGGTAAATCAAAGTTGTAAAGTAAAACTAAACATAAAAAACCAGCTCGAGTTCAATCAAATACACTTAACAAAAGCAAATACACACCCACACAGGGAATAGAGTTGTCAAAGTTTCGATTATCCTCTCGTATTGGTTCATTCCACTCGGAGTAGGAGTATCTCCGGGCACATTGGCTGCAGCATTGCATAGAACTTTGGGATTCCTGGATATAGAGACCAAATCATTCATCATTCTAAGCACATATTTAAATACTTGTCCGCAACCGCAGCAGCTGTCGCTATATAACGGTATAGGCACAGTTTTCATATAGTGACCATAATAGCATCCGTTATTCATACATGATGTCCTCAACCACATAAATGCAAAGCAGCCAAAAACGAGACCGCAACTTTAATTTAAAGCCCCGATTCTAAGTACTCAAAAAAGTGCTCAAAATCCAATTAAATCAAACACTTTGTTCTAAGAAAGCACCTTGAAGGAGCCGATAAAGCAAGGGGACTACTTGGTATGCTTCGAATTCCCAAACATTTTCCATTCCCAGGTAAAGAAACACCAGCTCTAACATCTACAAATTCGTATTTAAAAAAACAAACAAAACCCATGTCATAAACAACCAAACTAAAGACAACCCAGAAAACAATAATCAAAGACAAATACAAACAAAACATACCCAGATGAGGTGGTCGTAGTGTTCTTGAAGTAATCAAAGACGATGGTCCTCTACTATATACAACACCATGTTTATGGAAATCATAATCTTTGACAACAAACCTAGACAAAGTCGCCATCTTGAAACGCTCCAATAAAAATAAAACAGGGTTTATGGGATTGGTGAAGTAATGATAAAACTTGGGATTATCCGTTTGAGAGTGAAAGGGTTTTCTTCTTCTTTTCGAGTAATGTAATTATGGTAAGTGGATATGGCTGGGATGGGTACAAAAATAAAAAAATGGAGATGACGTGTAAACCGAGGAACCACATGTGATAACAGAATGGGTTCATCCAAATGATGCTGCTGCTGGTTAAGGCATCAACTTGTTGCTGCTGGTTAATGATACGTCTGTTGTCGTTTGCGATAACTTGTAAGCTCTCCCGGTTCTCATCGGCTGTAACAGTCGATCGTTGAAGAGTAAACAAAAACGATTATTATAAAGGGTAAACTACATAAATGGTCCCCCGACTATGATTCAATTCTTTGTTGAGTCTCTTAACTATAAGAAATTACAAATAGATCCCTAACTAATCGCGACTAACAAATCGGTCCAATTCTGTTAAAAATAAATGGCTGATAATGTGACAGTTAATAAAATCTGTAGAGTAACATATTTAACCTTCAACCTTTACATTTTATTTTAATTTGATCCTAAATTAGCTATCGTCATGAATTTACTAATCTGTAGAATAACCTTTCTTTTATTCAGCTCTGCAAAATCGTCATGAATTTACTAAACTTTGCAAAAGGAGTAAAATAAAAGAAAAATGAAAGTTTTAACTGAAAACAGTATGAGATTAATTATTGTTTGAGTCCTTTAAAGAGATTAGCTACTGTTAACAGCAATGGAGGTTTTGATTCTCCAACTGTTTTCACTGCTCATACAAATAGAGTTGCAAATGGTTAGTGTTAACAGTAATGGAGGTTTATTTTTTAAAAAGGGAAGTAGATGAAGTTTAGGATTTAAGGGATTAAAATGTTGTAATACTTAAATGTTGAGACCTAAAATTTTAAATTTAGGACTAAATTAAAATAAAATGTAAAGGTTGGGGGCTAAATAAGTTATTATACAAGTTTTATTAACTGCCCCATCATTAGCCGTTTATTTTTTAACGAAATTTGACAAATTTGTTAGTCGGGATTAGTCGAGAAACCTATTTGTAACTTCTCATAGTTAAGGGACTCAACAAAGAATTGAGTCATAGTCGGGGGACCATTTATGTAGTTTATCCTATTATAAAATATTTCATACACATAGAACAAAAATCTTAGGTACATTTTTGATGGGATTACAAGGTAATATCTATTCATAGATACTTTTAATCTTTAGACAATGCACACACACTTTGCATACATTGCAATTGAACCTGAGTCTCCTAGGATGAACATCATCTTTTTTCCACTTGGATCACTAGTTAGGTTCTTATTTCCTAAATATTTAACCTTAAATGTTTCATATTATAAAATGTTAATATAAATATTATTGTTACATTAAAAAATTAGGTGAAAAGGAGATTATTATTATTATTATTATGCGCCTCATTAAAAATCTTCCTAAATTTAAATGGAGGAAAAGAGTACATGTGATAATGATAAAAGTTTTAATTACAAAAAGACATAATCAACCAAATAAAGAAAGCATAAAAAGAACAAAAACAACACTGTATCAACAGCTAACTAAGTCACTTAACAGCAACGCACGAATTTTCTGAGGAGGGCGAATGAAACGAGTAGCTTCTGGCACATCGGACGAGGCTAATTTAGTGAGAGCATCGGTCACCTTGTTAGCAACCCGAGAGATATGACTGACTTTCAACACCCAATCCCGACGACGTAAGTTCTCAACATGCATCAAGAAAGGGAACTTGCCCTGCCATGGTGAATTTTCCTGCAACACTGGAGTAACATTCAAACTATCAACTTCGATTAGGACACGGCGAAAACTAAGATCCTAAGCAAGAATGAGACTGATATATACGCCCCACAATTCGGCTTTTAAAACAGAACATACACCAATAAACTTCGTAAAACCACCTCTCTAATTGCCTTGATGATCGTGTAACACACCTAGACAATAGGCATAACCATCAACATTCCACCTAGCACCATATGAATTTAATTTAACTCAGCCCATATTCGGCGTTGACCACAAAACTACAGGAGCAACTTTTGAAATCGCAGACCCAACCGAAACCAGCTTTGTCTCCAATGCCTTAAGGGGCTGCTTGGATGAAGGAAAAAAAAAGATTACCGGAGGGATTTTTTTTCCAGAATATAATACCTATGTTTAGATTGGAAAGATTCCCAATAAAGAGTAATATAACATTACCAACATTAGCGTGTTTTTGGTTTTAAGATGGGAATATCATTCCTTTTCTTTTCTTAGGTATTTTGTAATTCTCGTCGTTTTGAACGTTAATGCCCATTAAAGAGAAAAGATGGATTTTCTTTGGTTCTACTTCAACCGACAACTAGGTAAGGAATTTATACTTTTTTGTGTGTGTTCTTGCTTGGGATTTTAGTTTTTAAATAATAAAAAATTATTAAAATTTCATGGGTTTCATTACCCAATAATAAGCGCATGGATTGTAAGAAAGAAAATTGATGATCGAGTGTTTTAGTTGAATGCTTTATTTATTTCGTCTTTAATGAATTTAGGTGATCTTGTTTTTAGATTCTATAGAGCATGATAGATTATTGTTTTGTAAGTGTCGTTGAAGAGGGGTGTTTTGAACGTCATTTAGAGTCGTCGCAACCGAGTTGTGTATGCATAATATATGCTTATATGATTTTTCAGGTTGCTCTGTTAAATTCAATTTGCAAGCACAAGGTATGAATTTTGTCTATTGCTGTTGGCAGGGACGAAGCAATTAAGGGGTGGGGAGGGGCAATTGCTCCCCACTCCCGAAAAAATTTATTTTTTTATTTTAGTCCTTCTATATAAATTGTTTTAAAAATTGGTTTATTTCTGAATTTGTCCCCCTCACTTTTAAACATTTATATTTTACCCTATAACTCCAAATCCTGGCTCCGTCCCTGGCTGTTGTATATTTTGGTGATTGTTATTATCTTAGTTATGCTGAGGGGAGTGGAATTAATTTAAAGTCATTCTTAAGCTTTAGGTATTGAAATGTGTGTGAGAGAACGTCTGAAATCTCTCTAATATTGATGATATCTGCTTTGTGTGGGAGGCCTTTTTAAGGGATGTCTATCACATGAGGAGGCTCACAAAGTTGTGATCATTTCATAGCTTTTTCTACTGAAAATTGGAGTGGGATTTACATTTTATCTTAGGGAATTCAGTGATTCATAATTGATGAGATAATTTTTCAGATTATAGATGTGAATAGGGGTGTTCAAAATTATCCGACCCGATACAAATTAGGCGGGTATTTTTAAGTTTTTTATTTTTTATCGGGCCGGGTACCCGACCCGATAATTTTTCCGGGTACACGGGCCCGGCTTGGGCCGAGATTTTTCCCTTACCGGGTACCCGACCCGACCCGTTAATTTTAATATATTTTTTTATATTTTAAATTATATGTTTATTTTAGGCTTTTTTTATATTTTTACTCCAAAGCTAAATTCAAATCCCTAAATTATTTCTATGTTTGTATTATATACTTTTAAGTTTAATTTTTTAAAAAAATATTTGTATTGATTTGTCATATGATATTTGAAGGAAAAAAATCACGATCGAGATTAATTTTTTTAATATATTCTTTTAGTGATAAACTTTATTATATATCTAAATATTTCACCCTTCAAAGTTAAAACTAACTCTAAATCACTAATTTTTTTGTTTGGATTATGTATTAAAAACTTTTAAAATTTATATATTTAATATGTGATTTTTTTAATTTCAAAATTAAAAAATATATATATGAATTGGGTACCGTTACCCGATTACTCGGGTATTCGGATCTAACGGGCCGAGACATGGGCCGATAAGTGAGGTACTCGGATGAGCTGGGTACCCAGTTTTAATTTTAATTTTATCATTTTTATTAATTAATTATATTGTTCTTAACTCACCAAAACTTTAATTACAAAGTTTATCATAAAAATTATCCTTTTTCTTAAACATTTTTAGTATAAATAATTTTTGTTATGCATTTTAATTGTTATCATTTTCATAAATTTGATTTAGATTTTTGGTAAAATTTAATACAAGAATGAGAAATTTAACTTATTAGAAAGAAAATAAATCACAGAGATAAATTGGTAAAATATACATTCAAATTTTATATTCCCTCGATCAAATATTTATATTTTATATTCTTGCCAAATAAACCAAATAATATGTCGGCTTCTATCAATTACCGATCCACTTTCCTCCGGGGGCTTGGCAAAAGCTATAGAATTTCGAAAAATCCATAAATTCCATAGAATGGCTCCGAACAACAAATCCCAACTATCATCGTTGCCAACAAAATGCAGAGGCTTTGTTAGATTGGTAAGAATCCAATCATTGAAGATCATCGATAAGAACTCATGCAGCCGGTCTTGACGAAAAATTAATAGCTTGATGATACACAACTTCTAAATAATTAAAATTTTCTATTCGACAAAAAAATAAAATTTTAATATTTATCGTAATGTTTCTATTTAAAAAGTAAAAAATAATATTTTAATAGTAACTATATTTGATATAAATAATATTTACCGAGCAACAAAAAGAAATCATTGAATCATCTCGACATTAAAAATGTTTATTTCTACATAAAAATATTGTTTATCATGAGTTGATGTTGTGGGATTGGGATGAGTTTTTTTAATAGTCTAATTATAGTTGAGACGAGACAGATCGGGAGTTACTCGAATTTGACTTGGTCAAAGTTCGGTCAACACTCAACTCGATTAGACTTGACTCAAGCTCGAACTCGGTTCGAGTTTTTAACGAGCTGAGTCGAGCTACTCAATACCCGACTCGAGAAGCTCGCGAGTTACTCGAAAATATAATATACTATTTTTATAATTTTTTAAATTTAAAATCTAAATTCCTAAACCTAAAACCCTAAAACATAAACCCTAACACATAAGTCCTAAACCCAACAACCTAAACATCTAAAACCTAAATTAACACCTTAAACCAGAAAATTAACAAGCTTGTGTAAACTAAACAAATTGTGTATCAAAGTTTTTTTTCCTAATAGAGCTTTAAATGAGACGAGACAGGTCGCGAGCTACTCGAATCTGACTCGGTCAAAGCTCAGTCAACACTCGACTCGATTGAACCCGACTCAAGCTCGAACTCGGCTCAAGTTCTTAACGAGCCGAGTCGAGCTCAAATTATTCAGGCTCGTCAAAAACTACTCAAGCTCGAACTCGACTCGAATTCTTAACGAGCTGAGTCAAGCTCGGCATTACTCGAGCTCAACTCAGCTCGTTTACACCCATACAGTCTAAAGGTGGTTACATTGTAGTATCATACATATTCTTAGGGCCAGTTTGGCATTGCTTTTGGAAAATGAGGTGAGAAAGTGATTTTAAAAAGTAATTCTGGATTGTTTTGTTTAAAATAAGAGTGTTTAGTATTGCTGTCAAAAAGTGCTTTTAAGTAGATAAAATATCTATTTTAGACATTTTTTTAAAAAAATATAAAAGGATTGGTGATATAAATGAGGATATGTGAGTAATTTTACTTTAAAGTGCTTTTGGAAAAACTAAAAGCTAAAAAATTCAACTTTTGAAAATCACTTTTCAAACCAAGTTGAAAAGCAATTTTAGCCTGAAAAGCTACATGTTTTTAATTACTTTTGGTCTCAAAGCAGCTTTTGGAGCCAAAAGCTGGTTTGAAAAGCAACGAAAAACAGGGCCTTAATCCTTTGACAAAGTACATACACATTTTAGACAAAACGGTTGAACCCAAGTTTCCTAAGATGAACACCATTCACTTTTCCATCGAGATCGCTAAGAAATAAATAAAATATTATTTTTAAAATATTAATATCTTAAAACAAATGAACTGATAATAACAATAAATAAATATTTTTTATATAATGACTGTTATTCAATTTATTAACTCATTAATCTGAATTGAATATTATAAAAAATTATCTCATTTCGGTAGATTAACTAATTGGATGTAGAAATACATCAAATGCTTGTTTCTTACATGGGTATATGGAAGTTCAATAGCCCGGCCTTCAACTTTATTGTTTGGTTCAACAAGCCCAACCAGGGAAACAAGGCTCAAGTTTCAGACCAGGTAAAAAGGTAATATTCTTCATAGCTTTCATCCCATCCGGTGCCAAGAGCCTAGACGAAGCCAGGATTAATCTGTGAGAGGATAATTTAATTAATTTTAAAATGAATATAATCTTAAAAAGTAATTAAATTTTAAAAATTAGAAGAACTTAGGTTTAATTTTATATATTTTAAAATTAAAAGGTCTTAAAAAATAATTAAACTATAAAAAAACAAAGTTTAATTTTATTAATTTTAGATTAAAGGGTTTAAAAAATAATAAACCATAAAATTTTGGGAAGGACAAAAAGCGAAAAATTACTTAACTATATAATAGCTTCAAAATTATTAAGGCCTAAAATATAATTAATCTAACAAATTTTCACATTAATTTTTTTTTCTCTTATACTTTGTCTAGAGTCGTAGACGGTTTATAGTGTCGGGAGTGCCTCGGATGGAGAGGCCTATACACAAACATGAGATTTGCATGTGTCCGTGATCAACATCGGACTATAATTACCTATTTTGTCCGGTTTTTATTCAAATCGAATAATAATTTAAAACCAAAAATAAAAAATCCAATTAAAATTCAAAAATCCAAAAAAATCTATTTTAATTGTAATGTCCATTTTACAAAACCTTTAACTCAATACAACCGAGCCCAATTCTAAATCCTACCCATCACCTAAGACCCATATCCTACAGGCTTGACCCGGTTCTGCCTAGCCCCTTCAGCTTCCCATATTCCAGAAGCTTTCCCTTGACCCCTGACCTTCTAGTTACCCTACCACATCGGCTCTACGACACCAGCCACGTCGACAGCTTGCTAATAGCCTCCGGCCACCTCAGCGCCACGTTGATCAAGGGCTACCACATCATCAACAGCCACAACCGCATCAAGCTGGTCCCCTCCCTCTTTCTTTCGAATCCGACCAAGGAAACCAGTGGTCCCCCTCTCCGTTGTACACACCAACATGCCAACAAAAAATCAGAGATTCAGAGGCAAAAAAAATCAGAATTTTAGATGAATACAAGCAAAAATTATCAGCAACCAATAGTGGATTTTAAGATTTTTTTATTTTTTTAATTCTCGTAATATCGGGTATAAAACCCAGAACCAACAATGTAAAAGGGGACTTTTCGACATTTTAGTATCAATACAAAGCAGAAAAAGGCATTCTTGATTAAATGTATTCTTTTTTTATATTTTCGAAACTAAAAAAAAAAAGGATCAGAGTTCACCTCTTGGGGTCAGAATAACTGTCGCCGTCTCCTTGTTGTCATTTTGCCTTCCCCGTTTGGGGATTCAAATGCTTTGAGTTGGTCTCAAAAAAGAGTTTCCCAAAATTTGTTCTTCGTTTTTTTTTAGATTCGAGAAAGAGGGAGTTTTATTTTGAAAATCGAAGTTGGGATTTTAGTTCAGGAAAAGAATGAGATTCTTTTCGGTAGGGTTCGACATCATCGGTCGCCAGCGTGCGACGGATGACGCGGCGACATGCGGCGACGCTCTCGTCGATTTTTGGAAAACAAGGGGACGAGGAAAGAGTGATTTCAGAGAATTCAAAGCTTGTTTTAAGAATTAGGGTTCAAATGATTTTTTTGCAAGATTTTGGCATTTTATAGGCACTTGAAACAGTGTCGTTTTGGCAGCCTCAGACCCACGCGGTGACCCGACCCAGAGAGAAGGATTCGCGCGTTTTAGGAGTTTTGGGTTATTCACGTTACCAGTCCCCATAACCTTTTTAATATTTTCAATTTAGTCCCTATTCCATTCATTTTAGTCTAATGACCAGTGGTCCAATTCCACTATCGGTCCTTGTTGTTTATCTTCTTGTTTTCTCACCCTGCCATTACACATTTATTTTTATACATAATGTATATATATGTATATATTATATATCATATGATACTATATACTATTTATATGTTACATAGTATATTACATGATATATATAGTATATATTATATGATATATGCGTATACATATTTATAGTATATGTATTATTATTTATATATTATATAGTATTTATTATATGTATATATGGTACTTTATCTTATTATATATACGTGTATATGTTATATTTATCTATTCTAGTTTTTTATTCTAGCTTTTTAATTTTTCGTATTTATCTTTCCACAATCTATTTACCGCATTTATCTTTCCGTATTTAAATTACACAATTTATTTCTCGCATTTTATATTTTTCGCTCTTTATTTTACGCATCTTATCTTTTGTTCATCCGATAATTTTTTTCGGACATTTTAGTTTTCGTTCTTTAATTTCCACATTTCTTTATTTTGTTCGATCTTTTATTTTCCGTATTTACTTTATTGTCTTTATTTGTTTGCTTTTTGGCTACATGCATTATCTAGCATTCATTTAACCCTTAATTTATTCAATTCCACATTGTTAATTAATTAATCTAAATTATATAAAGGAGATATTTATTAACTCGATTATTTTGGTCTTAATCTTGGCTTAATGGATATAAACTAAATATTCGAATTAATTCTTATCGTCTGAAGGTAAATATTAAAATGGGTAAAATCTTGACAACTCATAACATCATTCTTAACTGTATGCATCAAGCATAAAGGTGGTGTACTTGATTCGAGCCGTAAATTAACATAGGAGTCGGTCTTATTCGATGTCGGTTTATTATACGATCCGATCTACAATCACCCTTATTAATTAAATGGATAATTAATGCAAACCCACCAAATTGTTAAAGCACGTTCAATTAAAGCTTATATTCGATTAGGAACAGTTAATTAAATTAAATTTAAATTTCAATAATTCTCATCGATTAAAAGCAAAGTATAATTTGATACCGATTTTCGGGCGTGATGAGGGTGCTAATCCTTTCCCACACGTAACCAACTTCCGAACCCGTTTTCAAAAGAATATATGGTTTTAATAGCGTCCGGCCTGCCAAAATAGCTGATGACGACTCAAACCCTTTATTTTTAAAATAAAACATGTTTTTTAAACAAAAGTCTCACAAAATCCAATTCACCCCATATTTTAAAATTCTTCAACAAAAAAGGCAAAAGTATTTTTCTAACGATTTTTTATTTTTAATAAGGGAGGTCGCTACACGGACAAGTCGAGTTACATATTTTATGTGCATAAATGCTTATGTTTGTGCACATATTTGGGTATCCAAGTCACTCTTGACTTTGTGAATCGTTCACATCTCTCAATAGATCAATACAATGAGGGACAGAAAACCCCGACGCGAAAACAATATCAATTATTGAGTGTTTGAGTGGCTGAAAGACATAAAGAGTGAAGCATCGGCTTTCAATTACTCATTTGTCTTTTTCTTTTTTAAAAAAATGTGCAATTATGAGGTCTTTTTCGTGTGTTTCCGCTTTCCTCTTTTGGCATGTGTTCAGCTTTCCCTTATGCTCCATCTCTGGTTTTGGTTAATCCTTCGTCTTTTTCATTATGTGGAATCACAACTCTCTATGACACAATATTGTGGCGTAGCGAAAAATTATTTAGAGATCATAATATATATATATTAATTTATGTAATTTTAATTTAACTAAAGTTAGAATTATAATATATATACATATATATTAATTTATGTAATATTAATTAACTCATATTAGGTTTTAATATATATTAATTTAAACTAAATTATATTATATGTATTAAAAGGGTTATAATTACAGTAATTATTCTTTTTTAATATTTATCTAATAGTTAAATTATATATATATCAAATATATATTAATTTAACTATATTCGTGTTCAACAAGTTTGTACATATAATTCATTTAATATGTATTCGTTTTAACTATAGAATGTGATCTTATAGGTTCTTGTAATATTAGTAGTAAATATTGAAACAATTATAATATTTATAAACAATGAGTGACAACACATTGTCATCAATCAATTACATATTAATCTCAATGCATTAGTGTTGTCGAAGCCCACAATAATACTTGACTAAAAGTTCTTTAAGAGTAAACATATTTATTCTTAAGACTTTATTATATACTAGTTTTCACACAGTAAATTAACTGAAATAATAATGAAACATCTTATATTGATAAAATGAGTATGTAACTATATTCATCTCTTGATTGGTCTTTAGACGCACTCTAAGCGACGTTAGTAACAACAATGACCATGTGCTTCCTTGTGTAAAGTAACTGAAAGGCAGCAACTTAGAAAGTTTAACCTAAATGACTAAATTTAATTAAAGGATCGCTTTTCGAGAGCTTTCTTGAAGGATTATAGGGTTTCAATTATACAATTGCCCTTAATGATTGCTGATTTGAACAAATCTGATTGAGATGGATTAGGACACATATCACAGATCATCAACAACAGATTCGAACCTGAGTTGTATGCACAAAGAAAGGAATTCGAACCTGAGTTATTTACACCAATCCGCATTGGCAACAACGGTCAATTTAAGAAAAGGTGTTTGGTAACCTAAAACCATGGGTTGGGGGCAAGAGATTTGGCAAAAAAGAAAAGGCTTAAAAGCCCAAACGCTAAAGGTCCCACTAGGGTTGCTAGTGGGGCGGATTTTGTAGGGATTCGCCTGCTTCGCATTCAATTGGGCATGAATGGTTATAATTTTTTAGGGTTGCGGGGCGAAAATAAAGATAAAAATTAGATTTGTCGTGAGCGGTGGAGAAGGGGTGAATAAACCTTTGTATAAACCTTTGTACCTGCCCCATCCCACCTGTCTAACATTATCCCACCCGCCTTAATAGATATTATAACATGCTATTATAAATATTATTAAAAATATAATATCAATTTGGATTATAGTCTAATTTAAGGTAATTCATATTGACTTGTATTGAGATATTAATGAAAAGTTTAATATATATATATATATAATAGAGTTTAAGATTGATTTGATCAAATATATACATATTTTTTAAAATATCAGTTTGAATCAAAGTCAAGTTTAAGATAATATTTATATATATACAAAAACAATATTTATGTTTATTGGTTTATTCTTGACTGTTGTCTGTCGTTAAACCTTCCTTTTAAGGTTTTTTTTTTCTCTTCGGTCTTCACCATAGGAATGCTATTCTTCTATTTTTTTTTAATTTTATTTTCTTAAGATTTTATATTGTTTAGATTCTATTAGTATTTGTTCTGATTTTTTAAAGTTATTTTTTCATTATTATTTTCTTTTTAGTTCTTTCTATGTTTCAAGCTCCATAGATTCTTGACTGTTGTCTGTCGTTTCAAGCTCCATGCTTTACTAAAAATCCTACCTCCATCTGATATGGAACTATCTTTTTTGATTTCAACTTCCAGGTATCCTACTTCTGCTTCATATGACCTTCACGAAGAAAAAAGGTTAATATGACTTACCATGGTCAGCTAACTATCGAATAGTAAGAAGTGGCATTTGTAGAAAAACTAATGTTGCAAGGACATACCCTAGGAAAGGGATACCTCAAAAGCTGAAAATTAATGACAGACATTAACGAGAAGAATAAATGAGAACTCCGGAAAGATGAAATCATTTGAAGTAGGAAGTTTAATAGATATTATATTTGAAAACTTCAAGTAATAGCAGTTGAATCCATCTCAATTTTCTTACAAAAGAGGTGATAAAAAGATCTTTTCCTAAAGCAAAGCAAGGAGGTTTGGAGAAGTGGAAGAAGAAAAAGAGAAAGTTCCGGTGGTTTAATCAGCAGTTAGACCCACAAAATATATTATTTTATTGAATAAAGGAAAAACTAACGGCCACGTCAGTATTTTTTTACTGAAGGTTACGGGAGGGACCAAAATAAAAGCAGATTAAAAGTTGAGTAACCCAATGAAAATTTTTAAAGTTCGGTGACCAAAATGAACACGCCCGAAAAGTTCGGTGACCATTGGTGTACTTTATTCAAACTAAAATTGATCAAATTAATTAAGATACATAAACTATACTAACAATTTATTTATAATACATAAATTAATACTCTCTATGTCTCATAAAATTTGTCCCTTTGTGTTTTAAAATCGTCCCACTTAAATTATCACATCGAAAAACTCAACACTTTTATAATACACATTTCCTTTTTTTTACTATTTTCCAACAAAACAAGCTTTAACCTTTTAAGGATAATATTATTATTTTAATTATTTTACATTTTTTTATATATATTTTTTTAAATTACATAAAAAGTTAATAAGAGATAATATTTTTAGTACATAGGCAGTAGAAGAATTAGACTGAAAAGAAATTATGAGCATGAGGAGGGAAGGGGACATTATACGGATTGCAGGTTCACTCATGTGAGTAGTCAACTCAGTTATTCACTCACTTGCCACCCTCTACCCATATATAACATGTCTGGCCCTCTATCTGTGTTTACATTATTTGGGTAAAAGGGGTACTTTTTCTATAGTGGAAAAATACTCGGTTTGATTTAAAAAAAATTTGAATTATTTAACTCAATTTGATTTAAAAATATGACTCGAATGATTTGAATAATTCAAAAATTTTAATAATTAATAAATTAATTTTTAAATTCGAGACAAGCCCCTCAATTCTACATTATATATATCATGTATGAACAAATATATTGTATATGGTTATAGAAAATTGTTTAAATTAGAATTAATTAGTACCATAATATTATAAATGTTTATAATTAAATTTGAACAGAAACTTGAACAATTGAATTCCACTTGATTCAATTCAAAAAAATTTCAAATAAAATTTGAGTTATAAAATAGGACTCTTTAACTCGACTAACTCAAAATATTATTACTTGACTCGATCGAATTCTTCCCCTTAATTTTTATTTTGAACAAGCCGACTTCATTAAAGAAAAAAGAACAAACAGACATGAACCCAAAAAATAGGGGGAAGAGTTGAACGAACAAGACAAACAAAAACAAAGCAAAAAACAGACCAAAACGTAACAAGTAAAGAAACAAAAAGCAAGCAGATAAGCACAAAGAAGAAACACAACAGACAGCAACGCAAACAGCAAAGGAGAGGCGAAACAAGTCTCCATAGCCAAAAGAAAATCGAAACAAGAATAGCATGAGTCAACATGTCATTTCGGGGGTCGTTGGAGCATAAAACAATAGAAGAAATGAGCAGGATAAGCCATCAACAGCCCTCGCCTCAAAAATCTGATAGCGACAATAAAGATGGTCAGAAACGAAGGAGCCGGAACAGATATCCTTGACGTCAGTCATCATCCGAAGGAAGAAACAAACAGACCGTCACTGAACGAGTCGACAGAAGCCCAGCTCACCAAATCGAGGGGAGAAAAAATGGGGACCTGCAAACTAAAAATACCAGAAGAAAGAAGAAAAAAAAGGCAAAAATGACGGTAGAAGAGGTGTCATCTCCCCCCCTAGCCACCACAAAAAAAAAATCATCCGAACAAGAGCTAAAAATCTACCAACAAAAACGGAAGTCTCTCCTTAAAAATCCAACTCTTGTAGATAAAGAGAGTTGCCACAAAAAGGCAAGGGCTATCACCGCCCTAAGAGAGATCCGATGTTCCTCAATAATGGTAGAAGATTTAGGGTCTTGGAGGAGATAGTGTTAGACCGTTGATGACAAATGACCAACAGAAACAAAAATAAGTAAGGTTTTGTTAGAGAAGATGCAGAGAAAAGTTAATTCAAAGAAAGGAAGATATAAAATCCCCCTAATTTTCATTTGCCCTTTTCCCTCCCATTTCTTGTTTTCAGAAAAGTGGACATTGTTTGGTTAATTTGACGGGAAGTAGCTACATTATCATTATTCTGAAATCTTACATCTGAATAACTTGCCAAATTTAGAGAGACACAAAATGGTTGAAGTGCAGATTTCACCTGAAATAAAATTCCATTTAAAGTAGCTTTCGTTTAAAACGCTGTAAATAAACAAAAACCCGAAGGTGGGAATTTACCAAATTACCCTAAATTTACACCATCTTGCTTATTGCCCTACTATGATTATCCAACGCAGGGATCCCAGCTTCTCGCTTCAGTCACGGCTTGCCAAGCCGAAGCCGCGATGAGAGGGCGGCTATGCCAACCCAGAGTCAAACACCCTTCATTCTCTTCCACCGAATACCCTTCCGCCGAGAACAGAGTCAGTAACATGCTAGCTTGTTTAAACGCGTTGGACCCCAAAGGCAACGGCCTAAACCCGGCTCCACTCAGCCGTTTCCTCCACTTAGCCAGTGGCTCGTGTCTTTCCACTCGAGCCCACCCTTCACAGCTCACTACGTTGCCTATTTCCTTCTGAATGTACATCTCGGCTAAATCTTTCTCTGGCTGGACCGTGCAAGCTTGTAAAGAATCGAACATGGTCGAATAGTAATAAAGAGCTTCCGTGAACCGGTCAAGAAAACCCGGCTGGTTGTGGTTCGCTTTTTGTTCCACGACGGTCAAAATTTTCGGGTTTAAGTCCTGGATCCACTTCAAAACTGTTTCTATAGGAGAATTATGGATCGGGTAGGATCCGAGTAAGCGGTGAAGCTGCATGATGGAGTTAACAGCCACCTTGGATTCACCTGAAGCATCCACGCTTTACGTCTTCGAGCCTGGAAGCCGCGACACCACGGAAGGCGAAACGGACGTTGACGGAACGAGCCAACTCAGCGAGTCGTATACCGATTTCACGAAGCGAGTCACGGCCATCTGGTGACGGAGGTCCAATGCCGGTCAAATGGAGTATAGGAGGTCCCCCGGGACGCAAAGCGATCTCTTGTATCAAAGCTGGCCACTGTAAGCCGTGCATCAAATTGAAATCGACCACGTGTACACAATCGTAACCGTCGAAAGCTTCGAGAATCGCCTGATTGGCTGTGAAGTGAGCGAATTTCAAGTACGGACAAGCTTCGTAGAAATGGTGATACAAAATCTCGTTCCCAAAAGCGGAGCCGCCTCCAATTCCTCGGAAAATACTACGGCTTAAAGCGTCGATAAAATGTCCGGCAACTTTACCGATACCGCAAACGGTGTTGACACGAGCCAGTAACCCTTGCATGTTGTTGATCAATGAATTAGCCAATGAGAAATCTCCACGTTGGGCGCACTCCGTCGGCGGTTGGCTACATCGATGGTGCAGGGCTCGGAATCTCACATCGAGCGATATACTCGGAATTTCACATCAAGTCTTCACTCAGAATCTTACATCATGCGGGGTTCGGAATCTCGAGCAAATATCATCACCCGAAATCTCACCTCGGATGGCCTTTAATTCATCACCCGAAATATTACATTAGATGACCTTCATGTGTTACAACACTCACTCACTGGATATCCGGATCCCATCAAACAAGGACTCATAACCAAACAAGTACCCTTACCTGACACAACCACAAATGATTCACCAAGAATCCCTAAAACTTGCTTACCAAGCAATTTACTTTCATTTCAATACTCAATCAACCATTCAATCCATATAAGCAAAGAGGAACATACATTCTCTATTTTTTCATGCCAGCCACCGCCTACAGATACAACCAAATTTAAAATCTTCTTCCATGGCAGTTACAACCGTCAATTGATGATCCAAACTCTGTTTCTCGTAAGTAATATTCTGCTGCCCCTGCGGCGTATGAGGTCCGGCGGTGGTCCACGCGTTGTTCACCACCGTTTGATTGTTTACGGGACCCGAGATGAATTCAGAGGAGCAAGTAGGAGGCTCAGCGAAATCGAAGAGAAGCGAGTTGATCCAGGAGGCCAGATCAGAAGGGTTATAGAGGATAGCATCGGAAGCGAGTTGAGAGAAATCTGCGGGAGAATTGCCCATAGCGGTTTCGAGTCGTTCAAGTCGTTGAGCTACTTGTCGTAATTCCGACGACCGGACTTTGTAGCCAGCAACGGCCAGAAGTCCGTCGATATCTTGCTGCAGCGACGGCGGCGGTGGTTTCGAGGATGATGACGAGGAAGAGCTGCCAGTGCTACTTCCAGCTGATGACGAGGCAGAGTCGTAGAGCGGCATGATTCAATTTAAATCTGTTTTCTTCTTCTTCTTCTCCTTCTTTTGTACTAAAAGAAATTAAAGTTGGCAAAGCTATGAAAAAATGAGGTGTTAATGAAAAGGGAAGCACTTTTGATTTGAGAGAAAACAGAAAGTGAGAGGGCACTATATTTCTATCTTTCTACACGAATATAAACAGTCTCCTTTTGATTGGTATTACATTCATAGACTGTATGTTCTTCGTTTCTCGTACTCTTAGAAAGAGTGTCGAGATCATGTCGTCTTGTTTGATAATTTTAATTTTACTTTCATTCTAGTCCCTAAACTTTTGAACGTTCCAATTTCATTTCAAAATTATAATTCTCGTTCTAATTTCATCCATAAATTATCAATATATGCTAATTATATCCCAAATTAATAAAATCGTTATAAAAAAGTCATTATATTAGAAATCTAAAGTCGCCTGAACACGTTAGCAGTAACCATTTTTATATTGTTTCAGTTTTATTCATGGCTATGGTAAAGGGAGGAGAGGTTTTGTTTGTAAATTCTGATCACCAGTTCATTGCCCTCTTTGTCTAAAACCCTTGCAATTACATACCAACCAAATCAAATCCAACAAACTCTGCATATAAAATAGTATAATATATCACAATCCAATGCATATAAAATATATAAAATTACATGAGATGAGTATAAATCCATTATATTTTAATATGAATTATGTCACATTTTAATTTGATTGGTTCTCAATGCATAATTGAGATTATATTTTTGTTCTTTTGTTTAGTCTGTGCTCTAAGACGTGGACATAGCAAGATTTAAACTTCCATTAATTGAAATTATCTTCTTTTTATTTCATTAATCTCGAAGAATACAAAATTTATAGAATTGATAATAAGACGAAGTTATAAAAAAATAATTAATATTATCAGATAAGGCTTATAACTTTCTTAATTTATCAACGGTTTTTGAATATAATTACGTTAGTTTTATTAAAAAAGAAAAAATAAATAAAAATATAATAGGAATTTATAACTTAATTAAATAAATTTGATATGGACATATTCTTAAAAATATGAGATCATAAACATGATCATACAAATAAAATGTAAAAATTCTAATTCAAAGGTTCAAAACAAAATAGATACAAACATCATCAAAACTCGGCGATGAAAGGTAAAAACCAACAATAAACGACATAAAAAATTGCATATTACAATAATAAGGCAAGTTGACAACAAAGGTCCTTACCACAATTCAATCGCAAACAAGAACGGTGACTGTGAGCTCGTATCCACATCTAATTCGAAAGGTCCAAAAATAGAAGTTCAACACGATAATCAAAAGAGCACCATCTTGATCAGTTGAGGCGACGTCAAATTCAACCATAATAGAAAACCAAATGAAAAAAGATACCGTCAATCGACCGATTAAAAAAAGAAAAGTGTGTCAAAAGGCAGGTGGTATGTACCAAAAGATAAGAGAAAATATGTCACAATGACAAAATTATTAAATTAAAAAAAAAACAAAAAATAAAAAAATTAATCGATGGTCAGCAACCAACACCCTATTCGATGTTACAGTCTATCTAACGTAAATATGAAAAAGAAAGAAAGAAAAACTGCGAATGCGAACTTATCAACCGTTTTAAAATTGCATTGAACAGTGAGAATGAGGATTTAATCACGTAATTAATAAATTAAACTAAATAATTTAGGGTTATTCCACTTCATGTAGCCCTCGATCTGGTTGAAGATTAGGTTTGCATAACATTTTTTGACCCCACTTCTTAACAATTTGTATCACAATTCACGACGGCAAATACGTTAGAACTTTGCTTAAAGAATTAAAAGAAAAAAAAAGTGAAAATGAACTTGATAAATGATTCTAATAGAAAAATAAGGTTGTTGCCTTTAAATTATTCAGATTTGAATAGTTTATCTATATGATATATGTACGTTATTAATGACTAAAATTAATAAACATATATTATATTGTAATCACAGTAAGTAGTGCAAAAAAATATTTATATTGTCAAGTCTTATAATAATTGTTGATGTTAAATGTATCAGACACCAAACATGGTGATAGAGACGATTGTTAAGGAAGAAGTCGGTGGTAGTATGTGGTGGTTCACTCATTCTGAAATGGGCGAAAAGTCAAAGATGGTGGTCGGAGAGACATGGAGAGAGTTGGTGAAGAATGACGTGAAGAGAGTCGTTTGCCCGTTATCTTCAACTTAGTGGGTATTTATAACTGAGTGGTACTGTTTGATGGGATGATGCCTGACCTAGTGATAATTATTGATGGATTGATATGGTTAAGTCTAGCTCCCAGTCAATAGGCTTTTCTGCCGGGTTATGTGGGTTGGCAGAGTTAGACACGACTGTCAAATAATAGATTCAGTTAGCGGGCTAAACAGACCTGATGACTGTCATGTCGAAAATAACCCGGAGACAAGGCTCACAGAGACCGAAGCCAAAAACTTCGAAGACCAAGATGCTTCACATGCTGAGGCACGGCGCGAAGACTAAAAGTTTTGAAGACATAGACATAGATATAACAATTGTAAGCAAAAATATGACAATTGCAGGCGAATGTATAACAATAACATATGTATCTCTTATATTAACTAACGATTTTCATATAAAAATCAAATCAGATTTGAAACATTAAAGGTTGTAATTGATTTAAAAATAAAATAATTATCAAAATGATCATTTAATCAAACGTTGATAGTTATTTTTAATATTGTGACCAAATTTTATATTCGTTTAAAATTAAAGCGATTTTGTATAATTTGATAACTTTTTATAACTAATATTTTAATGGTCCAACCATTGAGTTTATCGGCACAATTATGTTTGTTAAGTAGTTTTTTGAAATATATTTTATAAAATTTATTTAATTAAATATTTAAAATAATTATGATCATCATTAAAAAAAATGGATTCTAATAGAGGACTAGTGTTTTTAAGTTATTTCACCTTTTCTAGTAAAAAAGTTTTTCATTATTAAGTGCAAAATACTTATTACTACGTTGTAAACTAATTAAAATTAATTTTAATATAAATTCGATTCGATTCAGATAACATCATTTTTTTTATTTGTAAAGTACAAATAGACAAACACTATGGTTGAGAGCGACTTTCAGTTTTCTTTCTCAACCAAATATTAGTCAAGAAATAGTCTTTATTAAATAGATTTAATACTCTCTCTGTCCTAAATAATATATCCAATATTAATTTTTAAAAGTCATTTTTTTATTTTGATCATAATTATTTTAAATATTTTAATTAATTAAATTTTATGAAATATATATTTTTAAACTACTTGATCGAAAATTTTTAAAACATATTTTTTACATTTTATCAATAAAATTTTTTAAGTAATAATAAGTCAAAATTCAAAAAATTTGACAAAAAAAATCAATATTGGACATATCGAATGGAACGAAGGAGTAACTTTTTATATTGAACAAATAGTTACAATTATTTAATTTACTTAAAAGTTGATATGCATGATTTATTGATTTGTTTGAATGATATTTTTTTTGAACATTCTAATATGAGTACAAAATAATATCGTAATCCGATTTCACATTTGATTAAACTCATTTATATTTACACACTATGTTACTCACATTTAAATTACTTAAAAAAGACATTCTACGCTTTATCACTGAGACCATGTCTACGTGATCATATTTGAAACATAACAATTACATTGTTAAAGTATATTTCTTGTTCGTTACAAATTTAAAGGAAGATGATAAGATTATCGGACAGAGACAAAACCATTTTTTTTTATTGAGGATAGAGATTAAATTGTAAATTTTCATGAGATGAAAACCCATTTTTAAAATTTGGCAAAAACACATTTATTAGTTTAGGACAACTTAACGTTTCATTATTTTGGGTTGTCTTTTAGTTCTCCATATCTTTATTCTGATTAAACTGGATCGACTCGTATCGCATTTGACGAGTGAGTCTTCCAACGAAGATTTTCTACATACATAAAACTTCGAATATGAGATATGCTTAAGCGAAACTAAACTGCTTACCACTTGGATCAACCTTACTGATCTTATCATTTCATTAATAAAAAGTTATACAAATATTGGAGATTAAAATAAACAAATATGCCAAACTAAGATGTACCAAAGCCCATACCAATGAAATTTATGCATGTGAGTTTTGCAACTTCAATTCCGTCCATTTGAAACTTGGCCCACGTCGTTCATGTTTTTAGGTCCATTATGAGAACTTTACAACTTTAAATCTTAAATTATAAACCATAAATCCTAATTTATATTAATATAAATGTTTAGTTTTATACAATAATTTTAACAGGAGAATGAAAAGGTTTATACAACAAAAGTTCCCACATTTCAGGAACTTCATTTCTAACAAAGCCATAATTAAAATCTTACAAAACCACAACTCAAACATGTAGTGTAATGATACAACATCATGTCAGGGAAAGGCCCGAGGAGAATGTGATGCCGGCCAAATTAGCCCCTTTCATCTTACAATCAGGCAACGACATCCAGTTCCAGATGTTGCTCTGTTTCTCGTAACTCAGCCAAGTTATGTCCCATAAGCCTTCGTAATTCGACATCAAAACCGCTCGAATTGTCCCATTTCTCGCCTCTAAGCACCCGATCATTACCCCATAGGGTTTCCCTATCCGCTCCATTATCTCGATCGGAACATCCGAGACATACTCCCAGTTCCCACTCTTTAGGCTAATTCCCCACATTTCTATGCAGCTCAGCACCTTTGCCGCCCTCCTTCGGTCCGAGCCGTCCACGCTGATTGATTTCATTATCATCATGTGTCCGTCTCCATATACAAGTCTCCGGTCGTTGATTTCGCCGTTTCTAAGTCTCGGACGTAGGATAAACGGTGGGGTGTGTTCGGATCCGACCGCCACCACCAAGCTCTCGTGAGGACTATTAACTGCATTGAGAAACATACAATCGTTTCTTGGGATGTTCCCATTTGATTTCCTTGCTTCTCTGCAGTGCCATTTTTCGGTCTCGGAATTGTATTCGAACACAACCGGAATGGTCTCCACTAACTCCACGAACAAAAATCGGAAATGACCTGAACCCGATGGTTCGGGCACAAGCTTCATCCCGGATCTTCTCCACAACGAAGTCCCACGTGGACCTAACGGACAGGGAGGGATTTTCTTAACTGTCTTACTAACCAAATTAACTGCAATAACTACCTTTTGATTATTGGAAGCAAACAGAAAAATGTTCCCACTCGCTGTCAAAAGATAAACATCTTCACCCGGGTAAAAAAGAACTTGTTTCATCAAATCATCGATACAAACCTTGAACCAACGGTTGGACTGATCGGAAAAGCCATGGATCGCGGCGTCGCGACGCCAACGCTTCTTGTAAACAAACAACCAAGTGGCCGACCTCGATCGCAGGTTGCACTGCCGGATAAAATCTCGGTCGGATATAAGATAAGCAAGGAACTTGTTGACCAATTTCATCCGAATGATTTCCGGCAACGCTAACGAGAAGAGGATGCTTTGTATGAGTTCCGAAGGAAGGAGACAGAAACCGAGGGCGGTGGTGGCGGTTGTGGTGGTGTCTGAGTTTTGACATCTATCCATGTTTTTTTGTTCAGCACCAATAATTTGGTCCTCAAAAGGGTTGAAAATTTATATGCAGAGAGACCAGTTTTGCTTCAAGCATAATGATGATGAGTGCATATATAAATAGAAAAAAGGACAAAGTGTCCAGCAAGGAATCCCATGCGGATAGCGTCATGGTAGGACAAATGGACGGTGGGGGACGGTTGAAAAAACATGAAATAATTTTGATTGGAAATCGACGTATTTGATTGTCGTGAGTGTTTAAAATAATGAACAACTGAACGGGTTAGTACAAGTGATGAACAATTTGATATCGTTTAAGCAGTTTTTAAATTTAAGATTTTGTGTATATAAAAAAATTTGTTGTAAGACTCCTCTATTAAAATTAGGTGTGCGATGCGGGTCGATCCGAATTAATAAAGACAAAGCCCAAGAAAACGGGAGGGCAGGAAAAAAAATAACGAGGAACTGAGTTTCTTTTTAAGTGAGAACAAGGATTGCCACTTATTGGCTTAGTTATTTGAGCGAGGTGAGTCACGGCGTCGATGAAAGGTGAGTCACCATTTTTTATCTGGTTGTGACGGTGAAGTTTATGTCTTTGGGTCTTTTAGCGACAATAAGGACCAACGGACAAAGATATGGGTGTTTAATTCCGACCTGTGCAGCCAAAACTGTCGCTTGCTGATGTTAACGGCAAGCTTGGTCTTTGTTTCATGTCGAGTTAAACCTAGGATAGGTGGGTTCTTGGGATGGGGATCAACAGTGAGGATCAATTCAGGCTTCAAAAGTCAATGAAGGTTAATCAGTTGCTTTCTAGCAACTATTTGGGGATGGGTTTTCGGGATATGGCAGGCGGGTTAGATCGTGCTTCGAGATCATTAACCCGAACGAAAAGAGACCCTCAAAGGCTGCTGAAACAAAGAAAGAATTGCGGTAGAAGATCGAGCCAAGAGCACAAGCGAGAAGGATGTATTGACATAGAAAATGTGCAGGGTTTAGACAGGTTAATGAAGGGAGTTCGAACTACAATTACACGCTCAACATAGCATTCGGCCATTGCTAGGGGGGATGGATCCGAGGTAATCACTAGTACATTCCGAACTCGAAACATGATAACTCATAAATTACCAAGTAATAAAGGGCTAAGAGCCAAGCATGCTTGAATTTTAAAAGTATGACATTGTGAATTTTATACAGAAAAGTGATTCAAGCATCACAATAGTGTTCTTAGTGGCCAAAACCATGAAAAATAAGAAACAATTTCTAATACAGAAACATGTTTACCAGAAACTCTTACCTTGACTATCTTCGGCATCATCGTTCTCTTTCTCATTCTCATCACCAGTCGGCTTGGATGCTGTTGATTCACGTGGCATTTCAGTAACCGACTGCTGATAAACACCATGGCGGATATCGCCCTCCTAGGTGAATCCAAAGAAGCTAATGAGAAAACCAAACAGGCACGAAAAAGATACCGCGGTAAACGACACAGGCTCAAACCAATCCCCAGCATTGGCTCTTAGAACCCAAGATATCGGCGCCATCATCAACGATAACAAGTTATTGTATAAGACAAAACCCCCAGATGTTCAACCCAAGATTCATTACCATATGCTCACTATAAACCATCTCGGTAGTAATGGTAATCAAATAAGCAAACGTGCAGGAATCGGTAGTCAAATACACAACAGCATAAACGCCTAATTGGTAGTCACCTACAAAACAGCATACACGCTGAATCAGTAGTCACATACACAACAGCATAAACGCCGAATCGGTAGTCACATACAAAACAGCATACACGCCGAATCGGTAGTCACATGCACAACACAATTAACGTCGAATCGGTAGTCACATACACAACAGCACCACCCAGAATGATCAACAAAGACGAACCTTAGGTTCCACGGGCAGGGTTGCCTCCTAAAGATCGGATCAGCTATGGCAACCAAAAGGGGTGTCTGTCAAGGATCTAAACACTACGAAAGTATCAACATTGGCATGAACCTAAAGATTGGTATTTCTGAAGATTGCAAGGTAAAAGACAATAGCAGCAGGCAAAAACTTTAGGCAATGTCCAAAATAAAACAACCGTGATGTAAAAACCCAAACTTGCCCAAAACCCAGACCCCCAAAGCAGAAGTCAAGTACTGTAATGCAGTTAAGAAGACTGGGCAGTTGAATTTGGTTCTTGCAAATTTGTTGATAACAGCAAGTAAGCTTGAACATAGAACATAATCAACAACCAAACTGCTTGTAGCATAGTATTGTTCAATGGAATCAAATCTAACTGTCGACATTTTCCTTGAAAACAACAAACACCCATAAGCTAAAATCAGTAGATCTTAAGCAAAATTGCGATAAGGCAGAAGCATAAGTCGAAATTATAACAAAATACAGAAGAAGTGGGATATGGGTATTGATCTAAGCAATTAAAGGAAGCCAAAAACAGATTTAAAAGTTGAAAGAAGATGAATAAATTTCGAAACAGAGTAGTTACCCACAAAGCAAAAGCCGCGTGTTTGATTTGGTGATATTGGTGAAAAAACGAGCGAAACTTCAGTGCTTCAGAGAGATTTGAATTGCGAAGACGACAGCGTTATTACAACCCCAATGAAGATTACATAGAAAAATATCATTTCCGTCCGCGAAGGTCAAGCTCGCATCAATTCGCGCTTAACTAAAAATGAGTATTGTGTAAAAAAAAGCGATAAATTATTTTTTCTAAAATAAAAATGTTAATGATTGAAACATAATTTTTAAAACTTCAATGGTGAAAACAAAAACTTAACTAACTTTCAATGACCATTTATTGTAGTTTTCCCTCCCATAAACGCCATAATCTTATTACAAGATAAAAAAAACCCCAATGATTTACATTTTGAAAGCGGTATCCATAATTTATACTCCTTTTTTCCAGCATCTCTTCGAGGCCGCTCTTGAATAGATTTAAGCACCCTCCGTAGGCTTTTTGGCCGTTAAGGTCAGTGTTCTTCATTTGGGTTCTTTTAATTAACTTACTTAAGTACTTGTTTCCATGTGATTTCTGATCTGGGTTTTCCATGTGATTTTCTCCCTTATGTTTCCCACATTGTCAGTTCCAGAAACTATGCACAAATTTATGGTTTTGATGAGAAATTCTGATCTGGGTTCGCGGAACTTGTAGTTAGATTTGAATGTGAATCTTTTTTCCTAGGAAAATGGATTTGGAGACAGAAATGGGGAAAAGGAGTAGCTTCATTTTGATATGGAAATGCATTCACTTTATCATTTTGAATATAGGATTTTAAGCTATTTAGGGTGTAAATTGTTGGGGTTAGGATCTGCTATTGTTTTTCGAATACTTTTAGATACAGTTTTAATAACTGTTTGTAAGTATGATTTTCGCCTATCACGAGCGAGTGTTTATATGTGAATGATGCTTATAAAAACCCAGTTCATCTCTTCAGAGGGTTAAAAGTCGTCGGTCGATAAAACCATTGCTTTGCCGGCTCTTGTCTTTGTTGGTTTTGAATTGTCTTTCATTTTGATTCCTTTTTGGCATTTGATTAATACAATAGTTTTGTCTTTAGCAGGTAAAATATGACCGATTCAAAGCTAGAGCAACCGTTGATCCCACCATCGTCTCGGAAGCTACCTGATTTTAAGAAATCGGTTAAGCTGAAATATGTGAAGCTTGGATACCATTACTTGATCACTCATGGAATGTATCTCTTCCTTTCCCCTCTTGTAGTTGTAATTTCCGTGCAGATCTTGACATTTTCTATTCGGGATCTTTATGATCTTTGGGAGCATCTTCGATACAATCTCATTTCTGTCATCATCTGCTCGGCTCTGCTTGTTTTATTGTCAACCCTTTACTTTCTAACTCGCCCTCGACCTGTTTACCTTGTCGACTTTGCTTGTTTCAAACCGGATGAATCTCGGAAGTGCCCCAAAAAGATCTTCATGGCTCGGTCTCAATCGGCTGGTACATTCACGGAGGAAAATCTTCAGTTTCAGCGTAAGATCCTTGAAAGATCCGGGCTTGGGGAGTTGACATATCTTCCAGAGGCTGTCCTCAACGTTCCACCTAACCCGTCAATGAAAGAAGCTAGAAAGGAAGCGGAGACTGTTATGTTTGGCGCTATTGACGAGCTTTTGGCTAGACCTCCGTATAACCCAAAGACATTGGGATTTTGGTTGTGAACTGCAGCTTGTTTAATCCAACACCATCTTTGTCGGCCATGGTTATCAACCATTACAAGCTTCGAGGGAATATTCAAAGCTACAACTTGGGAGGAATGGGCTGTAGTGCAGGTTTGATCTCAATAGATCTTGCGAAGAATCTTCTTCAAGTACATCCAAACTCCTATGCACTGGTTATCAGCATGGAGAACATTACCTTGAACTGGTACTTTGGAAATGATCGCTCAAAGCTTGTTTCCAACTGTTTATTTAGGATGGGAGGGGCAGCGATGCTGCTCTCTAACAAACGCTCGGACAGAAGAAGATCCAAATATCAATTAGTTCACACTGTTCGTACCCACAAGGGAGCGGACGATAAATGCTTTGGCTGTGTTACCCAGGAAGAAGACTTTGTAGGAAAGATTGGTGTTACATTGTCAAAGGATCTCATGGCAGTTGCTGGTGATGCTCTAAAGACCAACATCACCACGTTGGGCCCTCTGGTTCTTCCAATGTCCGAGCAGCTGCTTTTCTTTGCTACATTGGTCGGGAAGAAGCTTTTCAAAATGAGGATCAAGCTATACATTCCGGATTTCAAGCTAGCTTTTGAGCATTTCTGCATTCATGCTGGAGGAAGAGCAGTTTTGGATGAACTGGAAAAGAATTTGCAGCTATCTGAATGGCATATGGAACCGTCGAGAATGACTCTTTACCGGTTCGGCAACACCTCAAGCGGTTCTCTCTGGTATGAATTGGCGTATACAGAAGCTAAGGGTAGGATTAGGAAGGGGGACAGAACATGGCAAATAGCATTCGGTTCCGGTTTCAAATGTAACAGTGCAGTGTGGAAAGCTTTGATGATTGTAAATCCAGCAAAGGAGAAAAACCCATGGATGGATGAGATCCATAATTTCCCAGTTGATGTTCCAAGGGTCTCTACCATCTAATTTCCAGATTGTCTTGCTGCTGTGGTGGGATTATTCATGGTGTAACAAAATTAGAAGATGCTTAGGATATCTTTGAAGACTTCATCATTGATCTAGAAATTGAATTGGAATTTGATCGAGAAAGGAGTAACTCAAATTTGTTTAAACTTTAATTCGATTCGCGATGTCTTTCTTTATCATGGTTTTTCTTATTAGGAAAATTTTCACACCAGTGCGCAATAACAAGACTAGTCCATGCAGCAAATGCTTTGATTATAAACCGTGGTCGATTAAGTTAGTTCCGAATTGGTGCTCCCTTACTCAGCACTCACATGCCTTGGAACGATAATCGGTCTAAAAATTGATCTTTGGACTCGTAAGAACAGCAAGCAACTGCGAGCATGGATAGCAGAACAAGCGATTTAATCATAAAAATCATGAAATAACATCTACATCAATGTCAATGACCTTAAAACTAGTCCAATATGTTAACTACGCAAAAGCAACCGGTTCAGTCAATCTGTAAAACATTAACGAAACAAAAGAAACGAAAAGACCAAAAACAAACAGTCTCGGACCTAAGCTTCAACATTAACTAAACGCATAAATGCATGACCTAAGCTTCAACCTATTAAGTTTCAAGCTCACAGCAAGGAAATGCAGCTCAGATATTAGCTTGGCAAATCTCTGCAAACGAATAAAACATTAGTCTTATTCCTTGGATGACTTGTTGATGAGTGACTTGTGGATATGCGGGATCACGCCACCACCGGCAATGGTTCCCTTAATCAGGGTATCGAGTTCCTCATCACCACGGATCGCAAGCTGCAAGTGTCTGGGGGTAATACGTTTCACCTTAAGATCCTTGCTCGCGTTTCCGGCCAACTCCAACACCTCTGCAGTCAAATATTCCAGGATAGCCGCAGAATAAACCGCAGCCGTGGCTCCTACTCTCCCGTGTGCCGTGGTCCTTTGCTTTAGCACACGATGGATACGACCCACCGGGAACTGCAAGTTTACACATTATACAAAAATTTCAACAAATAGAGAACAACACAACATACCATCAAACTCCAACCTCTAGTTACATCTAGTGATTCACAAACAACAACCAACACAACTGATAATAATCAATCAGAACACAAAAAGGAGATTTATACGATCTGGCAGTCGAATCGAAACATCGCAGTTCCGATGCGGTCTGCATTGTATACATAATACACCTGTTACTATATAGCCATTTAGAGCCTGTTCAATTTAAAACTACTGTAAATTGTTCTTGCTAAACATGCTAAAAACACATTAATTAACTCTGGGCATCTTGAATTATCAGAGATAAGTAACTAAAAGACCCATTAATCAACTCAAATCCCTCTCCTCAAAACAAGCTTTAGTTGCTAAAATTGTATCCATAAACAAAAAGGCAAAAAGCCCAAATCAAGAAAAGAAAGGGTTCAAAGATGTACCTGGAGACCAGCTCGAGAAGAACGAGAGATGGGTTTTTTCTTGTCTTTGTCCTTGTTGGAAGCGAGGGTTTTGCCGGTGGTCAAACCTTTGGCGCCTTTTCCAGACATCTTCCCCGCCAAATATAAAAGAAACCCTAGATAATTAAAGCTGAATGGAGGAAGAAAACAGAGAGAATTTGTTTGTGGGGGAGACGGAAACAAAGGAGGGCTGAAGGCTAATGTTTGCGGTCACGGATTCGGAGATGGGAGAACAGAAAGTACTTTATATATATTCGAATGAAGATGAACTCGCAAGGAAGGAACACACCTTTACTTAAGTAACCCTGCTGTTTCCGTAAAATTACAATATTGATAAATCCTATTTTTATAGAAGTTATGTTTGGTCCCTGAATTTGAAGTTTTTCTCCATTAGTCCCTGAATTTTGAAAACCTTTTCATTTTAGTTATTTCTATAATATTTTGTTGAAAATATGTTTTTTGGAGGAGGTTGTTGTAATAGAATGTTTTTTTTTTAAACTGGATTGTATTCAAAGTGACAAGGCTACAAAAGAATCACAACACTAACATTGAAATTTCTATACATCAAATAGAATAATAGAGCCCTAAAGGTGTGAAGTCAATAAATAACAAGGCTTATCACTTACAAAAGATTAAATAATCTTCTGATAAAAATCCAGCAATACTATTATTTTGACCAGAGTGCTTTAAGAAGAAAGCAAGTTCTTTCGCTGTTTGATCTTGGCAAAACGGCAACACCACAAAAGAGAATCAAACTTTACTGACCACCGATCTTCGCTGCTAACAACGCTCAAGTGATATTCGTCATACGAACGTTAAACTGATAAAACAGATAATACTGTCACACAGACAGACTAACATTGTCACAAGACAGACGAACACTGCCATAAAAACAGACGAAACTACTGCCATAAAAGCAGACGAAAAAACTACGAAAAAATAGATAAAAGATGAAACTGGCAAAGTAAAAAACAAGAAAACATACAAATAGGATTCATCAACAAAAATGAATGTTTATTTATATACAAAACCAGCAAAACAGTCATAAATCAGACAAGTTCTAGTAAGAAGAATTCAGGAAATAATATGCATACCGATAATTAGGGGAGAATAAAATTCAATTCGAAGAATTAAATTTTGCAATTTAATTTAACTCAAATCGTAATTTTATATATTTGGCTAAATTCGAAAAAAAATATTTAAATAAAATTTGAGTTATAAAATAAGACTTGAATCATCTAAATTTTTTTAGTAATTAGTGGATCGATTTTCAAGTTCAAGCGTCCCTCAACTATGTTTGATAATTGTGAATCACATATAAAAAAATATGATAATATATATATATATATATCGTATATGGTTTTAGAAAGTCGTTTAAATTAGAACCAATTAGTATCATAACAATGTAACATTATAAATATTTACAATTGATTTTGAAAATAAACTCGAGCAACTCAACTAGACTTGACTCGACTCGAATTTTTTAATAGAATTGTAAAATAGGACAATCAACTTGCTAACTCGAATTCTTTTACTCAACTTGACTCGATACTTACCTGAATTATATTAACAAGCTTTTCTTTGATCTTTTCGTCTTTTTAATTTTTCTTTTCATTTTTTTGACAAATCTTAAATCTAATCCTAATTTTACCTAAAGGGGAGGGAATGGATGACTCTAGGGAAAGGGAGAGGGTGCTCTTACTGGGTCTAAAACACATGACTTAAAAAATATGATAAAATAAAGATAAACAATTTAAACAACTGGCCAAATATACCAACTCTTTTTCATATATATATATATATATATATATATTTGAGTATTTCTGTTTTTCTATGTGGCCCTATGTTTTGTAAGTCACTCGGCATTGTTCGATAGAGCGGTTGCACACTTAACTGCATCATTTATGGTGATCTCTCACAGTGGTTGATAACATGAATGATTGACACGGAAAGACACAAAATTTTATGTTAGAAATAAAAATTGATTTAAATTATATAATAATTTGCAAATTTCAGTAATATTAAATTAGATCATCCCTATAAACTACAAAGAAAATTTTTAAAATATATAATTTTTTTTTTTTTGGAATGTCACTGTCTCTATTACCTTTCAGTCTATTCCTAAAGATTGATACAAATCATAACTACCAACTGATTCCATCCAACGAATGGAGCCTTGTTACCAAGGATGGAGGTACCCTTTAATTGGCAGGGGCTATTGCCCCAACCTCCAAATTTTTTACCTTCAGATTATATATAATTTTTTTTTAAAAAAATTATGGGATAATTACAGATTACATCTACTTTAAAAAAATATTTTTTATTTTTTGAATTATAATCCTGACTTCGTTCCTGCTTGTTATCGTGTCCTATGAAGCTGTAGATGATGTGATCAAAACCGGGGTAATATTTTACCATCTGTCATAATTAAAAGAAAAAAAGCCCATGGAAACATATTAGTGTGAGAATCATTAGAAAAATAATAATAACAGAGAATTCAAGCAGAACCAGAACACTAGAAAAAAGGAAAGCATGTGGATTAAATAGTTGTAGAAAACTAAAATTACAAGCTGTTTTTTTTTTTCCTTCGAACATTTGTATCCAACCCTTGATTTCTTTATGCACATTCAGACTTGGTATGAGAGTTTAGTCCTCTGAATATGTTAAAAAAATCGTAACTTTAAACATATTCGTTTCGGACACATTTATATTCGGGAAGATCATTTATGACACTTACAATTAGAAGAAGAATGGAGGTTAGGAAATTGCACAAATGGTCTATGAATACCCGTCGTATCGGTAGCTTTCACCGTTAGTCTCTTGTTGCATTTGGCCATGACTAACAAAAACAATATAGTCACCATCTCTGATCACCTCAATATCATCAATTTCAGCTCCTTGGCTCATGATTTTAGCTCCGAGTACAAGTGTTGGATTTTGCTTGAGTACTTGAATATTGTTCAATGGAGTTTCATTAGTTGTTGCTGCTGCATTGGAGACTTGTATTTATACCCTCTTATTGATTTCTAGCCGTTTGGGTGGTTGAAGTCATCAATAGAGCCGTTGGAGACCATCTTTCCCGCAAAAAATGCAATTTGGTGAACAACCATATCAGTACACGAAGGCCCGTATCGATACCTGTTACAACAAAAATATAGCCGTTGTGAAAAGCGTATCGATATGCGTAAGGGCGTATCGAAACGGTCATAGTGCAAAATGAGGGTCGTATAGAAATGTCAATACCGTATCGATACGAGTTTTGCTCACTGGAATCTTGGATGAAAAAATGCATCGGTACGCCTAGAGGGTTTAACGAATTTTTAAATTTTGGGGATTCCAATAACTGACAAGTAATGGTCAAAAAATTTAATGCAAAGATCTTTGAAGATCTTGACAATCTGTATCGATACGGAGGGTTCCGTTTCGATACGATTCGAAATTTCTTAAATTCATATTTCAAACCGTATTGAAACATAGTGTACCATATCGGTATGAGAATAAGTTTCTTAAACCCAGATTTCAAAACGCATCAAAACGTGTGTGAGTCGTATCGAAACGCTAAGCTTAAAACGTTTTCCCAAATTGAAGGCCGCATCGAAACGGGTTGTACGTATCGAAACGCAAGGCCTAATTTTCAAAGTAATATGAATGTCGTATCAAAACGGGCTAAGCCGTATCGGTACGCTTTGTAAAAACAAATTCCAGTAGCTAAAAACCGTATCGAAACACCAAGGGGTGTATCAATACACCTGGGCGTATTTGTGTATTTTTGGCTTGAAACACTTAGAAAATTTTTGGGTTTAAGTCTATAACTTTGAAAAACTTTTCCTTGTCATTTTGTGAGACTTTTGAATACTTAAAAAAATTATTTTCTTTTACAAATTAGTCCTTAAACACTTTGTTAAATCAAAATCAAACATAGGTTTTACAATCTCCCCCTTTTTGATATAACAAAACCAAAGTGAAAATTTTTAAGTATCTTTAGAAAACTCCCCCTTAATTTAAGACTAACAAAATTTCAAAAATTTTGGCTAACTTTTCTCCCCTTTTTGTTAGATCAAAATCAATTCAATAGGGATAAATATTAAAGATAATCAAATGACTTCAAGCAATTAAATAAGCAACATAAGCATTTAACTTCAAATTATAGTTCAAGCAACATAGTTTAATCCAACTCATATCCTAAAAACATAAACCAAATGCTAAAGCTATAACAAAGCATAGGAGTTCATAAGAACATAAAAACATAGGTGCATAATAGTCCTAATATGAGATGATATGTAATACAAAATGCCTAAGAGTCCATCCCATCGTCTCCATCGTCTTCATCCTCATCCTCATCATCATTTGTGGCTTGAGGTCTATGGGATTGACGCCATTCACCATGAAAAGCAGTAAGAGTGATGTCCATAGATTTTTGGCGATGTTCAATAGTCGTCACCATTTCCTCCAAGGATGTGAAGCGAGTGTCGATCGTGGCAAATCCGGAGTCCATGGTGGTGTGCAAATAGGTGAACTTCTTATTGAGGAAATCCATGAGAGCATCATGATTTGGTTGGGCCACCGGAGCTTGTGGAATAGGAGCGTCGTGAGGAGCCACCACCAGATCGGGTTGTACACCACTCGGAAGGTCGGTGTTATGAATCCATTCTCCATTGTAGTAGATGAACTTTGCACGACGGAGAGAACGCTCATCAATGGGATCCGTGAGAGGTTCTGGAAGATCGTATGAACAATCAATACCCATTTTATGAAAGATGTAGCTCAAAGCTGTGCCATAAGTGAAGAATGTAACCAATGTGGTGTGGCGATGTTTGACAAGAAAGACGATCTCGCAGAACATAATCTGAGCAAGGTTGGGTCGCTTCTCCTCACGAAAGCATCGAAGCCAAAAATCATCGACTTGGTATGAGGTGTAAGATGAGGTCATGGGCATCAAGAACGGTCACCGAACCACTAAGGACATGTCTTAACTCATCCTCATCATCTATTCCCGTATCCTCAAGACCCAAGAAGTTTGCTAAGACACTTGAATCATTTCGAAGTTTCTTACCCATTAAGTAAGATTCAATTGCAATGACCAAAGTTTGTTTTTCGTTGTAAATACACCGAGCGTTGGAATAGAAGATCAAAACAAGATTTTTGTATAAAATCCTGGGTATACTTAGAAAACTCATAAATTTCCAATTATGCATTAAATGAAGATATTTGAATGGAAATCTTTCAGAGGATAAAAATGGGATTGAAGTAACACGCTCGGGGCAAATTTTGTAACTTTAGTATTCTTTAAAATTTTCCATGGCGTCTGGAAATTGAGGTTCATTAAAACAATTTTGATAAATGTGGGTAAGATTGGGTCTATTACCAATATGATCGGGAAGAGAACGCGGAGGATCTGAACTAGAGGCAATTTCCTTTCGTGCTCGTTTCTTAGGGGTCATAATCTGAAAACAAAATCAAACAAAAAATGATGTATGCATAAATCAACACATTCGATCCAAAAATTAATCCAATAATCAAGGTATTGTCAAAAATCTATACAATATAGTTTAAAAGCATATACAAGTTTAAAAAGAATTTTTTGGTAAAGAAAAACTTGAAAAATAGTGTTAAAAATTATACGATATAATTTTATATTCGAATAAAAAAATTCAGATTTGAAAAAGATTTTACAAAATTTTGAAAACTATACTATATAGGTTCTAAATCTATAATTATAGTACAAAAACAATGTATATATATGTACGAAAATTTAAAAAGAAAAAAGTTAGGGTTTATACCTTGAAGTTGAGATTAAGAATAAATGAAGTGATTTGGATGCACAAACTTGATGATTGTAGCTTGGGTTTTGATGTAAAAACTAAAAGCCCTCAAGAATTTTTAAGAGTTGTGTGGGAAAATATGAGGGATTGAGAGGTTTTTATAGAGAATTTCGTATCTAGGGTTTTAAGAAAAAGGGTATTTGAGTTAAAGTGAAAAACCCTCATTTAAAGCCCTTAAAAACTGCCCAGTGTGAATGCGTACCGATATGCCAATGTGGCGTATCAAACCCAGTACTGAAACGCTTATACAGCCGTTTCGATATGCGACCTGTACCGGTACAGGTAAACTTGTACCAAAACGATTGTAAACAACCCGTATCGATACGCAGAACACCGTATCGATACGTTTGTGCCAGAAATGTCAATTTTGGCTGCAGGTTGCTCAAAAATTTAATTTTTAATTGAATCGAAATGCATGTGAATGATATGAGAATATCATGTATGAACATAAATAGATGCATACTCCCCCTAACAACATATAGGAGCAAAATCACAAAAGCAATCAATCAAACAAATTTAAGCATATTTTTAAGACCAAAAGAGGCTTTAAGGGTCAAGGGAGGTTGGTTAAGCCTAACTCTCTCCTAAGAGACCAAAAACGCTCTTTGTCTAATGGTTTGGTAAAAATATCCACTAATTGGTTCAAGATGTCTACATATTCTAGAACTACATCATTTTTCAAGAAATGATCTCTAATAAAATGATGCCTTATTTCTATGTGTTTGGTTCTAGAATGTTGGATGGGATTCTTAGTGAGACAAATAGCACTATTGTTGTCACACCTAATGGGGATGGTATCTACATCAATTCCATAATCTAAGAGTTGTTGCTTCATCCAAAGGACTTGAGCACAACAACTCCCTACTGATATATATTTTGCCTCGGTGGTAGATAATGCTACACTATTTTGCTTCTTAGAAAACCATGATATTAGCCTACTACCTAGGAATTGACATGTACCGAAGGTACTTTTTCTATCTATCTTACAACCCCATAATCCGCATCCGAGAAGGCATATAAGTTAAAGGAAGACTCTCTAGGATACCAAAGACCTAAACAAGGTGTATCTCTAAGGTACCTAAAGATTCTCTTAACGGCTATAAGGTGTGATTCTCTAGGTCTAGCTTGAAATCTAGCACACAAGCAAACACTAAACATAATGTCGGGTCTACTTACGGTAAGATAAAACAAAGATCCAATCATAGAGCGATAAAGCTTTAAATATACACACTTACCTCCTTCATCTTTGTCAAGCTTTGTGGAAGAACTCATTGGAGTGGCTTGAGGTTTTACATTCTCCAAGCCAAACTTCTTGAGCATGTCCTTAATGTACTTAGCTTGATTGATGAAGATGCCGTCCTTCCTTTGCTTAATTTGGAGCCCCAAGAAGAATGAGAGCTCCCCCATCATGCTCATCTCAAACTCACCTTGCATCAACTTAGCAAAATCTTGGCAAAACAATTCATTAGTAGAACCAAAAATTATATCATCAACGTATATTTGAACTACTAAAATGTCTTTGCCAATTCTTTTAATAAAGAGTGTAGTGTCCACCTTTTCTTTATTAAAACCTTTTTCAATTAAAAAACTTGATAATCTTTCATACTAAGCTCCAGGAGCTTGTTTCAAACATATAAAGCTTTAAAAAGTTTAAAAACATGGTTTAGGTAATTTGGATCTCCAAAACCGGGTGGTTGTTCTACATACACTTCTTTATAAATAAAACTATTTAAAAATACGCTTTTTACATCCATTGGAAATAGCTTAAATTCGTGATAACATGCAAATGCTAAAAGTATCCTAATAGCTTCCATTCTAGCTACGGGATCATAGGTTTCATCAAAATTGATTCTTTCTTCTTGAGTGTAATCTTGAGCAACAAGTCTAGCCTTGTTTCTCACTATGTTACCACTCTCATCTAGTTTGTTTCTATAAACTCATTTAGTTCCTATAGTAGAATTATCACTAGGCCTATCAACTAATGTCTAAACTTGACTCCTCTCAAATTGGTTTAATTCATCTTGCATAGCCATTATCCAATAATCATCATTTAATTCTTCTTTAACATTCTTAGGTTCTATGTATGAGATAAATGCTACATTACATGCATTTTTAAGAGAAAGTCTAGTGGTTACCCCTTTGGATGGATCACTCAAAATCTCACCACTTTTGACATAGTTATACTCTCTTGGGTAGCTCACTTTGTTTTTCTCTAGGCTCATGTCCTTCAAGGCTTCTAGAGGTGGATTTTGTGTTTTCTCTTCTTTGGTTGGAACTTCATTCACCATTGATGATTGCTCACCACCATCGGCTTCAAAAATCCCTACATCATTATCATCACAAGAATCTTTCCTCGGAAGGAGGTTATCATCAAAAACCACATGTATTGACTCTTCAACAACTAAGGTTCTTTTATTAAATACTCGATAGGCTTTAGAGTTTAAAGAATACCCTAAGAAAATAGCTTCATCACTTTTAGAGTCAAACTTGACTAAATTGTCTTTTCCATTGTTTAAAACAAAACATTTACAACCAAATAGATGAAAATAGCTAATGTTAGGCTTTTGGGTTTTAAAATCTCATAAAGAGTTTTCTTCAAAATAGGCCTAATCATTACTCTATTTATGATATAACAAGCCGTATTAGTGGCTTCCGCCCAAAAGTATTTTGGCAATTTATTTTCGCAAAGCATGGTTCTAGCCATTTCCTCTAAAGTTCTATTTTCCTTTCAACAACCTCATTTTGTTGAGGTGTTCTAGAAGCTGAAAAATTGTGGCTAATGCCATTTGAGTTACAAAAATCCTCAAAACCTAACTTTTGAAATTCGGTGCCATGGTCACTTCGAATGTGACAAATAATTTGACCAAGGTCATTTTGAGTGATTTTTGAAAATATGATGAATTTTTCTAAAGCCTCATCTTTGGTACTTAAGAATAAAACTCATGTGTATCTAGAGTAATCATCAACTAAAACATATGCATATGATTTTCCACCCAAGCTAGTAGTTCTAATAGGACCAAAGAGATCCATATGGATCAATTGTAAAACTCTACTAGTTGAAACATCATTAATAGGTTTGAAAAAAACTCTTTTATGTTTGCCTTTTGCACAAGTATCACAAATTTTATCATTTGAAAACTTTATTTTAAGCAAACCTCTAACTAGACCTTTTGAAACCAATTTTTCTAAAACACGCATGCTTGCATGCTCTAATTTTTTATGCCATAACTGTAATACCCATTTTTATCCGGGCCCCAAAATTATATTCGAGTCATTTAAATTCAAAAAAAAAAACAAAAAGGGCATGCCGCCCATACCCTGCCAATTAAACACCCATACCCTGCCAATTATTCACCATGCCCACATTCCACGCCACCCCTCCCCTATAAATAGACAAGGTGCAATTGAAGGGAATTGAGGCAGCAAGCAAAGAAGCAATTGCAATTGCAATTGCAATTGGAAATTGCAAGCAGCAATTTGAATCGGCAGGGGCAGGCCAATTCGGCTAGCCCAGGACCGGGGTAATATCCTCGGTCCTAACCGGTTCGATCGGGGTCATATTTTAGGTCCGATCTAGTTAATATTTTTGGAGAGGTCGTGGTAGATCTCGGTGGGGTCCAGTCGGGGTTCGTCATTCGAACACCTAATTAGGTATATTTTCTTTCTTTTTTATTTATGTTGTAATTTTTATATTTTAATGAAGTAGTAGTTAATTTAAAATTGTGTTTTTAATTTGTATGTTTATCTATGTTTTAGATTAGTATGTTTTAAATTTATGTTTTATATTAATATTTTATTTATATTAGATATGTTTTTATAAGTTAGATTAATATTTATGTATGTATGTTTTAGACTAGTATTTTATTTATGTTAGATATATTTTTATAAGTTAGATTAATATTTATGTATGTTTTAGACTAGTATTTTATTTATGTTAGATATGTTTTTATTTATAAGTTAGATTAATATTTATGTATGTATGTTTTAGATTAGTATTTTATTCATGTTATATTAATATTTTATTATGCTCTTATTTGTTTATATTTTTATCGCATTATATTTATTTATATTTGCTGTGTATTTTTAAGTTTGCATAACGGACATATATTTTGTCAATGCGGTGCCCTTTTATTCGAGCGTAAACGGGGCCAGTATCAGGCGTAGTGATAGTGGTTGGGCGTTTACTCTCGAATAACGGGGTCTTTAAAATTTACTCGCACTTATAACCGAATTTTAATCTAATCGTCACTTTAATCCGGAAAGTTTAATATTAATAAAGCGGTAATTATTAAAGTACCAATTTTGGGCGGTGTGGGGGTGCTAATCCTTCCCCATCCGTAACTGACTCCCGAACCCGATATTTCAAAATCTCTGGCTTTCTACGGTGGCCGGTGGCGACTCCATTTTTAAATAAAACACGGGTTTTATAAAATCCCACGCGGAAGAAAATAATTTCCAAACAACTAAAAAACAAACTACATCTTTTTAGTGAAAAAAAAACATCGCTACAGATGGCGACTCCGCTGGGGAATTTTTGTTTTTCAAAAATAAATGAGAGTCGAGCTTTTTTCAAATAATTACCGCTTTATTAATATCGAAAATTCCGGATTAAAGTGACTATTAAAGTAACATTCAGTTATAATTGCGCGTTTATTTTAACGCATTTAAAATATGGCATATAAACCCATTTTTTAAGTGGGGGGAAAACGCTAATGCTTTCGTGGAGATATCGTTCTCCCGTATGGGCCTAGCAAGTACCTTCGGGGCTCGAGTACCTTATACTTTCGTGAGGATATCGTTCCTTCGTATGGGTATAAGCGAATGGGTCCCCCTGAGTTGAACCCGGTTGAAAGGAGCCTATAATGGGTGATGACCGGGGGCCTTGCTACTCTTAGTAGAGGACAGCAAGGACAATTCGGGTACCTCTTAGCACCAAAACTGCATATAGTGAGCCGTATGAGCCAACCCCTTTAGAGCCATGTGAAACTCTGCCCGATTAGTGGTCACCCTATTTAGGCTCTGGTGCCTTGTTTCTTGTTTATGTACAGTTTTTATTACTCTATTTTTGTTATATTTATCATTTGTTTTATTTAATCATTTTATTTGGTACTAACTCGTTTTATTTTATTCTCATCGCACTGAGTTCACCTGCATCATTGCACAACATCATCACAATCTTAATTTTGCATTGCATCGACTTAGGACACATTTTGCATGCATTCATTTTCAGAATAATAAAACTAATCATCGGGTTGCCCCATTAAATACAACAAAGATGGTCGATCTAGCACCTTACAAAGCCTCTTACAAAAGTTTGGTCTTGGGGCATGTCCAAAAGCACCCACACATCTTTTACAAATAATGTGCCTCTAACAAGGTCCTAGTCCAGGGGCATTCTTTGCCAAGGTCCAACCTTTATTGCCGAGTCAAACTCTTGCATCTTTGACCACAGTCTGCAAAATTGCACCCAATCCAAAAATAATAATAATGAGCTGCCATGAACCAACACACAATTTATAAACCCAACCTAGGGGGCAACAGAATCAGCGCTCAAAGTGTCAAATTCAAGAGCAATTTCAGACGATGGCATAGGAATTAATAAAATGTTGAGGCATGCACCCAGATGACTGATCGAACCCAAGTTGAGGTTGAGGCACCGTCACATACAAAAAAACCAAGATCCTGACGGGACCAGTGAGGAGTCAGGGGCATCCCTTTGAGGATCGGAAAAAATCATATATGCATTTAGTTGCATTCATCTTGCATTTTGCATACATCACACATCCATGTTCAGTGCATACACTAAAGTCACCTTGCATTTAGAATAAACACATGCATTTAGGCATAAAATTCATGCATTTTTGCTTACAAAAAGGTTTAAAAGGAGACCGAACATCCTCAGCCGTCAGGGCAACAACACGACAGCCAACCTTAGTCTTAGAGGAGGCTAAACACAAAGAGGATGCTGAAAACATCAATAAAAGGTAACAATGGCAAATTTTGTGAACATTTACTGATTAATGTTTTTTCATTTTCAGGTCACACCTCTCTCTTTGATGAGAGCCATGAAGTAGCATTTTCAGATCTTGCCTTCATCATTATTGATAGGCCAACATTTCCAGATTTTACTTTACCGCTGATGGTGCAGCAGTATAGACATCCTGAAGATCTCGTTTCTCCGTTGATGGTGCAACAGATCCGAACATTTCCCCAAGCAGATCAAAATTCTATTTAGGTCTCATTTCTCTGATGACGATGCAACCAAACCTATTTTTCTCGAGTCTTACTTCTGTGTAAAGTTCAAAGAAAAAGAAAATTGTCAAAAAAATAGAGTTGAAAAAAAAGAAGAAGAAGAAAAAATAGAAAAAATAAATAAAAAAATCAAAAGTCGAAAAAAATAAAAAATTGAAAAAACAAAAAATGAAAAAAAAATCAAAAGAAAATTCATCAACTTTCATTATTCGATCCAGTCCTCCACTGATGGAGTGGCCAAGTCCAAGCTCTCGTCGCCCTTAGATTCTGCTCGCCGCTGATGGTGTAGCCGGTTCTAGGTCGTCATTGTCCAATCCAGTCCTCCGTTGATGGAGTGGCCAGGTACAAGCTGTCGTCGTCCTCAGTTCCTGCTCGCCGCTAATGGTGTAGCCGGTTCTAGGTCGTCATTGGTCAATCTAGTCTTCCGCTGATGGAGTTGTCGGGTCTAAGCTCCCGTCGTCCTAATCTCGCTCTCCGCTAATGGTGTAGCCGATTATTGGTCGTCATTACCCGATCTAGTCTCTCCGCTGATGGAGTGGCCGGGTTCAAGCTGTCGTCGTCCTCAGATCCTGCTCTCCGCTGATGGTGTAGCCGGTTCCATGTCGTCATATTATCCAATCTAACCCTCCGCTGATAGAGTGGTCGGGTCCAAGCTCCCGTCGTCCTCAGATCCTGCTCTCCGCTGATGGTGTAGCCGGTTCCAGGTCGTCATGATTCAATCCAACCCTCCGCTGATGGAGTGGTCGGGTCCAAGCTCCCGTCGTCCTCAGATCCTGCTCTCCGCTGATGGTGTAGCCGGTTCCAGGTCGTCATTATCCAATCCAGTCCTCCGCTGATGGAGTGACCAGGTCTAAGCTCTCGTCGCCCTCAGATCCTGCTCTCCGCTGATGGTGTAGCCGGTTTCGGGAAGTCATTATCCGATCCAGTCATCCGCTGATGGAGTGGCTAGGTCTAAGTTGCTGCTATCCTACTTATCCGCTGATGGTGTAGTAGGGTTCCAGTTAATGTTCTGCTTCTCCGTTGATAAATCCAACTTTACTGATTTTCGAATCCTTTTTATTAATGAAAAAAGAAAAAATCAAAAAAGGAAGAAAAAAAAAAAAAAAAAAAAAGAAAAATCAAAAGGAAAAAGGAAAAAGGAAAAAGAAAAAGAAAAAAGAAAAAAGGAAAAAGAAAAGAAGAAAAGAAAAAAAAAAAAAAAAGAAAAAAGAAAAATCAAAAGAAAAAAGGAAAAAGAAAAGAAGAAAATAAAAAAGAGAAAGAAAAAATGAAAAAAGAAGAAAAATGAAAATTCAAAAAATGTATCGCCCGATCTAGCCCCCCCGCTGATGGAGTGGCTAGGTCCAAGTTGCAGTCGTCCTCTGGTCCTGCTCTCCGCTGATGGTGTAGTTGGTCCCAGGTTGCCATTATCCGATCCAGCCCCTCCACTGATGGGGTGATTGAATCCATGTTACCAACGTTCTCTGATCTTACTTCTCTGTTGATGGAATAGTGGGGTCCAACATCTATCTTTCGACCCGGTCTCCTCGTCGGTATTGTAGCCAGAGTTGTAGCTAGATCAGACATCAGAACTTCCGTCCATCGATCATGTCTCTTCGTCGGTGTTGCAGCCGGGTTGAACTCTCTTTAGATTTTGCTTCCTCCAAGAGTGACAAAGTAGATCCGTCAAGTCCAGAAAGAATACATGCGCCAAAGAGAAAGAAGATCTACCGAGGAAAGAAGACACGCGTCAAAAGGAGAGAAGTTCAGCCAGACCGGACAAAAATGGTTATTCTTTTGTCTTTGCTCTATTCCTGTTACACATCAATGAGCAAAGAGGGACAGCTGTAATACCCATTTTTATCCGGACCCCAAAATTATATTCGAGTCATTTAAATTCAAAAAAAAAAAACAAAAAGGGCATGCCGCCCATACCCTGCCAATTAAACACCCATACCCTGCCAATTATTCACCATGCCCACATTCCACGCCACCCCTCCCTTATAAATAGACAAGGTGCAATTGAAGGGAATTGGGGAATTGAGGCAGCAAGCAAAGAAGCAATTGCAAGCAGCAATTTGAATCGGCAGGGGCAGGCCAATTCGGCTAGCCCAGGACCGGGGTAATATCCTCGGTCCTAACCGGTTCGATCGAGGTCATATTTTAGGTCCGATCTAGTTAATATTTTTGGAGAGGTCGTGGTAGATCTCGGTGGGGTCCAGTCGGGGTTCGTCATTCGAATACCTAATTAGGTATATTTTCTTTCTTTTTTATTTATGTTGTAATTTTTATATTTTAATGAAGTAGTAGTTAATTTAAAATTGTGTTTTTAATTTGTATGTTTATCTATGTTTTAGATTAGTATGTTTTAAATTTATGTTTTATATTAATATTTTATTTATGTTTGATATGTTTTTATAAGTTAGATTAATATTTATGTATGTATGTTTTAGACTAGTATTTTATTTATGTTAGATATATTTTTATAAGTTAGATTAATATTTATGTATGTTTTAGACTAGTATTTTATTTATGTTAGATATGTTTTTATTTATAAGTTAGATTAATATTTATGTATGTATGTTTTAGATTAGTATTTTATTCATGTTATATTAATATTTTATTATGCTCTTATTTGTTTATATTTTTATCGCATTATATTTATTTATATTTGATATGTATTTTTAAGTTTGCATAACGGACATATATTTTATCAATGCGGTGCCCTTTTATTCGAGCGTAAACGGGGCCAGTATCAGGCGTAGTGATAGTGGTTGGGCGTTTACTCTCGAATAACGGGGTCTTTAAAATTTACTCGCACTTATAACCGAATTTTAATCTAATCGTCACTTTAATCCGGAAAGTTTAATATTAATAAAGCGGTAATTATTAAAGTACCAATTTTGGGCGGTGTGGGGGTGCTAATCCTTCCCCATCCGTAACTGACTCCCGAACCCGATATTTCAAAATCTCTGGCTTTCTACGGTGTCCGGTCCACCTCGAGTGACCGGTGGCGACTCCATTTTTAAATAAAACACGGGTTTTATAAAATCCCACGCGGAAGAAAATAATTTCCAAACAACTAAAAAACAAACTACATCTTTTTAGCGAAAAAAAAAACATCGCTACAATAACCATGAATCATGTTCATCATTTGCAACAAAGCATGCATTAGAAATATGAATTTCATTTAAATGCACCATGTATATATTTCCTATGCGATGACCAAAATGCACAATTTTGTGGGTTTCGACATTTATAATTTTGCAATCAATTTTATCAAACATAACTACGAAACCTTTATCACAAAGTTGACTTATGCTTAATAGATTATGTTTAAGACCATTGACATATAAAACATTTTCAATAAGTATGGAAGAGTGATTACCGATGGAACCCATTCCTTCAACTTGACCTTTGGAGTTGTCACCAAATGTCACTAATCCTACTCTTTTTAGTTCAAGTTCTATGAATCTACTATTGTCTCTAGTCATGTGTCTTGAGCATCCACTATCAAGAACCATGTATTTGCACTTGAAGCTTTGGCCTTGTAGCAATGCTCCCTCTACAAACATGGAATCAAACTTTGATTTTTGGTACCCAAATCTTTTTTGGGTCCATGAACATTAGTTTTCAAGATCTTGGTGGTTCCTTTAGGAATCCAAGAGGCAATCTCATTTACATTGATTGAAGCAATAATATCTTTAGGAATCCACACACTTCTAACTTTCTTACCATAATAGGGCCTTGAGTGCCCTCCATGTTTGTACCCACCAAAGTTTCTTTTTACATGGTTGAGTTTTGAAGATTGCCCATTTTCAAAACTTGGTTTCCCAACCTTGTTCAAGGAAGCTTTGAGATCATTAACCTCCTTGAGGTAATGATCCTTTAACTCGGAAAGAAGGTTATTTAAATCCACATTTTCTTGTTCAAAATACTTTTGACTATCTTTTAAATCATCAACCTTCTTTTCAAGTTTCAAATTGGTCTTGATCAAATAATCATTTTGATTTTTCAAATCAGAAATTATTTTCTTGTTTTTCAAAAGTGATTCTTTGTATTTCAAGACTAATTCATCGTAGGCCTCTTGCAACTCATTATAATCCTCAAATAATCCATTATATGTATGGTAATTTAATGAGTTAGAGGTTACCTTATGATCCTCTTTATAGGCCATGAGACAAAGGTTAGCAACTTCTTGCTTCTCGTCACTTGAAGACTCTTCATCGCTCTAAGTGGCAACATAGGCCTTGTGCTTTTTTTTTCTCAAAGCCCTTCTTCTTGAGTTAGGACAATCTACTTTGATATGTCCCAGCTTCTTGCATTCGTAGCACACAATCGGATTATTCTTTTCTTCTTTGTTCTTGTTCTTGAAATTCCTTTTACGGTTGAATTTCTTTCTTCGGTTAGATCTCATGAATCACTCTTGGCACACAATCGTTTGGCTATCATAGCCAATTCTTCGTCTTCCTCCTCACTTGAATCACTCTCTTCTTGTGAAGCTTTGAGAGTGGTTTCCATCTTCTTCTTCTCCACTTTCTTTTTCTCGACCCTCATTTCTTCCTTCTTTTTTCTTATTCTCTTCATTTCTTCGTTATCTCATGGGTGAGAAGAGACCTCATGAGAGCGTCAAGCTTTAGCGTCTTGAGATCTTTTGCTTCTATGATGGCCGTTCTTTTACCATCCCAACTCGGAAAGTGAGTACAGAAGTTTTTGAACTAGCTTCTCCTCAGGAATAACTTCTCCAAGACACTTGAGGCCATTTACAATAACAGAGAACCGTTCGAACATTTTGGAGATGTCTTTATCCGGCTCCATCTGGAAATTTTCGTAGCTCAAATTAAGAAGTCCAATCTTGGTCTCCTTAATTTCATTGGTGCCTTCGTATGTGATCTCTAGCTTATCCCAAATTTTCTTGGCACTTGAGCAAGATGACATCTTGGAGTACTCCTCTGGTCTAAGTGAACAAAATAGTATGTGCATTGTTTGTCGTTGATTTGGAGCTTCTTCTGATCTTCACTGGTCATCTCGTGCTTGGACTTCGGAACTAACCGATCACCTTCTCACTTCATCGGGATTGTTGGTCCACCTTCCACTACATCCTATAGGAGGTAGTCATGTGATTTGATAAAAAAAACTCCATACGGTTTTTCCAATAGGGATAGTTATCCCAATTGAAGTATGGAGGTTTGGTGATGGATTGAGACTCGTATAAGTTGTTGCCGAAGGTGGATGCCATGGATTTGACTTTGATTGATTGGATCACCTTCTAGGATCGCATCAACGGTTGTTAGACCTTCGGTTGAGTGTGGCTCTAATACCAATTATTAGGATGATCAATCAATGTAGATATTGACCAAGAAGGGGTGAATTGGCTAGTTTAAAAGTTTGGAAGCAAATCGGAAAATATAGACAATGAGACACAATGATTTATAGTGGTTCAAGCTTCTAACAAGCTCTACGTCCACTACCTTAGCTTTCTACTAAGGATTTTTAACCAATTTTACTATGAAATTCTTTCCCTTTTCTAGGCTTAGGAGGCAACCCTTACAAGTTCAAGCTTTCTACCCAAAGTTTTCAACCAATTTTGCTTGAGTACTTGAATGTTGTTCAATGGAGTTTCATTAGTTGTTGCTGCTGCATTGGAGACTTGTATTTATACCCTCTTATTTAATTCTAGCCGTTTGGGTGGTTGAAGTCATCAATAGAGTCGTTGGGGACCATCTTTCCCGCAATAAATGCAGCTTGGTGAACAACGGTCATAGTGCAAAATGGGGGTCGTATCGAAACGTCAATGCCGTATCGATACAAGTTTTGCTCACTGGAATCTTGGATGAAAAAATGCATCAGTACGCCTAGAGGCGTATCGATACGGGTTTAACGAATTTTTAAATTTTGGGGATTCCAATAACTGACAAGTAATGATCGAAAAATTTAATGCAAAGATCTTTGAAGATCTTGACAAACCGTATCGATACGGAGGGTTCCGTATCGGTACGATTCAAAATTTCTTAAATTCATATTTCAAACTGTATCGAAACATAGTGTACCGTATCAATACGAATATAAGTTTCTTAAACCCAAATTTCAAAACGTATCGAAACGTGTGTGAGTCGTATCGAAACGCTAAGCTTAAAACGTTTGCCCAGAATAAAGGCCATATCAAACGGGTTGTACGTATCAAAACGCAAGGCCTAATTTTCAAAGTAATGTGAAGATCGTATTGAAACAGGCTAAGCCGTATCAGTACGCTTTGTAAAAACAAATTTCAGTAGCTAAAAGCCGTATCAAAACACCAAGGGGTGTATCGATACGCTTGGGCATATGTGTATTTTTGGCTTGAAACACTTAGAAAATTTTTGGGTTTAAGTCTATAACTTTGGAAAAAAATTTCCTTGTCATTTTGTAAAACTTTTAAGTACTTAAAAATTTATTTTCTTTTACAAATTAGTCCTTAAACACTTTGTTATATCACAATCAAACATAGGTTTTACATAACAAAAACAAGATGGTCACCATCTCTGATCACCTCAATATCATCAATTTCAGCTCACTGGCTCATGATTTTAGCTCCGAAGATCCCTAATTTCTTAGCACCAATGTCGAGTAACTCCTCGAAGCTCCCAGGAAGTAGAACAAGTTTCCCGATTTCTCCCTTTTCTGGGTAACTGATGACCACTCTAGTGGAGTTAAAACCGGAATGCTTGACACTCTTTGATTGATGAACGGACAATAGCATGTCTCTCTCCACATTCTGTGCAGATGACATTATTCCGAACAAAGAGTTGTGGAAGTTACTAGTTCTACTCCACGGACGGGATTGGCTCCAGGATCTATCTGTTTCAGGGGCTGCAGGCCGGATGACTGGCTCGCTTGTAAACCTCCCGAGATAATGTGGTTCCTGCTTCTCTGAAACCGACATGATAGATGGAAGGTTCATCTCTTTACTCGATTCAAATATCATCTTTATTTCCTCATGTCCTTTTTGCTCGGCTAAATCCCTTGGGGTCCAATGGTGAACGTCTGGTTTGTCGATATCAGCACCTTGCTCCAAAAGGAATTCGACTATTTCGATGTTTTCTTCGCAAACTACAACATGAAGAGCCGTGTAACCATTGTTCCTCGGGCGTGTGACATCGCCTCCGTAACAAATAATTTCACTGAGCAAATTTAAGTTATTCTGCTCGGCAGTGGTGCAAGAGAAGCGACCTACATCTCCAGCATTTATGTTCGCCCCGTTTTCCTGCAGCAGTTGGGCCACATTATCGTGACCACCTAACATTGCTTCCCATAGTGGGACACTTCCTTCTGAGTCTGCATATAGAAAATCAAACAAATCAGTTGAACAGTAAATTATAACTCGAAGTACTTCCTACTGTGCGGTGAAATGATTAATGAAATCGTGCCAAAATGCTAAGTATAAGGGCTGATGTAGGACTAATGAAATAAGAATGGAAAGAATCACCCAACGGACAACAAAAAGGACTTGAGAATACCTTTACAGTTAGGATCTGCACCATAATCCAGCAAGAGAAGAACACAGTTCTCGCTTCCTTTGGCTGCTGCTATATGCTAATCTTATAGAAAAATAAAATAAAGATTAGCACTGCAGTCCTAAGAACTCGGGGACCTGACCAAATCAAAAGCGGAGAATTTAACAAACCAGAGCTGTTCTTCCATTGTCGTCTGACTCATCAGGATCGAGCCCTCTTTTCAATAATTGATGCAACAACAAGTCATCCCCCCGGAGTGTGGCAAAGCAAAGATTGAGAGGTAGATCCATTCTCCCACGAGCTAGCATGTTCTCTGTCTCGATTAAGACTCCTTCCATAATCGGATCATTCATATCTTTCAAATGCTGCCCCCAAAAAAGAATTCCAATAGTTCAGAATGAGTGAAAAGCTTATTCTTCTTTGTATTTAATCTTAATTTTTCATCAACAAATTTATAGTGTAACAATAGTTGATAATTTACTGCATACAATTTTCAATGTAATAAAGGTTAAAGCATTTTGATGGATTATAATTAAGAACAGGATGTATACCTTAAGGAGATTATTCATGATTATGGTGCCGTCTCCCACATTGGCCTGAATAATATTAAGGAATGTAGTACGGTTCAGAAGTAGTAATTGGCACAACCGTTTTGTGCGTACTGTGAAGAGCTGTGGCCTATAACAAAGTACACCTATCTCACCGCAGATATCACCTGTTTTTGCCTCTCCGACAATCTGAAACCAGTTGGCATTTGATTCAGTTAGCATCCACTTGAATATTACTGATCGATAAGGCTAGTGTTTGAGTGATGCAACTTGCCTGCCCAACTCCATTTTTGAGAACCAAAAGATCCTGAGGCACAATGTGTTCTCATCGATTACCATTTCGAGAAAAGAAAGTTTCAATAGGATAACATAAATCATGCAACAGAATAACTAGAACCTTGAGCAAGAAATAAGGTCTTTTACCACAGCGCCAGTGACAAGGATTTAGAAATCCGTAGGTGCTTCATTCTGCAGGATGACGTCTTCTTTTGGAGGAAAAATATTCAGCTTTCATCTCTGAGACCTTAGACATTTATTCACAAAGATAGATCAAGATAACGAAAAAGAACTAAAGAAGAGAATTTTAGTACAAAAGCTTAAGAATGTTTCTAGTGGATTACCAGCTGAAAAAGCAAGTCATTAGAAACGCCATGAAACAAGTACACCTTATCCATTAGAGAGTAGAAAAGATGGTGTGAAATGCTTGATCAGATGGCTTTAGGAAGGGAATCGAGAGTCTCTTGCTGTTGCAGCCCCTCCGAATCTGTCCTGAACTTCAGACATAAATGTGCAAGCATCTGATCTTGTAGGCGAGGAGGCAATTGGTTTCTTTGAGCAAAACTTGAGGCAGCTTGAATGGCATCCCTCTGAGAGCCAAAAACACAAACAAGGAAAGATTATCAAAGGAAAAACCAATATTGGTGTGAACAAAATGCAGAATTAATGGAACTCAAAATTTGAAAAGAAAAAATAACTCGAAGCTAGTTGATTAGCTTGATAAACTATAATGTCACTCACAAATCTTCTAGTTCGGCTGGTTCCATGGACAACCAAAGTTGGTCATGTTAACAATCAAATATGCTGTCAACCCATGGTTGAAAAACATGTAGAAAATGTCAAAAATCATCTCCCTGATATTCACAGGATGCAAATCTCCATAGCCGACAGTAGTCAGTGTGGTGATAGACCAGTACATTGATGTCACATATCGAATCGACAAGCTCTGTTCACGGAAATTGTACCCCAAAGATGATACAATCCATGTTCTTCCGGGGTCATGATATCGTGCAGCTATAAGATAATAGAAGCATCCGGCACAGTGAACAGCAAAAAGTGTAACCTAGAAAAACCACCCAGAGCCTCATGAATGCTGCATTATTTGAAAATTTCTCAGGGCAAATCATCGAGTTTCTTTTTTGTAGTACTCACACAAATAAGTTTAGCACATCGAACCCAAAAATAGTTGTAGTTCTTGTATTTCTCCAATCTATTGAAAAAGCAACAATTAAGTCATGTCACAATAAAAATAGTGAAGATAATAAACAAACTTTTACAATTATCTAATCTAAGTTGGCTGATGAAGGGGAAAAGAAACTACAGTACCTGGAGAACAAGGCACTAACTCTGCGGAGACGCCAAAGGCGAAGCATATTAAATAAGCCATAAGAGCGTAATGTCTTAGGGGAGATCTTCTGAGCAAGTTTGGATGGTATCGTGGATATAATGTCGAAAACCAACCAGGACCTGCCATACTTCCAAGCAATCTTCTTCGGATCATCAATGAGTAGATAGGTAGCTTTATCCAGGTATGCAACAAAGAAGGTGAGAACAATATCCAGGGAAAAGAATCCATTAACAACATTATCAGTAATGGAGAGTGGTGCCTCCGGCTTCTCAATGAATCCGAATTCAAACGGTGATACCCAAGCAGTATAGATTACCAGAATAATCAGAAAAGTCCCCCATATCCTACAAGAACCAATATAATCATATAAATGTCAGTCATCATTTATTCTTTATGTGGAATTAGCATCTACATAAAACATTTCGGAACAATTCAATTCTTTTTTCAAACCAAAGAACACAACAGAAACTGCAAAGACAAAGGACACAGTGCATAAAATCTCCGGGGGATAACCGATCACACTATACAAGTCAAAAGTTTCTAAAGATTTCAGCACATCAAGCACCTAGAATTTTATACTAAAACCATTCTTTTGGAAGAGGTAAGAATCAAACTAAAGGTCTTTTAAAAAGAAAAGTAATATTCTCAATGACTTAAGCAGAGCACCATAAGAGATTCTAATTTCAGAATAATCCTTTTTCATATACCCAACACGTATAACAAAAACATAAATTGGGTTGGTCCAAGTGATAAACAACTTGGTATCGCATGAGCAGGTCTCGAATTCGAGACCTTATGTATGCAGAGACTCACCACCAAAGTCATATGTGCACGCTGAGTCAGTCCGGATTAGTTGGGCAAAGGCCTGGGGAACGACTAATAACAAGAATAATAGTAACAAACTAAGAAGAAACAAATGGAAAAAAGAAAACAAAGAGAAAATGTCAGATATCAAAAGAAACAAACAAACTTTTGCAACCCAGAATTCAAAGAATGGCATATTGGCATTAATGTGAAATCAGCCTCATAATCGTTCTGGAATATTGTAAACAGAAAACTCTCTTAGCTTTTCTCGCTGAAGAAAAAGTGTAATCAAGAGTAAATGGCAAGTTAACAATGAAGAAATAACAAAACATGGAACACTTTTTTACTTGGTATTTGCCAATACAAGGCCCCAGATATTCAATGCCATGATTTTCCCGGAAAGGAAAATGAATCTATTGTACACATTGGTTACCATAATGGCATAATCGCACTCAATAATTAAAAGAACAAAGGAAAAACAATAAGAACCCAGAATTCTAAAACATGCAAAATTGCTGAAACGGTGATGAATGAAGAACACCCACAGTTGTAAAATCAAAAGAAAAAAGAAACGGAGGTTTTTGGTGTATGGACCTGTAACGACGATCATAAGGCGAAACAATGAATCTCCTGAGCTTGACTCGGCGGTTGCTTCTGGCACCAAGCGAAGGAAGTATTCCGGTGTGTAATCACCAAATCCGTCGGCGCTCTCTTTTTCTTATGGTTAAAAAAAAATTTCCTTGTTTAATTTTTGTTTGGAAAATGCCAGCCTGATTTGAAATTATAATGGGAGTTGCCCCGATTATTTTAAAAATGGTAGACCGGACACCAAATAAAATTAGGGATTTAAAAAATTAGGGTCTAGAAGTCGATTACGGATGGGAAAAGATTAGCACCCATACCGCCCAAAATTAGTACTTAGCCGATTATCTAATGTCTTGGTGTTGGAAATTACGAATTCGATTAAAATTTAAAATATGATCCTTAAATGTCGAAAATATTGAGAGAATCGCATCCCTTTGCGCCCGAGATACTGCTTCTAGTTAAAAAATATTCGAAAAAAATCACATCCTTATACGCTCGGGATACGATTTTTCGAGGTTTAAAAGTTTTGAAATTAATTTCTTTAAAAATATTTCTTGATGCTAAAAAAACATATATGATGTAAAATTAAGATAATATGTAAAAATATATATACTTTAAAATGTAATATTTAATATAAAACGTTTAATACTTATATTTATCAAAAAATATTTTTATATATTCAAACTTAGTTGTTTTTGTATATATTATTCTTTACAAAAATAGGTTTTTATTATTATTTTATATATACTCAAAATATATTATTTAAAGTAAAACATATATATTATTATTTACTAAAAATATACATTTATATATATATATTAAGTTAGTAGTTATATATATACATATGCTATTTAAAGAAAATAAGTATTTGACATTATTTTATATACTTAAAATATAATATTTATAGTAAAATATATGTATTATTTATTAAAATATACTTATATATTAAATTAGTATTGTTTATACGTATATTTATTTTACAAAAATAAATATTTGCTATTATTTATATATAATAATACTATGCTTTATTTTTTCAAATATACATAAAACTTTATATATAATATATGAAAGTATGAAAATATTAAAATATTATACATGAAATATGAACAATAGATATAAAACATATATACATATATCTTATATATGATATCAATATGTAATATTAACTACTTCATACAATGTATAAAATATATTATATACATGTGATAATAATAATAATAATAATAATAATAATAATAATAATAATAAACGATTTACACTAATATACATAAAACAACATGGATAAAAAAGGGCTAAGATGCATTGATATTACACTACATGGCATGAAATAACATAAACTAGGGACTAAAATGAACAAAATGTAAAGTACATAGGCTGGGAAGTAAACAACATAAAATAAAAGTGTTGAAATTAAACAATGACTAAATCGAAAGCAAACAAAAATTAAGAGCTAAAAAAACAACATCAAACACGCATTAAAAATAAAAGGATCCGAAGCGTAATTATCCCCTAAATAAAAATGAAAATGGTTAGAAAATAAAGGGATCGTTCGGGTAGTTAACCCATTTATCCAAAAACGCGGATCCTTCCCCAGGTCAGGTCACCGCGCGGGTCGGGACACCAAACGATGTCGTTTTGCATACAGCCAGTTTAAATAGATTAAAACAATTTTTTTATTATCAAAACCTAATGAAAGCAAACCCTAAATGCTTCATCCTCCTCAACTTTTTTTCTCTCTCGACTCAAACCAGAGGGCGGCGTCGCTTCACCTCGTCGCCACCGTCGTTCATCGACAAGGGCCTTACGGCGGCTTCACGGCGGCAGGTAAGCTTTCGACCTTTTACTTAGATTCGATTATTTTGGTTTTAAAATCAAAAAAGGTTTTGGATTTTAGATATTTAAAAAAACAAAACTGGGTTTTTTTTAATCTTCAATACTAAGATCTAAATATGATTTTTTTTGTTTTGATTCAAAATAAAGAGAACATGCAAGAAGGAAAACTAAGTTTTTATTGATTCTAAAAAACTTACAATTTTTTACTCTGAAATCCCCACTCTTACAGAGATTTTTTTCGAAAATGAACCCCTCAATTTTTTTAAAACTAGTCCCCCTCTTAGATTTCCCCTCCTTCGGTTTTATAACCGATTACAAAACAATAAAAAATAAAAATCTTTCTTTAATTTGTTGCAGGTCTGATATGGTGATGGCTTGCCAAATTTTATGGCGGTTTTGCTGGGTGTAGGGTATGGCTTGACAAATTTGGGGTAGGTTTAGGGGTATGGGTAGTGTTAGGTTATATTTTGTTTTAGGGTTTTTTTCGTTCAGGGTTAACTTTAGGTTCGATTTGGGGTTTCATTTAGGGTTTTTAGGGATTATTTGCCGGAGAAGCGACGACGATAGCGGCGGCAGCACAGACTAACAGTGGCGAAAGCAGTGGCAGTAGTAAGTAATTTGGGTGGTGGCAGCTAGGGTTTAGAGATGTTTAGGGTTAGGGTTGGATTAATTAGGGTAAAGGGCATTATGGTAATTTTGGGTTAGGTTTGATTAACTAGTTTGGGCATTTGTATGGTTTTGGGTTAAACGGGTTATTACATCTGCCCCTATTCGCTCATTCTTGTGTAACAACAATAGAGCAAAGACTAAAAATGACATGTTTTGTCCGGTCCGGCTGAGCTTCTTTACTTGATACATGTCTTCATTTTTCGGTAGATCTTTTTTCTCTTCGACGCATGTCTTCTTTCTTGATTGATCCACCCTGTCACTCTTGGGGAAGCAAAATCTTCAAAATGGGGATTAGGGAAACAAAATGAGTTCGACTCGCTACTTCTCTTCTTAGGCGCGTCTTCTGTCTTCAGTCTTCGGTAGGTCTTCAATCTTCGCTCTTCGAGGATGTTGAGTTTTTCGATCAATCTGCTCATCTGCTTTTTAGGTTGAGACTTACCAAAGTGCAATGATGCTCGGTCGAAGACAAATTCCTTCTTGCTTGCCATTTTCTATTTTTTCTTTTCTTCTTTTCTTCTTCTTCTTTTTTTCATCTTTTTTGAAATTTTTTCTTTAAAATTTTTTTCTTCTCTTTTTTTTGAAATTTTTTTGTTGAATGGATGACCCGCTCCTTTGAAAGTTCAAGGAGATAGTGTCAGATGTTGTAGTTTATCTTTTATTAGATGGGTGACCTGCTCCATTGGTAGTTCAAGGAGATAAGGTATGAGGTTGTAGTTCCTCTTCTATTGGATGGGTGACCTGCTCCATTGGTAGTTTAAGGAGATAAGGTCTGAGGTTGTAGTTCCTCTTCTATTGGATGGGTGACCAGCTCTATTGGTAGTTCAAGGAGATAATGTCTGAGGTTGTAGTTCATTTTCTTTTGGATTGGTGGCATGCTCCATTGGTAGTTCAAGGAGATAAAGTATGAGGTTGTAGTTCCTTTTCTATTGGATGGGTGACCTGCTCCATTGGTAGCTCAAGGAGATAGGGTCTGAGGTTGTAGTTCCTCTGCTCCACAGACTTGTGTTGGTACACATTCCACTGCCACTCTAGGGAGATGAGACTAACGTATCTTCATTTTATTCGTTTTGAATGTCTAAGGCCTCCTTATGGGTTCGTGCCTTGGAGATGTTTGAAAAAGATCATTTCAAGGCACTCATTTGGATTTTCACCTTGATTTTGATTCCTCTCTTTTTTTTGAAATTTTTCTTCTTCTTTTTTATTGATTTTTTCTTTTTTTTTTTTTTTTTGATTTTTTCTTTCTTTTTTTCAAACTAATATTTTTTTATTACATTTGAAGTTTGCTCCACTACGGCTCTAGGGAGATAAACTAGTCTTGGTTTTCATTCCACTGCCACTCTAGGGATATGAGATAAATGTGATGAAGTTTGTTCCACTGCTTCTTCAGGTATACAAACTTTATGTCGGGTCCATTCCGCTACCTCTTCAAGGATATGAACTCGTCTTGGTTCTCATTCCGCTGCCACATTAGGAGATGAGATAAATATGATGAAGTTTGTTCCACTGCTCCTTCAGGGAGACAAACTTTATGTCGGGTCTATTCCACTTCCTCCTCAGGGAGATGAACTCATCTTGGTTGTCATTTTGCTGCCACTTCAGGGAGATGAGATAAATGTGATGAAGTTTGTTTTACTGCTCTTTTAGGGAGACAAACTTTATGTATGGTCCATTCTGCTGCCTCTTCAGGGAGATGAGTCTTGATTCTCATTTCGCTGCCACTTCAGGGAGATGAGACAAATGTGATGAAGTTTGTTCCACTGCTCCTTCAGGGAGACAAACTTTATGTCTGGTCCATTCCGCTGCCTCTTTAGGAAGATAAACTCGTCTTGGTTCTCATTCCGCTGCCACTTTAGGGATATGAGACAAATGTGATGAAGTTTTGTTCCATTGCTCCTCCAGGGATACAAACTTTATATCAGGTCTATTCTGTTGCCTCCTCATGGGGATGAACTCGTCTTAGTTCTCATTCCGCTACCACTTTAGGGAGATGAGACAAATGTGATGAAGTTTTGTTCCACTGCTCCTCCAAGGATACAAATTTTATATCGGGTCCATTTCGCTGCCTCCATAGGGAGATGAACTCGTCTTGGTTCTCATTCTGCTGCCCCTCTAGGGAGATGAGATAAATGTGGTGAAGTTTTGTTCCATTGCTCCTTTAGGGATACAATCTTTATATCGGGTCCATTTCGCTGCCTCTTCAGGGAGATGAACTCGTCTTGGTTCTCATTTTGCTGTCACTTCATGGAGATGAGACAAACGTGATGAAGTTTTGTTCTACTGCTCCTCCAGGGATACAAACTTTATACCAGGTCTATTTTTCTGCCTCCTCAGGGAGATGAACTCGTCTTAGTTCTCATTCTGCTGCCACTTAATGTGATGAAGTTTTGTTCCACTGCTCCTTCAGGGATACAATCTTTATATCGGGTCCATTCCACTGCCTCTTCATGGAGATGAACTCGTCTTAGTTCTCATTCCACTGCCACTTTAGGGAGATGAGACAAATGTGATGAAGTTTTGTTCCACTGCTCCTCTAGGGATACAAACTTTATACCGGGTCCATTCCGCTGCCTCCTCAAGGATATGAACTCGTCTTAGTTCTCATTCCGCTGCCACTTCAGAGAGATGAGACAAATGTGATGAAGTTTTGTTGCACTGCTCCTTTAGGGATACAAACTTTATATCGGGTCCATTATGTTGCCTCCTTAGGGAGATGAACTCATCTTGGTTCTCATTCCGCTGCCACTTGAGGGAGATGAGATAAATGTGATGAAGTTTTGTTCCACTGCTCCTTCATGGATACAATCTTTATATCGGGTCTATTCTGTTGCTTCTTCAGGAAGATAAACTCGTCTTGGTTCTCATTATGTTGCCTCTTTAGGGAGATGAGATAAATGTAGTTTCATCATTTCGAATGTCCTAGGCCTCCTTTTGGGTTCGTGCCTACGATATTTTCAAAAAGGTTCTTTTCAAAGTGTCTTTCCGAGATTCTACCTTGTTTTTTTTCTTTTTCCTTTTTTCTTAAATTTTCTTTCGTTTTTTCTTTTCTTTTTTTCACTCCTTCGTGTCAAGATACTCGAAATTTGTCAAAAATAATCTACTCCACTCACTCTTATCAAGGATGCTGGAACTTCGTTTTGGATACCAATGGCATCCCTTTTGGGTTCATGCTCTAGATATTTCCAAAAAGATCTTTTTCAATGAGCCCCATCAGGTATTTGCCTTGATTTTTCTTCAATTTTACATTGAGGGATCGATCTCCTTGTGGTTCAGTTTCCTTTCTTGATTGAGGATTCGTCATAATTGATTCGTTCCTATTTTTATACATGGTAAAGTATATGTACTTGTTGATGAATGCACCCTATTTTTATGGTGTATGTATTCAAGTAACCTAAATGCTTGATGCCGAGATGAATGACAAGCAAGGCAGTTGACTATAGCTTGACTTTAAAAGGAATGCCCCATGACTCTAGCTGGTCATACCAGGCTTCTTAGCACTATTCTCTTTATGCCCCGAGTTCTGTTCTGTTGACTGATAAGGTCAATCTTATCGAACAATGCCTCAACTCCTCTCTCAGGTTTGATTGTCTCTTGTGGACATCACCTCTTCGGGCAAGTATCAACTTTTGAGTGTTTTCTTTTCTTGAATCATGAGTTCTATTAAGCTCACTCTTCTAATTTTATGATATTTGTGGACGATAATGCCCCACTAATGTTCATGTTCTTTGACCTGAGTTTGCCTTATTTTGGACATTTAGGGTGAGAAAGTTTTAAATGCAAAAACTTGTGAAAATAAGTTTTTTCCTTTTTATGCAAAAATCTTGTGCAGAGGTCAAAATAAATTATAAAATTTTTCAAAAAAGTACAATTTAAAAATTAAAATTGAGCACTCAAATATCAAGTGCAAAAAAGTACTTTTTCTTCAAATTGACAATGAACAACCCGAATGAAGCATATGCTTGTAGGATAACAAGGGTTGCAGTGACGCGGGCACATGTGAAGTCCTTTCTAGGCTATTAGGCTTCTGAGAGGAACATTTCCCATACCTAATTTCTACCCTATTTAAGTGGCTCTCTTGATCTCACTAACTCACCATGCCCCATCCTTCCCTTATTTGGTGTCGACTAGGCACTTGAAGTTTGACGTTCCTTGAAGAAAGGTTAACCCTTATAGGCGGGATAGTGTCTGAAGACAATTCAGACATCCATGTATGATCATAATGGTCTTTATAGGCTTGTAATGTATGCTATGGCTCATGGGTATGAATAAAGATATACAGGCCCAAATAAGTGTTTAAGGGTAATGAAACCAATGATCATTTCTTGTTGGCGAACTACCACTTCTGCTCTTTTAATTTGGATGTACTTTGATGAAATGCTCTTTTTCTTTCATTCTTTGGATCGCTCTAGACTGCTCATTTTTTGGGTTTTCACCCTAGAGTTCATTTCCTTCCTTTGTAGCTCTAGGACATGTAGCCTTTAACCGATTTGTCTTGGCTCGACATCAATCCGCCAAAGTTGGTAAAAGCTTCCAATTAAAGCCTCTGTAACCCCCTTGACCCGGCCTAGACGCCTAACCGAATCAAGAAGGCCACATTAGGTTTACCGTAGCAAACCGAAGAGATTTAACAAAACCCGATCCATTTTTTTCCTTTTTATCTTATCTAGATGTCAATTACTTATCCTACATGCTCATGCAGATAACAAGTGTAATCCCAACTCAATCAGGCATCAATTTGACAACCAATTGATCACGTTTACCACATAATGACCAAATTGCAACTTGACAAAGGTTTAAGTCAAAATCCCACTTTTAAGTTACCAGCCTTAGATTAGTCGGGTTTCATGCATACATCTCATATTCCAACTCAAACCAAACATTTTATCTCATACAAATGCATTGGAAAGATTCAGGGACTATATTGCAAATATGACAAAACCACTCGAAAAGCATTTTCAGAAATAAAATCAGATGTCCGTACCGATACAGGTGAACCCATATTGAAACGGTTGTAAACACCTCGTTTCGATACGCCACTATGTCGTATCGATACACCTAACCGAATTACCTAACTTTTGAAATATTTACAACCGTACCGATACGGTCTTCCAGGTGTTCCGATACACGGGTTCATATTGAAAAAGTGAATTCCAGAGGCTAAAACTTGTATCGAAACTCCCTTACCCGTAACGGTACGCCAAGACAAATTTTCCTAGGCGTATCGAAACACACAATACCTGTACCGATCTCACAAGCCTGAAAACGCCTAGCCATATCGATACGGTCCCTCCGCATATCGATACGACTGGCCTGTAATATCATAATTTGATAATTTTTCATTCCATAGTCATACTCAAATCAATCCCACATGTTGAAAACACAATACCAACATACCAAACATATCACAAGCCAACTAGCAACACCATTCCTACAGCATAGCAAAGCGTCATGCATCAAAAGAGAATCTATAGGCATGTTTCCTAATGTTGCATCCAAACAACTTGCCAAAAGACAAACCAGCACCAAAAATCAATCCTTAAAGGCCAATTACAACCCAAGAGCAACTAAAGAAACATGCTCAAACAGGGAGTTCCACAAAACATCTCCCAAAACATAACAAGTACCTCATTTCCCTTATTCATTATAGTCTAGACTCTAACATACTTTGGAAACAAGTCTTGCCAAGATCCCATTGCTTCTTACTGCCTTCCGAGACTTTAATTATTTGCATTGATGGACAAAAAGAGCATAAGCACACAAGGCTTAGTGAGGAAAGCTCAGAACAAAACACCATCAATGCATTTAAAACCATTTACTCAACATCATCTTTTAAAGCATCATGCCTCTTTTAAAACATGCACTTTACATCATTAAAACCAGCATATTAAACCATATGCTACATGTATCATTAATCAACAGCAAGTCACATTGCTAACCCTCTACTTAAGCCTTCCCATGCATTATTACCAAATGCAAAGCTTAAGGAGAAACTTGTATAAATCACATTGTCATAACCCGTTTTGACCCCAAACCATGACCCGACCTAATTCAGACCCATTACCCGACCGGAACCATAAAACCCTAATTCTATTCCCACCTTTAACCCTAACTGTTGCCGCCTCCATTGTTCTGCGCCTATCGCGCCGTTTCCGGCGACCAACTCCGGCCATCCCTAAATCCTAGAACAACTAGTTATCCAAACCCCAAAATAAACCCTAAATCTGTTCAAAATCTAGAAGATCAAAAAAGTAATAATAATAAATCACCTTATCCTAAACAACCACCCACTGTCATCCACCATACCCTCACCCATGCCTCTGCCACCACCATATCGATCGACCATACCCCTATTTCATACCCATATCCCCAAAATTCGGCTCTTCTCCACTGGATCTGCATGTTAGATAAAAATAGTGGTTAGTTTTAATATTGTAAAAAAATGGTATTATAAACCCATGAAATCAGATTGAGAATGGGAAAGTTCAAAAATCAGAGAGAAATTTATGGGAGATTTCAGTTCAATTTTTTTTTGTAATCTGAAGTTAGTTGTTCGAAATCAATACAAGGGTAAAAAAATATTTCTTTGTGGTTTGAACAAAATCTTTTAGGTTTCAAATATTTGTTTCCTTTTATTTCGTATCAAAAAATAAGATTTGGAAACTTACCGGTCAAAGTGCAGTGCCTCCACCGTCAACGCGCCGTTCCTCGCCGTGAGGCTTCAAAGCCGATGACCGGCTTTCACTCCCAAGTGTGGCCGCCGTTTCGGTAGAGTAGAAGAAATGATGAGATTTGAGAGGTTATGAAGTTAGGGTTTTTTCATTATCTGTTTCAAAATAAAAATTAACCCATCTTAATGTGTTTAACCGATTGACTAAAAACAACATCATTTGGTGTCCATGCTTCACAAAAATGGGTAAATCACCAAACAGGTCCTCATTCTTTCATTCCGTTTTCATTAATGTACGTGGGATAATTCCATTTTCAGTCCCTATTCTTCTTTTCCGCCTCTGTTTCCATCCCTTTTTCATTTTAATTTTGCATCTTTATTAATCTTTTTTTTCAATTTGGTCACATTCTTTTATATTTAATTTTCAGCTTTATTTTTTGATATTTTGCGTTTATTTCTTTAGGTTTTATATTTGTTGCATCTTAGTCCTATGATATTTTCTTTTCATGCCATGTAATTAAATATTCATGCATTTTAGTCTCTACTATTTAGATTTATAATGCTTTGTATATATTAGTTTAAACCATGCATTCTTATTTATTATTATTATTATTATTATTTAAATTAGATTAATATTTATGTATTTATGTTAGAGTAGTATTTTATTATGTTAATATTTATTTATATTTTGACTGTATTGTATTTATTTATGTTTGTCGTGTTTTAAAGTTACATAACTAAATATTAATTATCAATGCGGTGCCCTTTTATTCGAGCGTAAATGGGGCCAGTATCAGGCGTAGTGATGGTGGTTAGGCGTTTACTCTCGGATAACGAGGCTTTTAAAATTTACTCGCACATATAACCGAATTTTAATTTAATTGTCACTTTAATCCGTAAAGTTTAATATTAATAAAGCGGTAATTATTAAAGTACCAATTTTGGGCGGTGTGGGGGTGCTAATCCTTCCCCATCCGTAACTGACTCCCGAACCCATCAATTTTAAATCTTTGGTTTTTACGGTGTCCGGTCCACCTTGAGTGGCCGGTGGCGACTCCATTTTTAAATAAAACACAATTTTTCTAAAATCCCACCGAAGACATCATTTTCAAAATAAAAACATCTTTTTTAGCGAGAAGGGACATCGCTACACACATTATACAACATAAAACATTTCAATGATACATTAACGATTATATTAGCTTACAAGTGATCATTGACAATTCCATTAACAAAAGATTTCATCGGATACAGGGATTCAACAAGTGTTAACCCAACACTTCAAGCAATCTCAACCGGAATAGGGATACAATCACAATCGCGGTACATTATCAACCGGGTACACTTTCAACCCATAGGGATACCAATCCCTCTCATCGGTTAGATGCTTAACCCACTAACGAGAGTATTCGATACTGTTTAACCCCTTTACCATTAGGGTACTTGGATGGAGTATTCGGTACGTCGTATAAACCCCTCAACATCCAAGGCTACTTATTTTACAGTGCACTCAATCCTATAGCCGGCCAACTATATCAGATAACAATTTTAAAACCACATCACTTGCCAATATAATTAACCATTTAAACATTTACCTCACTATTTTTAACAAGCATTAAGCCAAACCTTTTCCAAAGCAATAACTATGCTTTAAACCACAAGTATAAACCATACTTACAAGGATCACTTACCATGTGCATCCTTCAGCAAAACATGCTTAAAAATAGTATATTGAATACTTTAAATCATGCCCAAACAGTAGGTAACATGTAAATCAAAACAAGTGCATAAAACCATTTAACACTAGCACGACTGAGAGAGTAAAACCACTTTACTTGCTTCTGAGCTTAGGTAAACGTTTCAAGCTCTATCTAAACTCCCAAAAACCATTTTTGAAACAAATATCTGAAACCTCCTACGCGTCTCCAATCACTTCCGGATCAACCTCCCCTATTTTTATCACAAAACAACAAAGGATTAATGCATCATAATGCATTCTAAACACAACAACCACAATCTTTCCCGGATCTCCACAACACCCTCACAATTAACCCTCCACAACAACCAAAAACATAACCAAAACACTTCGATCCATAACTCGGCCAAAATCTATCAACCTAACATCATTTTCAACATCAAAACTCATCTAAAAACAGATCCAAAACAACCTACCACCTCCAACAACCTTACAACCATAGAAATACCACAAAACCTCAAAACTAACAACCTAAACAAATAGAGATTCTTAAGTTTCGGGATTCCATTGATAAAAATCACTTATAAACATTATTAAACATCCAAAATATAGATCAAAGCATCATTACTTACTGGATAACAGATCCAATTCGCGAATCAACTCATTTTCCCCAAATAACTCAATTAAACATTAGAAAATCATCAAAATCAGATTAGAAACCCAAAAGCAAGGATCAAATGCTTGGTAATTTCAATAAAGAACCATACAATAGAGGAGATCTCGGACCTTACCCCTATTGTGAAGTTTCTCCCCCAATTGATTTGTAAAAAGCTAAGAAAATACAAGATTATTGTAAGATTTTGTGTAAACAATCTTTATAAAACAATTTGAAACAATAAAATCAAATTAGAAACCACCTCACCTCTAGAAATTGATGAAAACCTGAGTGTTTGGCTAAGGAGAGATTGAAGAGAAAAAGGTTGAGAGAAAATGACGTAATTTTTGTTTTAGAAAAGATAACCAATTTTTTAACAAAAAACCTCTTTAATTACTAATTAAACACATGTTAAAATCAGTTAAATTAAGGGAGAAATCATCAGAAAGTAATTGGTAAAATATCTCCTTAAAGATTCTAAGTATTTGACCCTTTTCATTTTAGTCACTAGAAAATCACAGTTTTCAAAACATTCATTTTGGCCACTAGCCAAAATGTTCATCTTCCAAAACTCATTTTTCAAAATTGATTCCACCATTATTAAACACATAATTAATAATGATTTTTAAGCATTTTTCTATAATTTTTCCAACACCAAAAACATACGATCCCGAAACCAACTCGAATCTCTACTCCAATCCACCGGACCGCCTAAAAACCCACTAAACCGCCAAGCCCTAAAACTGGGGCGTTACAACTCTCCCCCACTTAAGAAATTTTGTCCCCAAAATTTACCTGGAGGAAACAGGTCCGGAAACTGATTCATCATATCCGACTTGCGCTGCTTCCCCAACACCTTAACTAGCTCGACCGTTTTGCCACGGAGCACCTTACTGCTGATATCAAGAATCTCTACTGGTTTCTCATCATAATAGAGATCCGGTCTCAACTCAATCTCTTCCACCGGTATGACATGCGATGGATCTGACCAATATCTTCGCAACACCGAAACATGGAACACATCATGAATCTTTCCCAACTCTGAAGGTAACCTCAACCGATCGCAACAACACCCACACGCTCAACAACCTTGTGAGGTCCAATGAACCTCGGGCTAAGCTTCCATTTTTGCCCAAAACGCAATACTTTCTTCTAGGGCGACACTTTCAAAAACACTTTATCACCCGTAGCGTACTCTATATCCCTACGCTTCAAATCCGTATAGGATTTATGACGATCAGCAGTTGCTTTCAAGTGCTCACATATCAAATTTACCTTTTTGGTTGTGCCATTCAAAACATTGGGCATTGACACAAACTTTTCCCTCGCTTCTGCCCAACACACAGGCATGCAACATCTCCTGCCATACAATGCCTCATAAGGTGCCATCTGTATGCTAGCATGATAACTGTTATTGTAAGCAAACTCCACCAATGGCAACTGCTTCTCCCACGTCCCCTGGTACTCAATAACACAACACTTTAGCATATCCTCAATAACCTGAATCACACGCTCCGACTGCCCATCCGTTTGAAGATGGTACGAGGTACTGAAACTCAACCGGGTTCCCAAAGCAAGATGCAAACTCACCCAAAACCTTGCGGTAAACCGCGGATCCCTATCTGAAACTATAGATTTGGGCACCCCGTGCAAACGCACAATCTTAGAGATGTACAACTCAGCCAACATGTCCAAGGTATACGTAGTATGCACTGGCATAAAATGCGTATACTTCGTAAACCAATCCACAGTAACCCAAATAGAATCCTTTTTGGTCGGCGTCAAAGGCAGCACAGTCACAAAATCCATGGTGATTCTTTCCCACTTCCATTCTGATACCCTCAACGGTTGCAACAACCCGAAAGAAAACTGATGTTCAGCCTTTACCCGCAGACAAACCATACACCGAGCAACGAAATGAGCCACATCTTTCTTCAGCCCAACCCAATAGTACTCTTCCTTCAACCCTCGATACATCTTAGTACTACCGGGATGCATAGCAAAAGAGCTAGCGCGTGCCTCAGTCAAAATAGTACACCTCAACTCTTCATCTTCAGGCACCACTATTCGACCTTTGAAACACAACACCCCATCATCGTTGAAATTCCATCCCTGATATCTTCTACATGATGTACCAAACTTCCATCGTACGGTTGTTTTTCCTTGATTAACTACGCCTAATATGGCTTCACTTGTAATTCAGCCAACAAAACCCCGTCATCCATTACACTCAGTCGAGCAAACATAGCTCTCAACTCCACCGTCGCTTTCCTACTCAAAGCATCCTCCATAATATTGGCTTTCCCAGGATGATACTCGATGGTCAGATCATAATCCTTAAGCAACTCCAACCACCTATGTTGCCTAAGATTCAGCTCCTTCTAAGACATCAAATATTTCAAACTCTTATGATCCGTATAAACCACACATTTCTCACCATAAAGATAATGCCTCCAGATCTTCAAGGCAAACACTACCGCTGCAAGCTCAAGATCGTGAGTAGGGTAGTTATGCTCATGCACCTTCAACTGCCTAGATGCATACGCCACTACCTTACCCTCCTGCATCAACATACAACCAAGCCCAACATACGACGCTTCACTATAGACAACGAACTCATTCCCCGACTCTAGTTGAACTAAGATCGGAGCTCACGTCAAAGCTTCCTTCAACCCTTCGAAAGCACGTTGCCTATCCTTCACTCAAACTGAACATTCTTCTGTAACAACTTTGCTAATGGAGCCGCCAAACTAGAGAACCATTCCACAAATCTTCGGTAGTAACCCGCCAAACCAAGGAAACTCCTAGCCTCTAACACCGACTTGGGTTCCTTCCAACTCATTACAGCTTTAACCTTTTTTAGATTGACCTGAATTCTTTCAGCCGACACAATATGCCCAAGAAACACAACTTCCTTAAGCCAGAACTCACATTTGCTCAACTTAGCATACAACTGATTCTCCATCAACTTCTGAAGCAAGATTCGCAAATAGCCATCATGATCCTCCTCGGTACGAGAGTACACATGGATATCATCGAAAAACACACCACAAACTGGTCCAAAAACTCATGGAACATTCGGTTCATCATGTCCATAAAAGCAGCTGAAGCATTGGTCAACCCAAACGGCATCACAAGAAACTCGTAATGCCCGTACCTTGTACGAAAAGTTGTTTTGGGCACATCCACCTCCTTTACCTTTAATTGGTAGTACCCTGACCTCAAATCTATCTTGAAAAACACTGAGGCTCCTCTGAACTGATCAAACAGGTCATCTATCGCAGCAAGGGATACTTGTTCTTTACTGTCAACTTATTCAACTATCGGTAATCTATACACATTCGCAATAATCTTTCTTCTTAACAAACAACACTGACGCTCCCCACGGTGAGATATTGGGTCTAATGAAGCCCCGATCCAACAACTCATGTAACTGCGTCTTCAATTCCTTCTGAGCCATGCGATACAGAGCAATGGACACCGGTATCGTACCCGCAAAGACCTCGATGCCAAACTCTACCTCACGGTCAGGTGGCAACCCTGGTAATTCTTTCAGAAAAATACCCAGAAACTCATATACGGTGCGAACATCTTGTACCCTCAACTCATTTGATCCAGGATTCATAACATAGGCCAAATAAGCCTGGCATCTCGAATCTAACATCCGACCCACTTCCAAAGCCAAAACAACATTAGATAAAAACTTGGCATTCTCGCCAACGACCACCACCTCATAATCATCCGACAACCTCAAGGATGTCCGTTTGGTCTCAAAATCTACCACTGCCCGATGTTCGGTCAACCAATCCATACCCAAAATCACATCAAAACCATGGAATGGCAACTCCATCAAGTCTACAGCAAACATATGTCACTGAACCATCAGCGGACACCTACGATACAACCTCCTAACCACGAATGTCTCCCCAAGAGAACTAGTCACTCTAACACCCACATTAAGAATTTTCACAGATACATCAAGCAACTCAGCATGCTTACTCAAAATGTATGAATGAGTAAAACTAGAATAAACCAACGAATACAACGACAGAGACTTAAGGGTAAAAGTACCTGCGATCACATCAGTGTCATTGTGACCCTCACGGTGCGCATACAACCTAACTGGTCCACCTCCCTCAGGCTGGATAGCAACAGTATAAGCCATAATTTTGTGTCCCACATCTCGACGCTAAAATAGTCTGTGGCCACGACCACGACCCCACTGTGAAGCAATAATAGGTACAGCACCCTACCTACCTCGAGCCAACAACGGACAATCATGCCTCTGATGGTCTCCTAACCCACAACTCTAACAAGCATTAGCCACAACAGGCGCAGGTGCCTGACCTTCCCTGGCCAAACGCGGGCAATTTCGCCTCAAATAATATCGAGATCCACAAACCTAACACGTGCTAAACGGGGCTCTAACCTGGGTAGTCCCACAACACTTCTGCCATGCCTCGGCTTTAGGCTTAACCTCCTATCACGGTGTCTCTTGGCCTGCCACCGCTATAACCTGAATCTACAACTCTCTTACCCGAGCCAAAACCTCGTGATCCAGAAGCCAGGCCCAAATTTAGCTCCATATCCTTGGCTCGCGATACCAACACATCAAAGTTGGTATAATCAACAGCAAGCTAACATTATTAAAAGTCAAACTAAGCTCTTCATAGTTGTCTTGTAAGCTCTTCATTTTATTTTTCAGACAATCTACTTCTTTTTGCGATTCGCTAGCTTGAGTGTTATGCTTCAAATGGTTCTTTTCATCTTTTTCAATTTCAGACTCTTTCGGCTCCATAGCTGCTTAAAAGATAGTTGAACTATCTTGATTTTCTTTTTTGAATTTCCATATGTTGTACTCCAAGAGGTTCTAAACTCGACGCTTGAAGGTGACACAGTTTTCAATTGAATGCCCTCTAATTCCAGCATGATATTCACAACGGGCTTCGATGTTATACCATTTAGGGTACGGAGGTTTTATAGGTATGAGGTGACATGGGACCACTAACTGTGCCTCCAACAATTGCAAATATAACTCTCCATACGAGATAGGAATATGATCGAATGGACCATTAGTCCTTGGCTTTTAGATGTCGGTCAACGATGACTCGAAAAGCTAGACACTAGAATCTGAACACTGCCCCGGGTACTGGATTATGAGTGTTGAAAATTGGCTCTTCTTTGAGTGCTCCGGTGCACTAGCATTGGTTAGGCTTTTAGAAGCTTTAGGGATTCCTTCTTCAAAACTCAGTAACCCTTCTTCGACAAGGCTTATGACTCTGTTACTTAGAGCTCTGCAATTTTTGGTAGTATGACCCGTATCTCCTAAATGATAGTTACATCTAGCCTTGTTGTCACACCCTTTAGGAAAATGAGGCTCTTTTTGCTTGGATTGGACTGGCATCACAAGACCCTTCTTGACCAGTATCGGGAGCAGATTTGTGTATGTCATAGGAATTTGAAATGTTTTTTTATCTTTCTCTTCTCTGGCTTTTCTTTGACTTTTCTCCACTCTCTTTGAAATTGAAGCCTTTGCATCTTTGGGTATCTTATTGATGTTGATCGCGACGATACACCGACCTTTGGGTTTACCAGAATCATCTTGTTCAGACATAAAGTCTTGATTGGTGGCCGTCATGATTTGGCTTTTATTCAGTTCGTTCTTCTCTCCTTGTTCATCAGACTTTTTCTCTACAATTGTCAGTATTCTCATCATTTTGACCATCTGTCGTTTCAACTCTTATACTTCACTAATCTCGGTATTGGTATAGGCATGTTCTGGTATGTCTGACATCTAAATCTCAAAAGAAGGACTTCTGATCCCTTCAGGCATCACTTTAAGGCACTGCCATATATCTGTGGTCTTGTCTATCTGATCACTTGACCCTTTCATTATGAAAGCCTCCTCAATCATAGATCACTCCAGAATCGAAACCTTTTATGTTATGCATATGTAATGCAAAGAAACAAAAACATAGAAAATAGAAAATTGATCAGTACACGTGTAATAAAAATGAAAACAAGAATAAGTATGTAAGTACTAAAGAGTAAATTTGTACAACCTACCCAAGCATAATTTTCTACCCGGCATAATAAACAGAATCCTACCCAGCATGATTTCTACCAGACATACTTTTATTTTCAAAAAGAAAGATCCTACCCGGTACAGAATGAAAGATCATACCCAGCATGATTTCTACCCAGCATACTTTTATTTGCAAAAAGAAAATCCTACCTGGTATGGTATCTACCTGATACAAAATGAAAGATTCTACCCGGCATGATTTATACCTGGTATGGTATCTATTTTTATTTGCAAAAAGAAGTGTTTCTCCTTTGAACTCTTAATGGGTTCCGTTTCTAAAGCAAGGCTCCTATGGTCCCTTACATGTGGTTCAGTTCTAGGGAAGGGTACTCGAATTGTCCTCGATGTCCCTTACTAAAGATAGCAAGGCCCCTGATCCTCACCTATTATAGGCTTCAAACAGGCCAAGTTCAATTTAGGGGGATACATCTCTTATGCCTATACGGAGGTAACCCACACGAAAGCACAAGAAATATATCCCGAAAGAGATTCACCAATCTATACGGTGGTAACCCACAATAAGGCGGTATCACACTTCCACTTAAAATAAGATGAAGCTCGAGTAGAAAGCTCATGGAATGCAATGCAAGTGCACGGTGTGTGAGGAAAAACTCTCAAATCTTTTGACACCCTACGTCTATATTCATTTATACTAATCAGTAAAAGTAAAGCAGTTATATTTACAGAAAATAAAATGCATGTCTTATTAAAAGAAACAATATCATATTTTAAATTAAAATTGAATTTATCAATTTCCAACAACCAAGACTAAAAGATAAACGACTCGTGGCTTAATTCTTTTTTTTTATTTAAAATAATCCCTAGCGGAGTCGCCAGTTGTAATCACCCAAATCCGTCCGCTCTCTTTTTCTTATGGTTTTAAAAAAAATCCTTGTTTAATTTTTGTTTGGAAAACGCCCGCCCGATTTGAAATTATATATGAAGTCGCCACCGATCGTTTTAAAAATGGTAGATTGGACACCAAATAAAACCAGATATTTAAAAAATTAAGATCCGAGAGTCGGTTACGGATAAAGAAGGTTTAGCACCTCACACCGCCCAAAATTAGTACCTAGCCGATTATCTAATGCCTTGGTGTTGAAAATTACGAATTCGATTAATTTTAAAATACGATCTTTAAATGCCAAAAATATTAAGAGAACGGAATCCCTTTGCGCCCGGAACACTGATTCTCGTTAAAAAAATATTCGAAAAAAATTACATCCCTGTACGACCGAGATACAATTTTTCAAGGTTTAAAAGTTTTGAAATTAATTTCTTTAAAAATATTTTTTGATGATAAAAAACATATATGATGCACAATTAAGATAATATGTAAAAATATATATACTTAAAAATGTAATATTTAATATAAAACGTTTAACACTTATATTTATCAAAAAATATTTATATATATTCAAACTTAGTTGTTTTTATATATATATATATATTATTCTTTACAAAAATAGGTTATTATTATTATTTTATGTATACTCAAAATAAAATATTTAAAGTAAAACATATATATTATTATTTATTAAAAATATACATTTATATATATATATTAAGTTAGTAGTTTTATATATATGCTATTTAAAGAAAATAAGTATTTGACATTATTTTATATACTTAAAATATAATATTTATAGTAAAATATATGTATTATTTATTAAATTATACTTATTTATTAAATTAGTATAGTTCATACGTATACTTATTTTACAAAAATAAATATTTGTTATTGTTTATATATAATAATACTATACTTTATTTTTTCAAATATACATAAAACCTTATATATAATATATGAAAGTACGAAAATATTAAACTATTATACATGAAATATGAACAATAGATATAAAACATATATACATATATCTTATGTATATTATCAATATGTAACCTTAACTATTTCATACAACAGTTATAATATATTATATACATATAATAATAATAATAATGCACGATTTACACTAATATACATAAAACAACATGGATAAAAAAAAGGGCTAAGATGCTTTGATATTACACTGTATAGCTTGAAATAACATAAACTAGGGACTAAAATGAACAAAATGTAAAATATATAGGCAGGGAAATAAACAACATAAAATAAAAGTGCTGAAATTAAACAGCGACTAAATCGAAAGCAAACATAAAATAAGAGCTCAAAAAAACATCAAACACGCGTTAAAAATAAAAGGATCCGAAGCGTAATTATCCTCTAAATAAAATGAAAAAGGTCAGAAAATAAAGGGACCGTTATGATAATTAACCCATTGATCCAAAAACGTGGATCCTTCCCCGGGGTCGGGTCACCGCGCGGGTCAGGACACCAAACGGTGTCGTTTTGCATGCAGCCAGTTTAAAATAGATTAAAACAATTTTTTATTATCAAAACCTAATGAAAACAAACCCTAAATGCTTCACCCTCCTCAACTCTTTTTCTCTCTAGACTCGAACCAGAGGGCGGCGCCGTTTCACTTCGTCGCCACCGCCGTTCATCGACAAGGGCCTTACGGCGGCTTCACGGCGGTAGGTAAGCTTTCGACCTTTTACTTAGATTCGATTATTTTGGTTTTAAAATCAAAAAAGGTTTTGGATTTTAGATACTTAAAAAAACAAAGCTTGGTTTTTTTAATCTTCAAAACTAAGATCTAAATATGATTTTTTTTGTTTTGATTCGAAATAAAGAGAACATGCAAGAAGGAAAACTAGGTTTTTATTGATTTTAAAAAACTTACAAAGTTTGACTTTGAAATCCCTCTCTTACAGAGATTTTTTCGAAAATGAACCCCCCTCAATTTTTTTAGAACTGGTCCCCCTCTTAGATTTCCCCTCCTTCGGTTTTATAACCGATTACAAAACAATAAAAAATGACTAAATCTTTCTTTAATCTGCTGCAGGTCTGATATGGTGATGGCTTGCCGGATTTTATGGCGGATTTGCCGTGTGTAGGGTATGGCTTGGCAGATTTGGGGTAGGTTTAGGAGTATGGGTAGTGTTAGGTTATATTTTATTTTAGGGTTTTTTCGTTCAGGGTTAACTTTAGGTCCGATTTGGGGTTTTATTTAGGGTTTTTAGGGATTGGTTGCTGGAGAAGCGGCGGCGGCAGAGAATAACGGCGACGACGGCGGTGGCAGCAGCCAGTAATTTGGGTGGCGGCGGTTAGGGTTGGAATAATTATGGTAAAGGACATTATGGTAATTTTGGGTTAGGTCTGGTTAACTGGGTCGGTTTAGGATCCAGGTCAATAGGTTTGGGCATTTGTATGGTTTTTGGGTTAAACAGGTTATTACACGGTGGATAGACTGTAACGGCTGCTCTCTCTTGAGAGAAGTTCTATATCTTCTTGCCCACACACACTGAGACTCGAAATGCAACTCTGTTTCTAATCAGACTATCCATGGTGTTCCAGCTTCGTTCTCTTATGTTATGCTCTCTCTTCCCCGCCTTCTTCTCCTTCAAAAACGTAGTTCTCGTCTGGCCTTTTTATATGATTTAAATGTGTATAATCTTAAGAAAAATGTAAGGGTTAACTACATTGGTTTAAATGTTTTATTTATGTGTATCAAGTATATTTAATTCATATTTTTTTTTTTCCTTATATTAACAACAAACTAAAATATATACTGTATTTTGTATTTTATGACACAAATGGCCATTTGATTCAGTTGCAAACTAACACAACTTACATTCAAGTTCCTTTGGATTTGATTCTCAAGGCAAAATAATTTTTTGTTTTATTTTTCTCATTCAATCATGTGACATGTGTCACCACAAGAATGGAGGAGAAAAATAAATTTATTAAATAAAAATAAATAATTAAATTCTTTCAATAAGGTGATAATACGTATCGACACCTAATTGAGTGATTAATTAATTTAATTAAAATTAAAATCAAATTGATATAATAAGTAACTAACAAGGTTCAAATGTGTAATTATATAAATTTTCATTTAAAAGTCACGCCACCCATTTAACGTCGCTTAACTTCGAGTAACCAAAAATTTACAGCTCGAAAATATAAGTAACATTATCGGTCGAATTTGAAAATCGATGACCAAAATTGTACTGGGAAAACATAAGTGATCATTTCAGTAGTTAACCTAAAATATAATTACAACAATTAAATACGTGTAATTAAAGGCAGAGGTGAACAAAATTCGATTAAAAAAAGAAACTGTTTGACTTAATGTAAATAAATTTTACTATTTGAATTATAATTTCGTAAATTAGACTTAATTCAAAAAATTTAATATAAAATTTGAATAACTCAAATTAGTAAATTTTTTTAAAGTTTAAGTCAAGTTTCTCAACTCTACATGATTAAAGACAGTGACTACATGTAGTTTGGGAGGCTCTTTCTCGCACCAATTTTTTACCTTGTTTTATAACTTTTTTAAATGATTAACTATAATTTCTCACTTTTCAACATTTATGTTTTCCTTCCAACTCTCAATCTTCACTTCATCCATGTACATGATATATGGATATCACATATGAAAAAAATATGAATATATATATATATGTATATGTCTTATATGATTATAGAAAGTCGTCTAAATTAGAACAAATTTGTATCATAACATTATAAATATTTATAATTAAATTTAAATAAAAACTCGAACAATTTGACTCGTCTTGTCTTAAATTTTATAAACTCAATTTAATTTAAAAAATCAAATAAAATTATAAAATATGACTCATTAACTCAATTAACATAATTTTTTTACTCGACTTTGATCAAATATTTATCCTTAATAAAACCTACATATTATAAAATGTAGCACTCGTGTGTCAACACCATAGTTGACACGCGACTAGATATACGTGCTTGGTTTTCTAATTATAGTATGGTGATGATGTGTACAAAGTTCACTTATTTTTTATTTTATTTTTTATATCAAGAGATGAAAACAAAGTCGTTACATAATTATCAATTATTTAAAAAAAATAACATAAAATATACTAGAGGTCACTTAATTATAGATTTAGTTATATATTTATTTCTAAACTTATAATTAAATGATTGAATTGTTATTTTTATAAAAAAATAATAATTTATTTATTTCTAAATTTATAATTGAATAATTCAATTATTATTTAAAAAAATGACGTATTTGTCATTAAGCTTATAACTAAGTGACATATAGCGTAATTTACCCTAATGTTTAAAAAATAAACAACTCGCGGGATTTAAGTAAGTAATCATAAAACAGATTTGGTTTCCATAATTACCGGAAAATCCAAAATTAAATATATTATTATTTTTTCAACGGTTTTTTAATGTGGCCTTTTGTTTTCCGACTTTTTAAAATAATTATTTTAATCTTTAATTTTTTAATATTCTTTAATTATTTTAATCTTTAACTTCTAAATTTTAAACTTTTACCAAATTGAATTGACACAAAATAATTTTATGTTTGTTTTACAATTTCCATTTTTCAATTTTCATAGTTTTAATAATTTTACATTTTTAATGAATTAAATATATTTACGATTTCCATTTTTCAATTTTCATAGTTTTAATAATTTTACATTTTTAATGAATTAAATATATTTTACTACATTTTTAATATTTTATAATTTTTAAATATTTTATTATTTTTACATGAAAAATAAAATAACTAATATTCGCATTAATATAGTTGACGTTAGTTTAACGAAGTCTTCACTTTTCCTTTCAGTCTATTTAATTTTATAGGAAATAGAAAGTTCAGAGAAAAAAAAATCCAAAGATTTCATGAAATAACTCATCCTTTATTTCATTATCATAAACATATGGTATTTATCTTACCATTTAGATTACTTGTTATTTTGGTTAGTACTCGTGAGAAAATAGAATCTTTTAGTACCTCCTGCATGCACATCTAACCCCCATAGACTCGGCCACAAACTAGAGACTAATATTAACCGGAAGCAATCAATTGAAAGGTTGGATCCAACAAAATAGGCTTAATAGTCAGAAAGGTACTTAACCTATACCTTTTTCCAGTTTGGTGTTTATATTTTTTTACGGGCCACTTTGGTGTCTAACGCCTGGTTTGTCAATATCAGCACCTTGCTCCAAAAGGAATTCGACTATTTCGATGTTTTCTTCACAAACTGCAACATGAAGAGCCGTGTAACCATTGTTCCTCGGGCGTATGACATCGCCTCCGTAACGAATAATTTCACTGAGCAAATTTAAGTTATTCTGCTTGGCAGCGGTGCAAGCGAAGTGACCTACATCTCCAGCATTTATGTTCGCCCCGTTTTCCTGCAGCAGTTGGGCCACATTATCGTGACCACCTAACATTGCTTCCCATAGTGGGACACTTCCTTCTGAGTCTGCATATAGAAAATCAAACAAATCAGTTGAACAGTAAACTATAACCCGAAGTACTTCCTGCTGTGCAGTGAAATGATTAATGGAATTGTGCCAAAATGCTGAGTATAAGGGCTGATGTAGGACTAATGAACTAAGAATGGCAAGAATCCCCCAACGGACAACAAAAACTCAAGAATACTTACAGTTAGGATCTGCACCATAATCCAGCAAGAGAACAACACAGTCTCGCTTTCTTTGGCTGCTGCTATATGCTAATCTTATAGGAAAAATAAAATAAAGATTAGCACTGCAGTCCTAAGAACTCGGGGACCTGACCAAATCAAAAGCCTATCATCCTGTCATCGAAAAACGACGATTGAATGAATCGTCGATTGTTCCGTCGACGAACATCCAACAATAAAGAAAAATGAGACTAATTGGGTTTCTAACCGACAAATAAAGGGTGAGGGATGCTGAACGGTGATGTATGTGACGATTGGGTGGTGAACGGTGAACCACCACCGACATGAGAGGATGTCAGACGGTGAGAGAGAAGTGATTTGAGGGCTTGATCGAAAGAATTTAAAAATTTGGGGTTATTTAAGAAGTTTATATTTTTAAATAAATTCAGATATTAAATAAAAAATAGATCACATGTCATGTTATAATTGGATGACGATATTTTTTTTAATGGTCATTGACAAAAAAACTTAATATGAGTTACAGGAATGAAACGTTAAGCACCGAAATGGTCCGAAAAAAAAACGTTAGGCATTAAACTGAAAAAAAATATAGATTAGTCACTTTTTTACCATTAAGCCAACAAAATATAGAATCAATGCATCACATGGTTTTAATTCTTTCCCTTGTTTTCCCTCACCAAACACATCATTCAAGAATCCAAATAAAACACAAATCTTGCTTACATGCATCCATCAATTCCTTACAATCAAATGGATCAAGCTCTCAAGGGCAATACATGCATCATGCATTGTGCAGCAGACACGTGTGATCGAAAACAAATGGCCTTCTACTGCAAATAAGTTGCATATAGAAACCATTGAAAGATATGCCGAACGAAGCCTACCTTTAAAGCTAGATCATGCATGCACCTAGCATTGGGCCAAACGTCCGGGTGCAACATTTAGCGCATTATCATTCACAAATGCCATTGTTATATGACTTGCATCAAGTACCAATTCAACCAATACACATCATCATAGAAGTCAATACTTAGTTAACACAATAATTTAAGGCATAAAGTCAAAAAATACCCTTAAAGTTTGACTGAATAGTCACTTTGATCCCTATACTTTTTTTAACAATTCAAGTCATCTACTGTCAGTTGACTGACCGTTTTCGTCCGCAAAGAGACCATTTTGACCCAAAATAAAACGTTGAGGGTTGAATTGCTCAAAAAAATATGGGCCAAATTGACTATTTAATTAAACGTTGGTGACATTTTTTTTAACTTTATGCCGTAATTTAAGCAGAGGAAAGAGGAGAAACAGAGAATCAACAAACATATATAGTAATTAAAACAAAATTAGATTGATAGAATAAGGATACACTAAATAAGAACCATGAACAAAAGCCTCAGCCAACACAATAGTAAACAGCCAGTCCCTTAAAACCGGGTTCTTCCTCAAAGAAAGTCGAACTGAAAAAACCCACCCAAAAACATCTGAAAAACGAAACCCAGAGATCAAAATCAGCCAAAAAGAGAAAACAAGAGAGATTCTTAGACTTACTTAAAGGGAGAACAGGGGCATAGACTAAAGGGACTAGGAACTTGAAAGGGGGTCCTTTGTTTTGCCTCCTATAAACAACTTCCCTGCGAATACGTATTGAAATATAAATATTGAACGTTTGTTGTGAGAATTGAAAACAAAAACAAAAGATTGTCCAGAAATAGCCGATAAAAGATAAGGAAAACTGGTTTAAAATACTTACGGATTTGAGTGATCGGAAGGGGTGGCCATGGAGGGGTTTGAATAAAAGGGTTATTTAGAGAGATCTGGGAGATACGTTCAGCGGGAAGCGAAGATGGCGGGTTTAGCCGTGATCATTAGGGGTGTTTAAAAATACTTGACCCGACTACCCGAACATAAATAACCGGGTATTTTTCTGAATTTTTTTACTCGTGTTGGGTACTCGACTTGTCATTTCCCGAGTCGGGACCGAGTCACAAAATTAAGAATTTTCAGGTACTCGGTACAACCGAATATCTGAATATATTTGAAATTAATATTTTTTATATTCAATATACATATTTTATATTAAACTAATAAAAAAAATTTAAATTTTTTATATTTTTATATTTAATAAATACATATTTTTATATTAAACTAATAAATACATATTATTTTATATTTTTATATTAAACTAATAAAATATTTTATATTTAAATATATATATTTTTATATCTGAGTTCTCAAATACCCGAATTTCTGAATACCCGTAATTTTTTAGTACCTGGCTAACGGGTACCCGCAAAACTCGGGTCTGGACACGAGCCGCATTTTCTACTACTCGAAGATCCTAGTACCCGGTACTTCGAGTATCCAGATTTGAACACCCCTAGTGATCATAGATGAAAAGACGGAGGCTTGGCAATTAGCGGGTAGTTAATAACCGATATTACATTAGCTGATAGCTAATTGCATTAGTTGATCTGTGTATTAGCTGATTGTATAAAAGTGTTTGGTAAAATTAACTGATAGTTGATTGATTATTTAATCAAGCAAAATGACATATAATGACATAACTATACTCGATTCTTGTTTGAATAGTTTATTTGTTAACAATATTTTGTATATTAATTAGATTATAAAAAATAAAATTTTAATATAACATTACTAAGTATATTTGAAGGATTTATATATTAATTTATTATTTATATATTAATACAATTTAATTAATTATTAAATTTAAATACAAATATAAATGTGTGAGAATAAAAAGAAAAAAATATTAATTTATAGATGTCACAATGTAAATACGCGAGGGTGAATAATTAAAATAGTAAAGGTTAAATTTATGTTATTTGGAGATTTTTTATAATTGTTATGCGTAAAAGGGTCTTTATAACTCTTATGTCAAAATTTCTAATTTCAAAAGGCTCATATTAACAGCTTTTTCAAAATTAAAGATTTTACCTCAATCTACTATTCTAATCCGCTATTTGTCAAACATCCAAATTAGTAGATTTGGCTGGTCAAATCTCCAATACTAACTTAAACCTTTAATTTTGACTCAAACCGCTATATACCAAATATAGCCAGAGTATTAGTTCCGTCCAACCTTTTCTTCTTTGGTGTCGTCCACCGTTTAAGAGGCTGATTTAAGTGATGGGCATGAGTCCAATTTTTACCGATCCGAATGTGACTTAAAAAAATTATTTTAATTGTAGATAAATAAATTTATTAAATATTTTTTAAATTAAATAAAATAGAAAGATAATTAAAAAAATACATATAAAAAAACATTATTCAAGTTAAAATCAAATGAAACTTCATCAAATATTAGATCAATTTTCAAGATTATAAGATAAGTTAAGGTGTTCCTTCAGCGCCAATGGGAAGTCTCGGTAAGTCATGTCTTCTGATAAGGCAATCGCGTAGCCGATGTATTGGTTAAAAAGGCGGGAAAAGAGGACTTGAATTGCCATTGTTTTGGTAGTCCACCGGATCAGATTCTTAGTGCTTTCCAGGATGATTGTATGAGCTAAATCTCTAATTAGCCTTTTTTTTTCATTTTATAATATGCATGTCCGTCTTACGATCTATGTTCGAGATATAAGGTTGTCTTTTCTAACAATATCGTCTTCAAGATTCGAACTCACGTCCTCTTTCTGAAAGTGTAATGTGTCTTAACAATGAACCCAACATTTGTCAGTAATTAGCCTTTTCTTTGGTCATTAAAAAGATAATAGATTGAGTTGAATTAGAATGATGCTTTCAATTTTAAGGTTAGATTCAGATTGTTCAAAAAATAGACACATGGTCATCCTCGAATTTTGAGATAAAAGTACGTTTCTGATCTAATACAAATAAAATTTATTTTTATTCAACAAAATAAAGAGATAATTAAAAAATACATAAAGACGGACTTTACAATAATTATAATTAAATACATAAAGAAAAGTTATACTTATCTAGAGTCGAGTTGGGTTAAAAAAATTTCGTCTTAATATCGAATCCAATTGGACTTGAATTTATTTCACAAAATGGATCCATTAGAAGGAAAAAAAAAACTCTAACCTATAGAATCATGTCACAAACGGTCGAGTTTGAATAATTTGATCATCCCTAATTTAAAGCTAATAATATAATTTTAAAAGATGTTTATGTTTATACTTTATTTAAAATAGATTTTTTCACTAAATAAAATAATTTATATAAAATATATTTATAAATACTTTTTGATAATTATTTATAAAAAGTAATTTAAAAAATAACCATAAGTGAATCTATCCTCATAGAATGATATTTTGCTGTTTTACTTAAAGATTGTGTAAAAATATAAAATAATTAAAATACTTTTTATAATAATATAAAGTATTATTTTAATATATATATATATTCTGTAAATTTTCACCGAATATATACTTAATTAATTAACCTTAACACCGATTCAATGGAATATTGAAATTTTTTTGGGTGAAAATGGAAAACATAAGTTGATCCTATTATGATCTCATTAGAAACTTCTCTACACATAAATGGAGGAAAATAGTACCCTGAATATCATCATAAATAAATATTAAAGAAAGAATTATTATCTCATACACAAGCGGTGAAATTTTTTTGTTCCTATATGCATTTTAATTTAGGGTTTAAGGTTTTAGTTTAGGGTTCATGGTTAGAATTTAGGGTTAGGGTTTAAGTTTTAGGTTAATATGATTAGTGATTTAGGTTTTAACCTATAAACCCTAAAATTTAACCCCAAACCCAAAAATTTTTCAACAACCCCTAAATTCATAACTACTACACTTAAACCCCTAAACCCTAAACCTTAGTCAGAGTTACTAAACCTACAATTAAGGCATTTGTGTAAATAAAATTTTCACAAACGTTTGTGCATTGAATAATTACCCCTAAAGAAATACCAAACTTCTAAACATAATCAATAACCGTTGCTAAACTAACACCTAAGGCTGTAAATGAGACGAGACAGATCGCGAGCTATTCGAGTTCGGCTCGGTCAAAGCTCAACTCGATTAGACTCGACTTGAGTTCGACTCGGTCAAAGCTCGACTCAAGTTCTTAACGAGCCGAGCTACTTAATACCTAACTCGAAAAGCTCGTGAGCTACTCGAAAATATAATTTACTACATTTTTTATTTTTTAAAATTTAAAATCTAAATTCCTAAACCTAAAACCCTAAACCCTAAACATAAGTCCTAAACCCTAAAAACCTTAAACTAACACCATAAACCCTAAAATTAACAAGTTTGAGTTTAAACAACTTGTGAATCAAAGTTTTTTTCTAATAGGGCTTTAAATGAGACGTGACAGATCACAAGCTACTAGAGTCCGTCGCAGTCAAAGATCGGTCAATACTTGACTCGATTAGGCTCGAATCAAGCTTAAACTCGACTCGAGTTCTTAACGAGCTGAGTCGATCTCAAATTTCTCAGGCTCGTTAAAAATTACTCGAGCTCGAACTCGACTCAAAATCTTAACGAGCTCAACACTACTCGAGCTCAACTAGACTCGTTTACACCCCCTACTAACTACTAACACCACCCTGTACCTAAATACCATCGAGCCTATCATGACTCAGTAGGTTCACAATCGCATCTGGAGGAACAACGAACCGATGCAACCCCAGACTTCCCTATCGAGCTAGTTTTGTCAATCCATCCGTAACTTATATCAACTTATATTATAAATAAGTATCTAAAGTATATCAATTTTTTTATTTAGGTACCTAAAATATTTTTTTGTTAAAATAGGTACTTAAAATATTTTTAGTCAAAATAAATACCTAAAGTATATATATTTTTTCATCTAAACTTCTAAAAGTTAACATGTGGCGTTGACTAAAAAATTCATTAGGTATCTATTTTTGATAAAAAAAAATATATTAGGTATCTATTTTGAAAAAAAAATATTTGAGGTACCTATTTAACAAAAAAAATATATTATATATTTATTTTGACCAAAAATATTTTAAATACTTAATTAAAAGTTTAGTATACTTTCAATACTTATTTGTTGGATAAGCCTTTTTTTTATTTGGGGTTTCAGCTTTGCCCTACCGTATACAATAACAGTGAATCTAATTTGCGGCATAATAGAAGTGGACCCCAAGGGGGAAAAAACATCGGACGGCAACGATGATTTAGATGACGGGGAGAAAATGGTGGAGATTAATCCAATCCAACGGCAGAGAGAGTTGCGTCAATTTAAAGCTGGGGCCCAAGACTAAAGAGCTTCAAGACTCCCCAAAGCGGCAAAGCCCTCACTCTTATAAAACCCTTGGCTTATCGCCGTCTCCCACTACACTCGCACCCCGATCCCTCTGCTTTCGCCAAACAAACGCAGGTTTTGCAGATTCATTTCTCTTCGTCGCGTAGCAATCCATGGTGAAATTTTCTCTCTCATTTAATTTTCATTTTTATATCTTTTGTTGATTCGATATATTAACTATAATCTCGTGTTTTAGCTTCGAGGTAGATCTTGATTACTTTTTTTTTTCTCGTTATTGATTCGCGGTGCAGGCTTTGCCCAACCAGCAAACTGTTGATTATCCGAGCTTCAAGCTAGTCATCGTCGGCGATGGAGGAACCGGTAATTTCATTTTCCTTTGCTTGTAGATTCGATTTACTGGTTGGAAGTTTGAACTGGTATTATTTGATGCTAGTAGATACAGATTTTGAATTAAAAGATATATTAAGTGAAGAATATAGTGTTGTTATACTTTTTCATTTCCAAGGTTTTTGATCTGTATGCATTTTTACAGTGTGATAAATTTGTTTGTTTACTCTTAAATATATGTTTTAAATCTCCAGCTTTTGATTTAGTTATGAAGAGTAAAAACTAAGTTATTGATTTTAACGAAGTGGACGCATTGTTTTGGACTTGCTTGAATTTTATGTGATGGGTGCAGGAAAGACCACCTTTGTCAAGAGGCATCTAACTGGAGAGTTTGAGAAGAAATACGAGCGTAAGTGTTTTAACAAACTGTTCTTTATGTTGGTCTCGTTCGACGTTTGAGTGTTTTATCGTTTTGAATGTACAGCAACTATCGGGGTGGAGGTTCACCCATTGGACTTCTTCACTAACTGCGGGAAAATCCGGTTTTACTGCTGGGATACTGCTGGACAAGAAAAGTTTGGTGGACTCAGAGATGGTTACTAGTAAGTGATGTTATTGCTTGCGTCCGTTTCTATTAAATTGTTGAATTATCTATCATCATTTACGAGCAGTGATGATGAATGTCCATTTAGTATTACCATTTTAACTTGATGATGTGCTTCATTTTAGATGGGGTTTTGAGTTGCACATTTACTTCTCTGTACCCATTAGCTTTTACCTCAACTTTTATTGCATTGTTGAGTGGTTTTCTTACTTTTCTTATTATATGTTGCAGCATCCATGGGCAATGTGCTATTATTATGTTTGACGTAACTGCCCGGTTGACATACAAGAATGTTCCTACATGGCATCGTGATCTTTGCAGGTGTGTTGATATTGTTTGTCGTTTATGGTTTAGTAGAAGCTTTATGTAACAATGTTGTTTTTGCTAATGTAGGGTGTGTGAGAATGTTCCTATTGTTCTCTGTGGAAACAAGGTTGATGTAAAGAACAGGCAGGTCAAGGCAAAGCAGGTCACTTTCCACAGGAAGAAGAACCTGCAATACTATGAAATATCTGCCAAGAGCAACTACAATTTCGAGAAGCCTTTCTTGTACCTCGCCAGGAAGCTCGCCGGGTAATAGAACATTGCCTTTGGTTCATAGTTAAATGTTTGATGCCGATCCCTCCTTTGATGCCTGATATTATGGTGTTTTGATGATTTCAGTGATCCTAATCTTCACTTTGTGGAGTCTCCTGCTCTTGCTCCTCCTGAAGTTCATATTGACTTGGCCGCCCAGCAGCAGTAAGATAATCTTGGCATTTCTTGTTTTTTGCGTTTTCATTTGATTAAGAGCGTTTATTGACATGTTTTGAGTTGATTGCTTGGTTTTTGTTAATAGGCATGAGGCTGAGCTTCTTGCAGCAGCCAGTCAGCCTCTTCCAGATGACGATGATGCATTTGAGTAGAGGGGATCTCAGTGCCGGAGAGCTTCCAACATTTTCTGCTGCCTTTTTCATTTTCACCTCATTTGGATTTGTGTTGTCATGGTAAAATTTTCAGAGTTTGGGCAGAAATAGGGATGTGTGTTGAGAAGAGGAGATTTGTAATTTTAGTAGTTTCCGAATATAATTGATGTTAATGGAAGTTTGATCGTTGATGCTTTTATTGTTGGTGTTATGGATTTTGCGTTTTGTAAAATCCTAATGCGGATGGTTTTCTATATGTTTTGAATATGAAATTCTTGATGATTTCCCACTGCTCTGATTTTCTTTCGGTTCTTTATAGAATTTTGATTCGAAATGTTCCAATTTAAAATCAACTTGAAAATTTTGAAGTTAAATTTGTATTTTGGATGTTCAAGTCTTGGTTTACGAACCACGATGAAGTTAGTTTTGTCCAACACCGGTTCATCCCACAAGGCTTTTTACATGTCCTACAGTCAATAGGGGTACTTAACGGCCTCTCCTATAGTCCCATGAATCCAGGTGGTTCTAAAGGAAGATGATAGTTAGACTGGAAGGCTTTCAAAATATTTTAATTGATTTTTTTCAAATAAAATTAAAATTCTGTTGACCATATGGATAAGTTTTAAGATAAATAAACAGCATAGATTAGACAACATAAATATAAATGTCCCTCTCAAAAAAAATTGATATCCTTTCAATTTTAGGGTTTAAAGATTTAATTTAGCGTCTAGGGATTTAGGTTGTAGGGTGTAAAATTTAAGATTTGGGATTAGATTATAGAGTTTAGGGTTTAGATTTTAGGGTCTAGGGTTAGGAATTTAGGTTTCAGCTTTTATAATTTAAACATGAAGTGTTGTGTAAATTTTGTTACACAGCTTGTGTATTAAAATATAACCCTTCAAAAAAATAAGAAAAAAAGAATTAAAAAACTTTGATACACAAGCTTGTTTATGCTTATACAAGTCTTTATATTTTAGTGTTTAGAGATTTAAGTTGTTTAGGGTTTATGTTGTATGGTGTAAAATTTAAGGTTTATATTTAAAATTTAGAGTTTAGGATTTACAGTTTATGTTTTAAGATGTTAGGGCTAGGAATTTAGGTTTTAGATTTTATAGCTTAAATATGAAGGGTTGTGTAAATTTTTTCAGAGAACTTGTGTGTCAAAATATAACCCAAACTTATTTTCTAATATTTAATCCTGATGAAACTTCATTTATGTCAATAATTAATTATTTATATAACATAATTTGTTGAGAATATTTAGAATGTTAAAGATTTTCTAAGGGTGTTATATAGTGTACATTTTTTTATGTATTTTATAAACTTATAGGAAAATGTTACGTATTACTTTTTTGAAAATTCGAAGACTATTTGATTTTTTGTTGAGAATGATTAGTTTGTTCATTTTGAAAATTGGCAAGGATCTAATAGGTATGTACACCAATTTATCAATTAATTTTTTCAGTATTTAAATTGTAGAAGTTCAATTTGACCCGAACTTAAAAAAGCAAAAATATTTATTTAAATTGACTCAAAAAACTGAATATCTCAATTCAATTAAATTGAAATTTGATTTTTTTAATGGAATCGAATTTTATTCCCTGTAATCCTACGAAGTCAAGTGTCTCTTCTATTATGGTGGGCTTGTTACACATTTGGAGGTTACAAAGCATGGCCAGATCTCGACAATCAAAGTTGAGAGAGTCTATTTAAAATTTTTAAAAATTATAAATTTTTAATTTAATTTTTTTTAAAAATTAAGATTTAATTGGAAATTTTAAAAATTTTAGGAAATGACTTAATTAAAAAGTTCAATTTTATTAAAAATATAATAATATTTTTAAAATTTTTAAAGGGACTAAATTAAAAATTTTAAAATTCCAAAGAGATAAAATTAGTATAACAAATTTTAGGGCACAGGCTCCACAACGACTTCGCCCCTGCTAGGAAGGATTTTGTATTCGTAGGTTTTTTACGTACGCAAACAATGTGATCAAGTACAACTACATGCTGAACCGAAAAAGTATACGTTTTGGTTCGATTCAATTTGGTAAATTGTTTTTATAATCCATCATTTTTTTTTAATTCGGTTAACTTTAATTTTTCTGTCCCTCTTATACCGACAATTAGTTGGATTAATACGATAAGACGTTAGATCTCAACCAACAATTAGTTAGATTTTTAAGTAAAATTATTAATTTAAATTTTAATATTGTGAATAAAATTTCTCTTATATTAAATATTTATAAAATTTAATCTGAATTAATCGATTAATTTATTAAATACTAATAATTAAATAAAAAACTCGTTTAACTTAGTAAGTGCCCATGCTCTCCGCCTTCAAATGACGGGCCTTGTTACACACTCGTGTTTGTTTCAACCAAGTCTAGCATTTCTTTTCCTCATTATAACATGAGAACTCGGGCGTATCTAACGTAAGACATGGTGCGATGTTGTTATTATACGACACAAACTAAAATTGTTATAAGATACGAAATAAAAAACTCAAAATGTAATACTGTTTGAGAACTCAAAAGCACCGACACACAATCTCTGACACCGAACAGGCACAACGTAACGAGACTTTATATATTGGGATTTGTCTTGTCCCTACGGCTGTCGGAAATAGGGTCAAATTATGGATGTGATGTGATGAGGCATCCATATCAGTCCAATCAATGAAGAGCCAGTCCAACAACATGTTTTCACATTGTGGGGATGGGCTCCATTAAGGCAGTGTCCTAATTTTCAGGGGCTCATTACCCCACACCTAACTGGGCTCTCTTGCCCATTACTCTTCCCTCCTGCTGAATTGGCTATTCTTTTTCTTTTTTTTACTATTTATATCTAATTTATTAGTTGACCAAATGATCGAAAATTATAAATGTTTATTATGAGGACGATAATTTTAATCTAATTATTTTATTTACAACATTAAAATTTAAACTTTTAAACTTACTTAAAAAATTAGTGTCTGGTTTTTGGTTATTCTTCTCTATTTTTAAATCTCCATTATGCATATTCCCATCACATTGAAAATCCAACTGAACATTTATTGATGCAAACATGGGAACACGACATGTTCTTGGACATAAGAAGAAAAGAAACCCTATTCGAGTTATATATATATTTGGTATAATCATTGGCATCTAATTTATTGATTGATCAATATAAATAAAATATTACTAAGAGATGAAGAATCATTATGGAGACGGTCCTCACAAGTCAATTTGTACCATTCACAATGTCAATATTCGAACCCTCCAACCTTATTTTAGAATCTAGTGTCACATTCCACGATGAATTGATTATTGGTTGAATTATAGATTATTAATACATCAAATACCGATATTTACTATACTATCCGATGAATAAATTAGAATTTAATATCACATCTCACGATAAATTGCTTATCATTTCATGAATCGACAATCTAATTTGTATATTTAATTTAGATATGTTAATTTATTCATTTGTAGTTCTTTTTTTTTTTTAGATTTTTTTGTTACATATATTCTATCATCAATCCATATACTATACATTAGTTTAGATTTAGTTCATGTTCTTTGTTTTGACAATTTTAATTTATGTAATTTATTTATATTATCTTTGTATTATTTGTTTCAAAACTAAAATTTCAAAATTTGAAAATCATAATACTAAAATTGACCAAATTAAAATACATGTACAAATACTAAATCCACAACTTATAAATATTACAGGTACTAGCCATAGAATTCGACCCCAATTCTTGTGTGTATTTTATTTTTTAATTCAATATTTAACTGCTAATGTTAATATTTAATGCATTTTCATAACCATCGGTATATGACTTATGACTGATTAATCCGAATAAGAAACTGTATAGGCTTATTATGAGGGTGACCATCTCAACCCAACACAGTTTTTTCTATTCTCTTTGATATCTAAACTCTTTTTTCGTCTAATTAGGTAGATGAACATGGTTTTTAAGTTCAAATAGGCATTTAAACTTTGTTTCACAGTTCAATTTGATTCAAATAAACCATTTAACGTACGTTTCAATTGTGACCAAAAAGTAAAATTTGAATACCAATTTGAACTAACAAGTCAAATCTGTATACCTAATTAGGACCCCAAAAAAATTTAGATGCCGACTTGAACTTTAAAATCAAATTTAGATACCTAATTACATAAAAAAGTAACTATCAATTATATCTTAAAGCCGAATTTATATATGTAAACAATCTCTAGAGCATATAGTTAAAAGCTCTTAATTAACACATTCTCCTCTCCTCTAAGTTGATTTAATACTCATTTTCCTTTCATTCCCTAAAAAGGAATTGTTAAAAAAATTGAATTCATAAAGCAAAAGATATATTTATCCTCACTTTTATTTTGCTTATCATTCCTTTTTATTAAAAATAATAAATAAATACCTTAAAGGCATACAGTCTAAAAATACTTTAACCGAATAGTCACTTTTGCTCCTATTCTTTTTTTTTTGAGCAATTCAACCTTCAACGTTTCATTTTGGGTCAAAATGGCCCCTCCGCAGATGAAAATTGTTAGAAAACTGACGATAAATAGTTTGGAATTGTAATACCCCAAAATTTACAGTACTGTTTAAGGGTCATTTAGTGCTAAGATAATTGCTTAAAAGCTTACTTAGTGACTAAAATGACAAAAATGCAAAAGTTAGAATTTTCTCAATTATGGATTATAGAAAAGAAATTTCTGAGGTTTTACGGTGTCATGTGATAGAGAATGAGTAAAATAGAATACTCACAAAATTTGGTTAAAATCCAAGGAAAATTGAAATGAGAATTCAAGGTTAAAGTTTAGTTACCAAAATGATAAGTTTTTAAAACTTGGGTGGTACAAGTCTGAAAATCAGTGTAAATCAGTTAGTAACATCTTTAATGTGTATTTGAATATCGAATATACGTTGAGGGTATTACATAAATGACTTGACAGAATGATAAGTTAGCAGAAAAATTATTTTATATTTTATATAATTTTATAAAATTATTTTTTGACTGGTGTAACGTTTTTTCAAGTCAACACATTTGTCTATATTATAATGCAATGTTAACGTGCACTGCCATGTATGTTTGTCCTGTCATTTCAAACTATTTATCGTAAGTTGATTAACTGTTTCTTCCACAAAAAGGCCATTTTGACCCAAAAAAGCGTTGAGGGTTAAATTATTTTAAAAAATATATAAAACAAAATGAATATTCAATTAAATATTAAAAATATTTTTTTGGTTTTATACCTAAAATAAACCAAAGATAAGATAAGTTTTAATTAAAATAATGGGAAAAAGGTAATGGGGATGACATGACAGTGAAACGTCAAAAATAAGAATAAAAAAGGGAAGACGACAATCCCTTGATTCACGAGGGCTCGAACAAAAAGTACAGATGTCTGAATTCTTTGTTACACTAACTGCCAGAAGTTGTTATCTTTGTACACCAAAATTAAAATAAATAATAATAAATAAAATCAAAATCGTTTTTTTAATTAACAAATCAACAAAATATTTTTTTACAATTAATTAGGTTAGTCCAAGTAATAAATAATTTGGTATCACTTAAGTAGATTTCGAGTTTGAGACCTTGTGTATGCAGAAAATCATCGTTGAGAGCAGTGACGGAACTTAGAGTAAGAGTTAGGGGCTAAAATATATATATTTTTAATTTAGAGGCTTAGACAAAAATTTCAAAAATTTTGAGGGTTTAACTAAAATTTTTAATAATAATTTTTAGAGTTTTAATCATAATTTTTAAAAATTTTAAAAGGAAATTTAATTAAAAACATTCGAACTTTAGAAGCTTAATATGAATTTTTTAAAAATCTCGAGGTGGTTAAATTATCTTTTTAAATTTAGGGGTAAAATTCGAATTTCTCAAAATTTTGGGGGCCATGACCACCTCTAGTCCCATGGAGGTTCTGCCACTGGTTAAGAGATTCACCCACCAAATTCAAGTGTACGACGCGGGTCAATTCAGATTAGCCAATATAAAGCCCTAAGAAACTAGGAGGACAACAAAAAAAAACATTTTTAACACATTAACCAGATAATATTATTGATAAATAAAAGTAAAACAAGAATATAACATATAGACGATTTAAAGCACTAAAATCCAAAAAAATTGATATTACAATTTTATGTACAGCTTTGACATTAATTTTACCTACATGTACATCAAGTTAGACCAAGAAAATGGTTTTGCTGCAATGTATGTTTATTCCTACTAAAATTGTGAAAGCATAATAAAAAGTATAAAACTATGCATATGGAAAGTGATGAGAACAGGAAAAGCCCAAAAGGGGTAAAATGACAATTACAGAAAAGATGAGGGGTTGAGGTGAAAGGGGTCCTCAAATGTGGACAAAAATGGGAAGATAAAAGATTGGTTGAAACGTGGCGTTTTGATTTTATAGAATTAAAATTAAAACAAAAAATGGACAGTGCAGTTCAGAGAGCAGTTGCTGAGCCTGTAACCGACCCGTCACTCACACGGTTGATTGCGGGGTCGAAAACTCATTCTCTCTTTTTCTTTTGGTTTAATTCTACGTTTGCCCCCTAAACTTATACCCTCCTCCCGTAGTAGCCCTTAACTTCTTTTTATCTCATATTGGCCCTTAAATTTGCATTTCATCATACATATTATCTCTTTTTTTAATGGTGTTAAGTGGTGATAACATATAAAATAATAGTTTATATTCAATAAACTGACGGTGAAAATAAAAATATTTTATAAATGTTTTAGTTTTAGGGTTTAGTTATTTATTTTAGGGTTTAGAGTGTAGGGATTTAGGTTTATTGATTTAGAATTTATGGAGAGTGGTTAGAATTTAGGGTTTAGAAGTTAGGGTTTAAGTTTTAGGATAATATGATGAGGGATTTATGTGTTAACTTACAAACCCTAAAGTTTAAGCACTATTCCTAATTCCAACTCCTTAAACTCAACCCCCTAAACACTACACCCTAAATTGAATATATAAACCCTAAAACTAAGTCATTTATAAAAAATTTTATTTTCACCGTAAATATATAAAATAATTACCCATAAAAGAATAGAAAACAATTGCATAACAAAACACAGGGAAAACAACACACGAAAAAAAGCCTTGAAAAGTTACTTTGCCTCATCTAAATCGAAAATTTTATATATGTAAATTTTGTTATATTTGGTAATTTGTTGCTTGTTACTATATTTTCAAATCTAAAATGTTCAGAGATATGGCCGTTAAATTCGAAAAAAATACACAAGTCAAATTATATATTCGGATAATAAAATATCCGATATTCAAAAATTCATATTAAATATGAATTGCTATTAGAATATCCGATTTTTTTAATCGAATATGTTCCGATATTAAAAAAAAGCACGCCCCTAGTCAGTAGCATACACATTATTGTATGTGTTTACTTGTATTTAATTTTGAAGGAACCCCACAAAAGGGTGGATGGCCCCAACATGTCTTGGGTGTATTAGGACAGAATTAAGGGAAAGAACCTTTGTGTAGGGTACCCAATGTTGGGTCAAACTGAAGCATATGTGGGATATAATTGCTCATGATTTTTTTTTCATTTTCTTTCATTTTATAATTATAAAATAAATAAATATAAATATTTGACTAAATATTGAACAATAAAACAACTAATCAACTCCAAGTATTAAAACTTCAAAAAACCAAAATCCTTATTTTAAAATACTTTAATATATGAGACAAATTCATTATTTTGTTTTGTTTTGTTATTGAATTAAGTTGAATTATTTTAGTATTGGCCATGGCCTATTGGCCTCTCCAATTAAATGGTAATTGTTTAATTAGTCTCTTCTCCAAATACGAACGATGCGATTAAACCCTTAAGTGAAATGGAAAATCTTTCCATTTTTAGGTCTTTCAAAATACGAATAATTCATTTTTGATCCTCTAACACAAAAACAAATAATCTTGATCACCCAAAATTTAACATTTTTATGCCGGCCCACTAATAACTTCCTAGTTTTGTCCTTGTATATAATATATGAATAAAATTTAAAATATATAGATAAAATAAGATCGGTATAATGAAATACACTCATAGTAATACATATCGGTATTAAAAATAATTCACTGAGATTCACTAATTATCACATGGTTAAGAATGTTTATGTTGTCCTATATTGTATGGATTTAAATATTGATATTTGTCTTGAGAATATAATATCTCTCCGACTCTACTTGATAAAAGGGTAAAATTCATAAATGGTCACTAAATTATGCCTCAATATTTATTTTGGTCACCAAACTTTTAATTATTACAAAATACTCACTAAACTATTGATTTTATTGCAAAATGGTCTCTAAACCCTAGACCTAGCACCGAACCGAGACCTGAAATCGCCCCGAACACGATGACCCGAATTTGATCCGAAACCCGAAATAAATCGAACCAAAACTGAAACCGAACCGAATTTCAGTTGAACCAAAAATGGACCCGAACTGATTTTCAACTAAACCGATTTCACATGAACCGAATGGACCTGAACCGAAGGCAACCCCAAAAAAGAAAATATATTAAAATAAATAAATATAGGATGTGATCCGTCTCACAACTCACCAAAAAGCCAAATATACAAGCTATATAAAGTCATATCTAGGGTGAAAAAATCTAACTCGGCCTGAAAACCCAACTAAAACTGATTGATCTCTCATTAACCTGATATTGACTCAACCCGAAATTAACTGAACCGAATATCAACCGACCCAAAATCCCAACCCGATACCCGAACCAAAATCACCATAGACCCGAATTAAATTCGAACCGACCCGAACTTAAATCAAATGTAGTCAAACCCGAAATGACCCGTTTGCCACCTCTATGAACCCAACTACCATTAAGTGGGGTGACATAGTAGTTTGGGTAAAATTTTTAAATAGCACAATTAGTCCTCTATATTTATACATTCGATTAATTTGGTCCTAATTTGAAAAAATCCCTTATAAATTTAGGCTCATTATTTACAAATTCTATCAATTTAGTCAATTTTTTTTAGAAATAATTGTAACTAAGGGTCCATTTGTTTCATGTAATTCATTTTATGGAAAACGTTTTCCTCATTTTCCTGTGTTTGGTTGACATAAAATAAGTTGGTCAATGTAATTCATTTTTCTGGTCAACATATTTTCCTTTGCATTTCATGTAAAGTGTTTTACGGTTTGATTTTCTGTAAAACAAATTCCCAACTTTTCACTTAAAGGATGAACCATAAACCCTAAACTATAAACCCTAAATTATAGCCCATAAACCCTAAACTATAAACCCTACACCATAAACCATAAACCTTGAACTATAAACCATGAACACTAAACCATAAACTATAAACCCTAAGCCTTAAATTATAAACCCTAAACCTAAACATTGAACACTAAACCAAAAACTTTAAACTATAAACCCTAAACCCCAAACCTAGAACCATAAACCCTAAACCTTGAAACTTGAACCATAAATACTAAACCTTGAACCCTAAACTATAAACCCTAAACTATAAATATTAAACCTTAAACTACAAACCATAAACTATAAACCCTAAACCATAGACCATAGACCATAAACTATAAACCTTAAACCCTAAACCCTAAAATATAAACCCTAACTATAAACCCTAAACCCTATGCAAGAGGGCTACCTTATTTATGAATTCGATAACATGTGTAGCTGCAATAGAGCATGTCCAAATAGGGTTTTGCAAAATGGAGTACGAGTGAAATTGGAAGTCTTCAAAATAGAGAATAAGGGTAACAATTTTAAATTTTGGTTGTATTCTAAAGCTTTGTTTATTGACATTTTTTCATGTTGATCTTTAGGGTTGGGGAGTCCGGGCTAGTGAACCAATTTTGAGTGGCACGTTTGTGTGCGATTACATTGGTGAGGTTTTTGATGTACTTAAAAAATAAAATATTATAGTATAATTTATTTATTTTTTTCAAAAAATGAAAGATAAAAAATCAAGAAAATTTGTAATGCGCTTGTTTTATTAAAATAGATTTCAAAAAATATTTTCAGAAAAATTTACCAAACAACGGAAAATAAATTACACAGCATCATCCAAACACAAGAAAATACTTTCCGTAGTATGTTTTCCAGAAAATGTAATTCACTTTCCATAATTCATTTTTCGAAAACAATTTTCAGTTAAACAAACAGACCTTAAATGATTAAGAATATTTATATTATCCTTTCTATATAAGTTTGAATCTTGAAATGTAATATCTCTCCGACTCTACTTGATAAAGAAAACTATGCGTCTACCGATACAATATCGAATGCCTTAATTCACGATGAACATGTGAGAGGTAGAGTGGGTAGGGTGGGGATGGAATATCTAAACCCTATAAAGTGATTCAGAGTTTGGTGTCATTGTCGCAGCGATTCACTGCCAATTCCCACAGTAGGAAAGCCTAACATTACACTTTTCCTATCAAGCCAACAATCTTTGCCCTTCACACACACACTGCAACTTTAAATATAATTTTCCTTTCGGGCTTTATTATATAAAAACTTATTTTTAATAGTTATTTAAAACAATGACCCATATACAAAGTTATTTAAAAAATGACCTCAAATTGTCCACATACGAGGATCTCGTTTTTTTACAAAACGTGAGGTCGAACCTTCTTTCTACAAAACGCGAGTTTTACGTTGAGTAAGTAAAAAAATTAATTTCTGGCATTTTTTTAATATAAAACTCGTTTTTTGTAAAAAACGATGTTCGAGCTCACTTTTTATAAAAAGCGAGATCTTCCTACGTGGACTATTTGAGAGTTATTTTTTTAAATAACTTTGAATATAGACCATTTTTCTAAATAACTATTAAAAATAGACTTTTTATATAATAACGCCGTCCTTTCGTTCTTCTTTTTCAATTTCTCTTCTCCCAACAGCTTTTTGTCACATTATCTTTCTATATTATATGTTGTTATTACACAATTAGGTAGAGTCTAACGTACATTAGGTTATGATATGGTTATAATGGGCTTCAAAAGAAAATGTTATAAAAAGATATCTTAAAATGTTACCTATTAACTTAAAATGTTATATTTTTTATAATATTTTAAGTTAGTGATCTCATGACAAGTATCGATATTCGGATCAAGTTTAGATACTTAATCATCAACTTAAAATATTATAAAAAAGTATAACATTTTAGGTTGATGAGTAACATTTTAAGTTTTGTTTTGTAACATTTTGATTAGTGCCACATCGTAGTCATATCGTACCCTACCGCAACCTAGACTCGCTCAGACAATTAAGGGTCAATTTGTATTATTTTTAAAAAAGTGCAGTGAGAAAGTAAGGATGACCGGGTGAACACAGCTTCCCATCAGCTCCTTCCCTTTTTTTTGGGTCATAGATTCTTGATCCAGCAAGAACACTCATTTCCTCTAGAGTTCGCTTCCCTCTAGGTAGGAACAAGTTATAGGATATGTAAGAAAAATGTGGGGTTAAAAAATACTTTTGAGAAGTGCTTTTAAAAAGTGTTTATTGTTTAGTTTAAAATGAGTGTTTAATATTGGTATGAAAAAGTACTTTTAAGAAGATAAAATATATATTTTAGACACCATTTTTAAAAATATATAAAAGAATCTATGATATAAACAAGGATAAATGAGGAATTATACTCAAATTGCTTTTGAAAAAAAAGTTAAAAATTAGAAACTTCCTTTTGAGAAATCTTTTCAAATCAAATTGAAAAATTATATGTTTTGCATTGCTTTTGACTCAAAAGTACTTTAGAAAACAATGAAGAAATTTAATTATTTCAATTGTAATATACGAGAAAATATGCATTTGGGGTGTACTTAAATGTACAAATATCATTCGATATACGAATAAAAAAGAATTGAAATAATTTACTGTATAAAAGATTACAATAAATATTAATGATGCAAAGTATTTTTTTAATATTTAAGAATTATGTGGAAGATCCTGCATGGTTGCATATATATATATATGAGTTAGAATCTATTTATATTGTGTAAAACTCAATTAGTTTTATACTTTTTAGACAGCTGGATGAGGGTAATAAATGACTAAGATTATTTCCTTATTTTTTTCCAAGTGATAATCTTCACATTTCTACTGTTAATCTCATCCATCCATTTATCTTCATCCAATGGTTCAAAAAATATGTAAAACTTTTAAGTTTTAGATAGTTAAGAGGATCATATCTCTCTCTATATATGGATATGATCAACTTGCACTAAATGTAAAACTTTTAGTTTTAAACGGAGGAAATTAATAACTCAAATTAACAGTAGATTATGTGAAAATTATCACTTAAAAATAAAGAATTAATCCGAGCCATCTATTTTCCCGATTATTTTTAAAACTCTTAGTTTTACACCGATGGGCATGGGTTTTTTATATGATAAATCCAGCTATGAGCTAGAGCTATAAAACTTGAATTAATAATCGTTTTAAAAATAAAGGAAAAAACTGTACGTAACATTAATATATGCAATTAAGCATCGGGACCAGCACCCTATAATAAAATTAACGATAAAGTACATAGATGGTCTTTTAACTGTGTTTTAATTTTTTTTAAGTTTCTCGACTATTAAAAGTTACAAACTTATTTTTTACTTAAATAAAATAACAAATTGGTTTAGTGTCGTTAAAATTTTAACAGTTGTTGACATGACAATTAACAAAGAATAACATATTTAGTCATCTTTATTTACTCATTCTTTCAATTTAATCATCTTTCCTACCGTGACCTTTAGTCTCCCCTAATCCTAACCCCTATCCAATGTCACCCTTCTTCGGGCCACCTTTCATCCTCTTTTTTCAACTTTCGACGACCATATTTTTCTCATCCCTCTCTCGTGATGATTAAATTGAATAAAATTTTAATTTTTAAATTTTAAAATATCTTTACATGTTGAAAAGAAAACATAAATAAAAATTGGAATTGAAATACTATCAGAGATATTTCGTGTTGTTTATGAGAATAAATCCCTTAAGCATCAAAATACTCAAGTTTTTTTTTTTTTTTTATCTGTGAGCAAATTGAAAGCCTCCTTTTATGATCCACAAAAGTCTTCTTTGAGAGAAGAACACATTAACATTATTAAAAATGGAACCCAAGACTCCATTGTTGCAGAAATAGAAGCTTGGGGCCTTTTCTATTTGATTTACCCCTTTTCAAATTTGTCATAGAATTTCATTGAGACAATTAAGATCAATCACAAATTAATTTTATTGAGAAAGCTATGTCTTGGGACCATATCTTTGACACAAGTAGTTACCAGTGATACAATAATTTCACTGAAAAATCTTTACTAGGCTTATGAATCAATGATACTAATTTTTATTTTTTTTTTTTTGAATTTTCAATGTGGAAATTTTTTTACAGGTTTCATTTTAAGGAAATTCTTAGGAAATTATTGAGCAAATGTATTTTTTTTTTTGTTAAGATTAGAATAGTGATCTACAGATAACAATAACCCATAATTGTTGATGATGGAGGCTAGGGTTAGAGGGTTGTGACAGTAGTGGTAGTAATGGTGGATGAGGAATAAGGATGATGAAGATTGTGACGGTAGTAGGATTGTAGTAACTTATTTTGTCCGGGTCACAAGCTAAACCAACCCAAAATTTAAACCCAAATACCCATTAATTAAAATTAAACCCATCAGCCCACCTACATAATTAACCCATCTGAAACAAATTAACCTAAATACTCAAATTAACTCTAACCCTAAAAATTATAACCTAAACACTAAACTACACTGCCAGCCGCTGAACCCCTTTGGCCTGCCACCTCCGCCACGCGCGCTACCAGTGGCCATGCGCACCGACCACCGTCTTTCTCTGCCACCAGTCACGTGCACTGCCTGATTGATAGATCTGAAAAAAGCCAAAAAGGCGGATTAATCATCAAAAAAGCAAACAAGATAGCATGCAAGTTGCTCATTTTTTTATGTTTTATGTTGGGTATAAAACCCTTGTCTCAAATCTGTGAAAGGGGAAGGTTTTTTAATGAAAAAAAAATCGGAGAGATCAAAAAAGAGGTTTCGAACCAAAAAATAGAGAGAAATTCGAATAGGTAAGAGGGAGAGATTGCGAAATAAAAAAACAGAGTTCCACTCTACTTTCACTTTATCATTCAAACAAAAAAATAAAATCGAAATAAATATAAAACGAGAGCAAATCGGAAATAAAAAGGTAATAAAACCAAAAGGTTTTTGAGTCGATTTACCTCTATAGAACGGTTATTTTTAAAAACCGACGTCGAATTCAAACTCGGGCGTTGTGAAGAGCCGAAAAAGTACGACCTTTGAAGTTCTCGGCCGCTGTAAGCGGCGGTGCCGCCGCCGGAGAGCGGCAGAATGCGGCGGCGCGCGGACGGCAACCACCCCCCGGCCAGAGAGGGGAGAGCATCTTAAGAGGGAAAATTTTTTTAATCTGAAGCAAATGATTTTTTTGGGGTTAAATTTTGGTATTTAATGGCTTCACAAAACGACGCCGTTTTAGTGCCGGCCTTTAAGGATCAAAACAGCGTCGTTTCACTCGTGACCCGCAAATCGACCCGACCCGGCCGAATTCGTCCGCGCACTTTCAAACATGGGTAAATAGCATTTTCGGCCCTTCTGCATGGTATATTTACTTCTTCAGTCCCTGCAAGTTTTAAAGGTTTTGCAATTTAGTCACTAAATTCGATTTTTATCCGATTTTAAAGGGGAAATTACCGGCAGTGATTCTTATTAAAATATGAAAAAATTAAAAAAAATAATAAACTCAATGGTCGACAACCAATACTAAGATTAGTTGCCGACCACCAATCAAAGGAAAAAATTACAGTCAGCAGTGAGAAAATGATGAGCGGCGACAGAGAATTAAAGAATTAAAGTTTTACGTTATTATATATATTAACATAAACTTGTGTATTAAAATATTTACATTAGAATTTTAAAATTTTTTAGTATTCTTTTGAATGGACTTTTAATTTAAGGATAAATTTAGTTTTAATATGCAGTTCTCTTCAAACGTGGCACAAATTTACTATTGAAAATAAAATTTGACATTATTTTTTTGATTTAATAATACCAATGACTAACCTTTTAAGAGCATTCCTTTGCGTTCTTCAAATTTTTCAGAAAATTATTAAAATTTTAGAGAAAGAACTTTAAATTAGTTTTAAGATTTTAAGTTTGAGTCTTACCGCATATAAATATGTTTGAATTCTTTTCAAATGTACTGGGGGTTTAAATATCATTATATGTAACTCTCAAGTCTCATCTTATATATTTCAATTATTAATTTAATCTGCCGTCTCAGATATTTTCGGAATACTGAGTGAAAACTAAAAAATAACCACTAAAAATAAAGCATATTTCAAATAATTAATTTAATATTTTATTAGCAAACCATTATTTTTATTATTTTATTTAAAAATGCCTTAAATACAACAAAAACAATAAGAAGCAACCACCGACTTACAAGATTACCACTTAAAAAATTATTGAAGTTGTAAAAGTAGAAGGTAGAGCTCTGAGCGGACGTTCATGTTCCTATATGAGACAACCCTTAATTCATCATATTAACTAATGTTATAATTACTATTATTTTTTTGAAGCGATACTGAATTTTATTGAAACAAAAGAAGGTATAATTGTAACAATACAACCACACAAAGAAAGAAAATTAGGGACTATGTCCACCAAAACCTAACAAAAAAACGATGAAAACCTAAAGTCGCAATGACAGCTGAAGTCTTCTTTAGAATATGAAGCCCATCATTCATAGTAATCCAATAACGTTAATAGTACTCCTTTGTCTCTATCCATCTAGACGCTTTTGAGATGATGAAGGACTGGTGAGCGAACCAAAGCAAACTTACAGCTGCTTCGCAAAAACAAATCTGAATACATCAGCAAACAACCACAGTAAGGGGATCTAACCTTTTGAAAGAGTGCCGATAATCACAAATCAGATACGAGGATGTGAGAATCTCTACACGATCGCAAATCTCTCGTAGAGGTAGGCGAAAAATATGCCATAATGCAGAGGAGACGTGCCACAAGTGCAGATGAAAGCGTGCCACAAAGGCAGACAAACTTGCGCAAATATGCGAAAAGAAAATAATCAAACAAAAGAGATATTTATTAAAAATTAGGATAAAAACTATGATAAAACTGAATAAAATAAGAAAACAAAGTAGGATATAAGAACACAAGGTGAGAGATGAACACCGACGGTCGACTACCAACATTAAAGCTGGTATCGCCGTCGATAAAATTAAACGAAAGAAAAAGAAAGATTGACGGCTAGAGAGAAAACTTTGAGAGAAACCCTATATATGTTTTAGAATTCTATTATTATTTTTTTGTTACAATAGGGCGATATTTAAATTCTTATGTAAATGAGCATCTTTGGTCACTCGTCCAATTAAAGGATATCAATGTAATAATTATTTTTTATTAAGTAGAGATTTAATTATATTTCTAAAGTAATGACGATATTCGAACTCATAAAAAATAAAAAAAAAAAACATTCCTGATCACTGATAATTTAATGAATCTCACTTGATGTATGTAATTATTCTCATTAGGTAGTTTAGATATTTTATTGTTGAGCCTTAGACTTCCAATGGCGGCCCCTACGCCGTCGGCCACGGCTTGTCTACACCCCCCCTCTCTCTATCTCTATCTCTATCTCTATCTCTATCTCTATCTCTATCTCTATCTCTATCTCTATCTCTATCTCTATCTCTGTCTCTTACATAATTTATATTACTCTCTAGTTTCTAGTGTAAAAAAAAGGGCCAGCCAGCCAACAAAGGGTGGCAACAACTATACCAACATAAGCTAAACAAGATAAGAAGCAAAACCAAAAAAGGCTGCTCCCCACTTAGGAGGAAAACCGTGCAGGCTGCACAAAGCCAAAAAAAAGTAAATTAACCCAGTTCTTTTTCTCTTTCTCTCGTCTTCTTCCTTTCTTGATTTTCATTGTTGGAGGAGAACGAACACCATGGAGGAGAATTGGTGGTGGTTGAAGCTGCCGGCTGCCGTATCTTTGGCGGTGCTGGTTCTGGCGTTGAAACTGGGAATGTTGCTTTGGTGGAGACCTAGGAAGATCGAAGAGAATTTCGCACAGCAAGGCATCCGAGGACCGCCGTACCGGTTCTTCATCGGAAACGTTAAGGAGCTCGTCGGCATGATGTTAAAGGCTTCTTCTCAACCCATGCCTTTCTCTCACAATACTCTCCCCAGGGTTCTATCTTTCTACCATCATTGGAAGAAAACCTATGGTACATACATGGATACATACATACTTACATGCGAGCATACAAGGACTGACACGTGATTTTATGTTCGACAGGGTGAACCTATAAAATTTTAGGGCAAACTTATAAAATTTTAGGTGGCGGAAATAGATTTTTAATAGAAAATACATAAAAAAATTTTAAATCATATACGAATTTTAAATTTTCAGAGTGATGACTGCTGCCTGCCCCCTCTACCCCTACATGCATACATACTTGTTATAACATGTACTTTACAGCTTATTATGATCTTTGATGCTTGATGTTGAAGTTCAGAGTTTTTGGATTGTTCCACTTCTGTATTTTTCTCTTTTTTTCCCCAAATAACAACAAATTGATAATTGTTTATTTTATTTTGATCATCAAATTATATTTATTTTTAGGTGCAACATTTATTGTTTGGTTCGGTCCTACGGTTCGACTCACCGTCTCCGACCCAAATATGATACGAGAAATCTTCGAATCTAAATTCGAACATTACGAGAAAAATGAAGCACACCCTCTGATTAAACAGCTTGAGGGTGATGGGCTCCTTAGTCTCAAGGGTGAAAAATGGGCTCATCATAGGAAAATCATATCTCCCACTTTTCATATGGAGAATCTCAAAGTAAGCTTTCATTATTAATTACGAAAACTAAAAACCCAATTTGATTTTATTTCAATAATTTTAAATTTTTATTATTGTTATTCTAGTTGTTGGTCCCGGTGGTGGCACAAAGTATAACCGAGATGCTTGACAAATGGTCGGTAACAATGACATCGAACGGCACCGAAGAGATCGAAATCTCTAAATGGTTTCAGAGCCTGACCGAAGATGTCATCACGCATGCGGCGTTCGGGAGCAGCTACGAAGAAGGAAAGGCCATTTTCGGTCTCCAAGCGCAACAAATGGTGATTGCTGTCGAGGCATTTCAAAAAGTGTTCATCCCCGGCTATAGGTACATCTTTTATTAGTATCGTACTCATTAACATACCGATTTTATTTTAATTTTATATCGATATCGACGTGACTCGGCGTACCATTTTAAACTTCAGATTCTTGCCAACGAAGAGGAACATAAGATGTTGGAAATTGGACAGGGAGATCAAGAAATCGTTCAAGAAGCTGATCGAACGGCGGAGATTGATTGATTGTGGGAACAAAATGCAGGGGAATGGGGCCAAGGATTTGCTGGGATTAATGATGGAAGCCTCGAATCATATGTGTGTGAATGACATAATCGAAGAGTGCAAGAGCTTCTTTTTCGCCGGCAAACAAACCACCTCCAATCTGCTGACGTGGACGACTGTTCTTCTTGCAATGCACCCACGGTGGCAGGTGCAAGCACGTGAGGAGGTTCTTAGGGTGTGCGGATCACGTGACATACCTAACAAAGATGATTTTGTAAAGCTTAAGACGGTAAAATCACAAATACTTTCGCCTTATCTCGACCGTACAAATTAGAAAATTCGAGACGATCAACATCGTCTCGAGTTTCTTCATTTGTATTAGAATTAACATATTAGTTGTGTATTACAGTTGAGTATGATCATAAATGAATCCTTGCGGTTGTACCCAACGACAATAGCTACAGTCAGACGGGCCAAAGTTGATGCGGAGCTAGGGGGTTACATGATCCCATGAGGAACCGAGATCTTGATACCAATCTTGGCCCTTCATCACGACCAAGCCATATGGGGAAACGATGCTAATGAGTTTAACCCGGCTCGGTTCACCGGGGGCGTGGCACGTGCGGCCAAACATCCGGTCGGGTTCATCCCGTTCGGCCTCGGGGTCCGCACGTGCATTGGCTAAAACCTAGCCATTTTGCAAGTAAAGTTAGCTCTTTCTATCCTACTTCAACGCTTCTCCTTTAGGTTGGCACCAACTTATCAACATGCACCAACGGTTCTGATGTTTCTTTACCCTCAATATGGAGCCCCGATCATCTTTCAACACCTGTCCCCTCGTGAGACGAACGAAGGCTCCTAATTTGATCCCACCTATCTATAGTGTGAGTGCCCTTAAGTTAGCAAAGCTGAGTGACCAACAAACAAAGGGGCTAATTAAGCTTTTAGTCCTTATACCCTATATATTTCAAATTTAGTCCCTCTTATTTTAGGCAAATGGCTAACAAAGTAGATAGGTTTCTTCTTTATTTTCCTTTCTTCTCTCTCCCCCATATGTATGTAAAGTATATCTTTAAAACAGTTTTGTAATATTATGAAATATTTGATGAAATTGGTTGTTAATTAATTACTGGTAGAATGTTGTTATTATTGTTAGTGATAATAATGAAATATATTCTTTAAATTTAAGAACCCTAAACCTAAACATTCTTTAAAGGAGACACATTCATGCAAACTCGTGTAAGATTAAAAGGGGCACTCAACTAAACGAATGATGTTTGTGTTGTCTTACTAAAAAGATTAAAAAAAAGGCGACAGACAGATTTAAGGGATTTTATGTAATTTATTAAAATAAGGCTTTCAATTTTTTAAAATTGCTTGTTGATTTGTTGTGTATGTGATAGACTGATTTTTGAATAAAGAATGAGTCTAACATGACTCAAAATTCATGGAGTACGATGTCATTTTGCTTTCCTAATGTGTTTTATCACTAGTCCATAACTAATATTTATTTCTCTCTTATAAATATTTAATTTAACTCATTTTGAGTCCTTTTTAAAATATTATACGATCGTTCTTATTACGTATGTCCAGAACTACTTTCGATTAAAAAGCAAAGACAAATGAAGTTGCCACTACCAGGACATGAGTCCAACATGCAATCCAAGTTTAGTTTTATATATGTATAGTAGCAGAGGCGGACCATGGCGAGGGTAAGGGGGCCTTGTCCCCCAAATTCTTGGATAATTCACATTTTGTCTATTAATTTTTAATTTTCTTTTTAAATATGACCCTTTTAAAATTTTTAAAATTTGTATTAAATTTTAATTTTCTTAATTATTTTTAATTAAGTCTCCTTTTAAATTTTATAAAATTTCTCGTTAAGTCTCAATTTTTTTAAAAATAGTTTAAGAATCTAACATTTTCAAACATTTTAAGTTGACTTCCCAACTTATTTTACCAAAATTCGCCCCTATATGGAAGATAATTTTTATTTTTAATGGAATCAGCTATCAAGCATGTGATCTCATATATAATATTACATTACATGCAAACACTTATATTTAATTTCTCTAATTTTATTCAAAAAAATTCTCTAATTAATAATAATTTTCTTCTTTCTCCCCCATCTATAAATATATGTCACATGCATCTTGGGCACACACCTGTAGATTAATGGCAAATTATGTCCTGCTTAATTATTCTTTCTTATCAAGATGCTAATAATGGTATTGGTTGTACATTTTATTATGACCCTTATTAGTTATTAATTTGCACATTTCGTTTATTTCTTAGAGAAAGTGCCTACACGAGGGGATTAGTTATTAGACAATAGATATCCGTTCTTGTTTCAACTAGAAAAAAGTTGACTAATTGAAATATATATTTTTGGTATAATTACGGTATTTGATCTATTGATTTACTAATTTAAATCGATATTGTAAGACATATTGCGAGTGCAACCCTCGCAACCTATTTTACTCTATTCACAACACTAAAATTTAAACCCTAAATATCATTTAAAGGATATAACAATTATCCACTATGTATTTGATTTTGAGATGAAATGTTAAATATGTATCCACTATAACTATATATATTAACATGCAAGGATGAAGCTGTTCATATTGTGGGAGGGGCTGCTCCCCCCTAATTTTTGTTCAACTATAATTTTTATTATAAATATATATATATATATATATATATATTATAGATTTGCCCCCATGTCTTAAATACAGTGCACTGCCCCCCAACGGCCCCACCACTCATTTATATAACAAAATTAAAAAAATAACTTATTTAATAAAATAGTATTGTTAAAGTTTTTACATTTATGGAGCAAAAGTAAAAAAATAAGGATAAAACTTTGATACATAGGCTGTGTAAAATTAATTTTACACAAGTCTGTGTATTTACACTATAAAAACCTAAATCTTAAATTTCTAACCCTAATCCTAAAAAACTAAACCTCACACTCTAAACCCTAAATTCTAAACATTAGCCTTAAATTCTAAACCATACAACCTAAACTAAAACTAAAAGGCATGTGTAAACTAAACCTCACACTCTAAACCCATTCATTTACCATTTTCAGATGTAAATGGAGAAAAAAAATTGAATCTTTCAGACCTTCCTAATCGAGTTAAACTCCTGATTATTTCTTCATCTTCCAGTTAAGTTTTTTTTTCTTGTATTATTACTAATATAATTAAACACAATGTTAGTGTTTACAATTACAATTATAGTAATGTTTTAATTTTTAGAATATGATATTAGTGTTATTGTTTTTGCAACTTATTTCTTGCTTATCGATCACTTAAAATTTAATTTTTAGTGTTGAGGCATAAAAAGGGACAGATAATTTTTATTCTTATACTTTGCCCCTCTGAGCTGGAATCCTGGCTCCGTCGCTGTAAGCAAGATATGTGGATAGTATGACATATTAACAACTTATTACTTCCTAATTTTGTACTGCTCAACTCATAGGGTAGATGTTGCCATGAGTACAAACCAAGAAAGAATTTCTAGTTTTAGAGACGAATTAAATAATAATATGTTTTTTTGACCTCGGGACAACAATTCGAAGTCGAGATTTTGTAATACTAGACATGGCATGAGAAAATTACACAAACACGATATAAATATATGAATGTCTCAAAATCTATAGAACAGATTTCATGACCAAATCAAAATTTATATAATATCTTAAACGCGAACAGGATGTTTATGTATGACAGATCTGCCATGACAAACAGGATGTTTTTCCAATGAAATGCAACAGAAGATGAGCATAGTGCAGAAGGTATCAAGTAAGGATTCTAAATCATGCATCTGCAAGCATTTAGTATTTTGGAAATACCAACTCCATTCCCCTCTAATGTATAACTTCGTGGCTCCGTATACCATCTAAAACGTAAGATTACAACGAAGAAAAATGACAGACCCATTGCCATAAGCTAATTTTAGCTGTCAATACCTGAAAATAATCTTTCCAAAGCTCTGGCAGTTGCATTCGTCTCTGACATGAGCCCCCTCGTTGAGATTTCGCAGGCAAAGCAATCAATTCTGAAGCAAGCACGAGACTCTAATGATTTCAGTGGGTTAGCTGAGTGACCCAACCAAATAACCTGGAATAAAGGGGGGAAAGAAACTGTATGAAAGAATAAAATCTAGTTCAAGAGAAAGAGGAAAAAGTGACAACAGAACAGCACGGCAGAGATTAAACCATGCTCGAGAAGGGGACATGAAATTCTGAGGGGAGACAACATAAAACTCTACACTCATCAGTGCCTAGGGGATATGAAAGTTTCGGCACACACATACGGAACAAATCAACTTATTCCAAGACAAGTTTAGAAATTTGTTCCTCCATCACTTTCAAGGATATGCAGATATAGAAGTTCCCAGAGCTTTGCCAGATAACTCTAGCAATCTCCCTCAATTTCAAGATTTTCTTCCAACTCTAACTGCATATCTAGGAGTCTTAACCGTCCAATATCCATGCAACTTTAACGAATATGCTCAAATCCAAGCAACTGAAATGGATCCAGAAGTAGAAAAAAGTGCCCATATATGTTTCAAACACAAGCAATGTTCCAGGCTAATACTCTTTCTTCATGCTAAGGATACCAGAAGATACCGTCTCATATTGCACTTTTTGCACATCTCTCTCTTTCTTTCCGCATAAAACCAGAATGGATTTGATTCGGCTTATGGATAATCCTCCCTGGCAAGATGAACAATGAACATAAATTTTGAATACTAAATACCCTGGTCCCTACAGATTGTATCAATTGTAATTAGTTTCATTAGGGTAAGACGATATCATTACTACAATCAACATGACTTATGATGAGAAACACCTTGTAAACAGTTTTCATGGTAAAAGGAATAATTCAGCAGTGATGCATTTCTCTAAGGAAGCAACGGCAACCGGGAAATGCTATCATGCCGCATTCAATATTCCTTGTGCATGTAATTTAACAGACAATGTGCTCATTTGATTGTGAATCGAATAACTCTACGATCTGTAATGGTGGCTTACGATAAAAAATAGTGCTAGTTGTATGTATTTTAAGTAATGAATGGTTACCATTTGTTATTACTTCCAATTAGGGGTAAACAGCTGCTTCTTTCTCATGTAAAGTTAGGAGGCAGCATCTTAAGGGAAAAAATACAGATTTCATTTGTGCCTGACAAAGATCTTATTCGACAGCATCGATAGAATTCTTTAATGTTGTTTCGAGAAATCCAAAAGCAGACTCAGGCTTAACAGACAAAAACTGCACATAAGGAGCAACTTCACAGATTAGCTAATAACAGTTGTGTTTTACAGCCATCCAAGTGGCTTGAACAAAGAGATGCCTGGTGACTATGGTTTATGCAATACTTCCCAAATTTACAACAACAAAAAGATGTCTCCTCAATTTTTATCTTATGCTTAATCTTTGCAAGATCATTACCGATCCTGTTCAAATATTTCAGTCCATCGATTACCAACAAGCAAAAAAAAGTCAAATTATGAAATGAAAACACAGAAAACATGAAAAGTAAAGATCTCAGCAGGATTACTTTGCACTGCAGCAAACAAAGAGAAACATGCATGGCCCAGCAGAATGTCACACATGGGTAAGCTTAAATAAAGGTCCAAAAGCAACCTTTTGGAGAATTCCAGATATCAGGTCATCCCATGGCAGCCACAAGATTCTAGTCTTACATCCTTCAGGAACACAGATATCTAGGGCTCACATGAGACCTGAAATAGACGAATCCATGGGGCCACAGATTAATGAAATTAGTGCCTCGAAATACAAAAATCTGCCCCACTGTTGAAAAGCAAGAGAAAGGTGCCAAACCCAGAAATCATCTTCAGAGTTCAGACATTTGGAAGGAAGGTGTCTAAGCCTCCTTCAGCCCTGGAAAATACAGGGGGGAAGCATCAATAATTTCCTCAATCTGAAAATGATTATGCTTTAAACAGAGTATTATACCCTGAGAACATTCGCATCAAATTGAAAGCTTCACACATATTCCTTAATATTAATAAAAAATATACAGAAGCAAGAAATATACAAAAGAGAACAATAAGAAAAATGCATTCTTGATATCTGCTCAATTGTTGGAAAATTCCTGATATGCAATTTCTCAAAGATTTGTTTGCTAAAATAAATGTACAAATGAGGGAGACAAGAACAGATGGAAGAACTGATATGCAATGCTTAGCTCAGAAACAATTAATGGTCTTCAGTTTCTTTTGTTACATTCATTTCAAAATATATCACTATAAGCTGTATGCCTAACGAGGAAAATTGATAGCATATTTCATCCAAGTCTATTTCTAAGGGAAAAAACCACAGGGACTCCTTGTTATCTTATAGGAATGCTACTATCAGCGGAAATTAAGTTTCTTAGCTCCATCAAGTGTTCATCATTAGATATATGAAGTGAACGACGAAGATTTGTCACTATAGACTCTAGTTCCCAACTTAAAGGCCCTGATGCATGCAACGCCTCCAAAGTGCAACGATAGGCATGTAACTCTATCTTATGGATCTCGGCAGCCAGTTCTTCTTTGGTAGAAAGGAGACAATTTCCTTCCTTGTCTCCCCTTGGACAAAAGGATTCAGCATCACTACATTCACCATCAACAACTCCAATAGGACCTGTGGAAACACAATGACGTAACCTATAGAAATCGTTACTACTCACGCTACAACTACCAACAGAGCATGTAACACTGTCATCGTCATTCGTTTCTAAATGCTCAGCAAAATAACATCCAACAGCACCATTTGGTTTTCCCCTGTCTCCATGCACTTCGGACAACCCAGTTCTGTCGTAAGGAGAAGCATGTACATATTTTTCACCCAACATATCTCTTGGGAAAGCAACAGCATCTACCTGTTCAAGAATGGATGGATTTGCAACAACCAATCGGTACAATCTTTCATTTTTCTCAACTGCTCTAAGCTTCTGTCCAGCAGCAGCAGCAGCAGCAGCTGAAACCTGAGAGTAGCATCCTCTCTTTAGAGATTTAGAAGAAGCCATAACAGAATCTAGGTAATTAACCTTTGTGTTAACAGGACCACCACATTCATCCTTCACATGCCTACTTGTCCTTCTAACAGTATTTTGAAATCGGGAGCTAGACTTTTGGTTGTATCTAAGAGTGGAATTTTCACCATGTTTCACATCTTCACAACTGCCAGAACCCTGCAAGTAGACATAAAAAATATAAATGAATATCTTGGCTGTGGAACAATAAACAAACATATGACATCACATTTGTCATAACTATATAGAAAATATAGATAGTACTTAGATCAAGAAGGATTACTGTCTGAATGAAGGAATGCCATTTAGATTAGACAAATGAGAATATTCAAGCCAACCACAACTTACAAAAAACGTGAAATGCATATGAAATTGAACTAAAGATGGACACTGAGTATAAATAAACCTTGTATAACATAAATCCGTTTAACTGGAAAATGTTAATGCTGAAATATCTCTGAAAACTTAAAATTTTCAAACGCATGAGGAACATAGATTAAGATAGCAAGTACCTTTCCAATCACAACCCATTCATTGTCTTGCCATGATTGTCGCAGACGGACGCCAAATTTACTGACTTTAAACTCCAGAGATGATCCAAGCAACCTAACCAAAACGTACTTTTTCTCCAAAATCGCTAAAACTGTTGCCATCTTCCAAGAAAAGTTGTCAAAAACCTCAACAACATCACCAGGAATCCAATTATCTGAAACCGCTGGTGCAGGAGGACAAGGTCTAATAGCTTTCCTAGATACCATCTCCATGATCGTCTTGTTAGTGGCATCGGAATAGCCTTCATATCTAACTTTGTAGCTGTGGCCATTGCCACTGATTATTTCAGCACAATGCCAGGAGCCTGATGGCACCTCTTTTCTGCTCAAGACTTCTACTCTGGTCCCTTTCTTGAATCTCATGATCCCTATTTAACTGCAGAAGACGTTGAAAAATGAGATGATTAATTCATAAAACAAATTAAACACTAAATAAAACATACGAATACAGTCAGAATATCCAAGCATCCTCTAGAGAAAAAAATATATACAAAGGAACAGTGGAGGAAAAAGATTAACAAAATTTTGAATTAGGATTACATAAATTAATTAATCAATCACAAAATGGAACAAATAAAACATTTTAATCGAAAAGAACAACAAAAAGATCTAATGCAAGCGTTATTCATTCTTTTAAATTAGTTTAAAGTAAATAAACAAAACAAAACAGTCAGGAATCTGTTTGGTACGCAAGAAAATGCAAGGAAAAAAAAGAAATCAAAATTCCAGGGGAAAAAATTAAACTGATCTACTAAGTTCAAACTCTTTCTACCTCCAAAATCAAAATTAAAAACAATAAAAAAGCACACATTCAATCGTCTTTCTGTCTATGTATCCACCATTTTTCTCAGCAGTCAAACAGAAACAAAAAAATAACATCAATTACAAAAAAAAAAAGACAGAGAGTAGTAAAGCAACAAAAATTAAAGCTGTTCGTAATCTAAATAATCAGAAATATACCAAAAAAAAAACTTAAAATCATCAATTTGATGAAGAGCTTAACTAACCTTTGATGGAGGATTGAAGAGAGAAACAAAAAAAAAGTTTCCGTTTTTGTTTCTCAGTGCTTTGAGAATTTAATTTGTTGTTATGAAATTTGATTTTTTTGATTGGGGAGAAATTAGTATATATTGCGTTTAATTTTATTTTATTTTATTTTATTTTGTTTTTAATTGAAAGATTAAGAAGGAGAAAAAGAATAATGGAAAATTGAGTATAATAAACAAGGAATAATATGGTAAGCTTTCTATGCCAAGTTGCCAACTGCCTAAGAATAGCTTGTTGTGGTTGTGATTAACTGTTCCAATCTTATTGTGTTCCGTTCTGCACCCTCTCTATTTCCCTTTTATTTTCTTACTAGTTTTTAGGTATAATATTAAAAAAATACTCTTAATGTTTTATTGAATAAATATTTTAATTTTTATTCTTTTTGTTTATTTTTAAAATTTTATTTCGAGACAAAATGACCTCACGCGTAACACTAATATAACGAGAAATTATATCATGGGTCATTTTCGCCATGTCATCCATGAGACCAACCAATCAAATGCATATAGCATATATTTTATTAATTTTTCTATCTCATCTTTTTACCAAGTGAATCTTCGCTAATATTTACTGTAAATTAAATTTAAAAATAATTTCTCCTAATATAACATGCTAACTTAGCTTAGACGTGACACTTTACCACGTTAGTGTTTTTAAAAAAATATATATTTTTAAAAATAATTAATAATAATTATTTATTTTTATTTTTTAAAAAATAAAAATTATTTGATATATATTTTTTAAAAATTAATTTTTCTAAAAAATAATACTTAATTTAATTTATTATTTTTTAAAAAATAATATATTAAATATTATTTATTTTTATTTTATTTTTTAAAAATAATAAATAAAATAAAATATTATTAATTATTTTAAAAATTAAAAAAATATTGTTGACATGGTAAAGTGCCATGTCAGTGTCCTAAGCCAAGTCAACATGTCACATCAGCATCTTATGTTGTCAACTAACGATTTCCATCCACATGAGCTATTTTGACCCAAAATAAAATGTTAAGGGTGAAAGTGGACCAACAAATAGAGGCCAAAATAACTATTAACCGAAACGTTAGGGGTATTTTTTGTCATTATGCCTAGTTTTTAATGTGAAAAAAATGAAAAATTATTTGTTGCCCTCTCGGTTCCCCAGAGCTTTGTTATGATTAATTCGAACCGAGCCGCTTCGCACATCTGACTATGGTGGGTGAGTCTCCCAGCGAAGATTTTTAGCATACACAATGCCTCGCAGAAAAATTATATTTTTAACATATAATCTGATATAACGTTTTGATTATTCATATTCTTTTTCATCCATAAATAAAATTACGCGCTTCAGCATGATCGGTCTCGTGTACTCTTGTATATTCTATCAATAATATGTTAATCAAGTTAAACTCAATCGATAATTTGATCAAACTTTTAAATAATAATATAGGTACAAGTATTTCATAAATTTGTACAATAAACATTACTTAGTAATTGATATAAAATAAATATATATTAGCATTATTAAAAATAAGATATTTAGATAAAAAACACCTAAATTATTATTAGATCAAAATTTATTAAATATTTAAAATTTATGATCCAGAAGATCTTCCAACTCTATCTTTGAATGGACTGATGGTAAAATGTTTGAAAAAATTATGATCATAAAGGCGATTTTCTTGTATAAAAATAAAACTTCCAAAGTAATTGACTATTATATATATTAATATATTTTTCCTTAAAATAATAATTCAATATTTATATTCAAATCTTCGAAATAATCTTTAAATTCGGACGAAAAACAATTGATAATAAACTTTAAAAAGAAGTCTATTCCGTAAAGAAAGTTGAGGTGTTTAGGTACGGAGCAAGTCAACTAATTGCGTGAATTGTACTATTGAAATTAGTTGATCGTTGATACGAGATTTATTAATTGATCGAGTGATTAAAAATATTTATATTATTTTATTTTATATAAGTTCGAATTTTAATATTTGTCTTTAAAATATAAAAGCTTTCCGTTTAATAATAAAGAATTGACGGATTTCAATAAAATTTCATCATATCGTAAATTAAGGGTGATCATTTAATTTAAACTTGACGGATTTCGACCCAACCTTATAAGATCAAATGTTTTTTGTTGTTGAAAAATCATATTTAGTTAGATCGCGTTCGAATTTAAGGTAGAAAATATCTTACACGATATAATAGTATAATTTTATTCCGGTGCATATCGATCAAAAAACTGATTTGACCCATGACATCTCTAATATTAATTGTCTTGGTAATTAATTACTCATATATGTGTTATTTGTATTTACGATTATTATTTGTAATTCTAACTGTAGCAGTACTTATAACAGAAATTATTGAAACGAATTATTAATCTTTGCATGTTAAAAACTTAAAACTTATTTCATTGCAAAGTAGTATATTAAGAAACATATAAAGTATATATGTCTATTTATCTTAGGAGATATGGATGGTCTCAGTGAAAAAAAAGATATTATTTATTTTAGAAAATTCGGGTTTAAATAGCTTTGTCAAAAAAGTATAGATGTCTTCAAAAGGTTAAGAAAAAAATATAAACATACACTACATTGCAATTAGACCTAGTAAACTTGACCCAATTCCCGAACCGATTTACCCTAGCTAAGATCTGATATCAACCGAACACAATGATTCGAAAACCGAACCGAATCAAAATCGGTCCAAATTTTAATTTAACCGAAATAGATCCGAACTAATTTTCAACCAAACTGAATAATAATAATAGATATGAACTAATTTTCAACCAAACCGAAAGTAACCCAAAATAAAGAAAAGATATTAAAAGAAGGATTATTATCCTATACACTGACGGTGGTGTAGCGATGTCCTTTTCGCTAAAAAAATCGTTTTCGAGGTGTTGGTTGTCTTTCGGGTAAAAATGTATTTATTCCGTGGGGGTTTTAAAAAAACGCGTTTTATTTAGAAATTGGAGTCGTCACCGGCCACTTAGGTAGGCCGGACACCATAAAAACCAGAGATTTAGAAAACTTTTGGTTCGGGAGTCGGTTACGGGTGGGGAAGGATTAGCACCCCACACCGCCCAAAATTGGTACTTTAATAATTACCGCTTTATTAATATTAGACTTTCCAAATTAAAGTGACGATTAATTTAAAATTTGGTTATAAGTGGGGGTAAATTTTAAGGACCCCATTATTCGAGAGTAAACGCCCAACCACTATCACTGGCCCCGTTTACGCTCGGATAAAAGGGCATCGCATTGGCAGTTTATATATCTCGATATGCAATATTAGAAAACAAAATATAAAACATACAATTTACATTGACATGATATTAAAACATAAAATATGAACATTACAAAATAAAAAAATAAAAAACACATGGACATAAAACCTAACATATCGTAATAACAACAAAAATATGAGCATGAACAAAAAATATACTTTCAAGACTAAATTAATTAACCTTAACATGCTTGAACCTATACAATCACAAACGCTCCAAATGCATGACATACATGTAACATAATATTAAACTATTTAAATCTAAGCAACATGCTTCGAAAAAAGCAATATTTGACATATGACACAACTTAAAATAAAAAACATACATGATAAATCAGATCACCTTAAAGAGCAACCTATAGTGCAAAAGAAAACAACACATAATATACAAGTTAACGCAAAAGACTAACTAGATATTAAACATGTGACACCAAGCATACATGAATTAAAAACATAGCATTATACATAACAAAGCATCACAGTAACATGCAACCTAAGATGCAAAATAAAAAACATAAAGGAGCACCTAGACATGATAAATAGTTAAACTAAACGTGCCTAATTAATAAAACACTAATGTCATGGTAACACATCAAAACTTAACATATGACAAATTTACACACTTCAAAATAAAATAAAAACATCAAAAATACACTAATATGTAACCTAGAAGAAAACAACAAGTATACGGAAATTTATGTTAGCATACACAAACTTGCTACATGCTAAGGAACTAGGACAACACCTAAAATAAACATATATACGATGAGCAAAAGAATTAAAAGACCAAAAAACATGATATCACAAAAACGAGACAAACACGAGCATGTTAACGTGTGGACATGATACACAAATTAAACCAAAACACATAAAATAGGCATGTATACTATCAAACTAAATTAGAACGTAAAATCACGATAACATACTCAAAAACATAAATAAATACGCTATAAACGACACACAAATAATTAACCACGTAAATATGCAGAAAACATAAATAAATAAATAAAGAAAAAAGACACGAATACTTAAAATACAAAGTGAGATTGAAATGTAATAGAATTAAAACTGAAACTAAAAATAGCTAGAAACACGATTTGGGGATATGATTATGAACTGAACAAAAATTAAAAGGACCAGGTATGTAAAATGACCAAGGGGCAAGCCCAAAACGCGGGATGACTTGAGGCGTAATTTTACCTCTTTGAAACTGATTCGGTAAAAATTGGGGGCTAAATTGAAAGATTTCAGGAAAGGAGAGGGACTGGGGCTGCAAATATCCCATGCGGCAAGACAAACGAAAATTCCCAGAATGCGGGGGGGACTTATGACGTTATTTACCCTAAAGGTTTTATTTTTTTGTCTATAAAACCACGTATCAGCCCCCAACTTCATTTTTTTCATTTTTCAAAATCCTAAAGGGAGAGAGAGCTCTCTCCTTTCCCCGTTTCCAAAAAATAACCACCCCGGGAAACTGGAACTACCGCACTCCTCCGGTCTCAGGCGAGGTTCAGTCGTTTGGCCACCTCAAGCCATCCTAGATCGCGGTGGTTCAACAACATAATACTAAAAAATAAACCCCTTTTAGAACTCCACAAAAAACCTCCGCTATTATTTTGAATGGAAAAAAAAACATGGCTCACCCATGGGTTCATCGCCGGCAAAACACACACGAAAAAGGTAAAAGAACTTCTCTTTTGGCTTTTTCATATCACTTATTTTACATGCATGAAATGAAGGAGAGCAAGAAAGCAAGAAGTTACCACTGAAACTCTTTGTATTCCTTTTTGTGTTTTTTTTAAATCGACTTATAGATAAACCCCCCGATATTATACTTTTTGGTTTACATATATCATCATTTTTTTGTTTGGTAGAAAGTTTTATAAAAATACATATATTTTTAGATCTGAAATGACACTGACATAGCTTCTTTTGTGATTTTTCTGATGCATCTAGCACCCTGAGTGCGGTGGTTGGAGGCCAGTATGGTGGAGGCATGGTGGAGGTGTCCATCCGCTCAGATCCGTTTCTGGCCGTTGGATCTGATCTGATCCAACGGCTGGGATGCTTTGCTGTATGGAGGGCCAGGATTTGATCTTGGGGTAGGAGACCTTGCGAGATAACGACACGTGGCCTCTGGGGAATCTGAGGAGTCTCGCGCGCGTGGGCATACGCCGCGCGTGGGAGCCGACAGCGAGCGAGCGTGGCCTTCACGCGGCATCCGGATAGACATCTCTTTCAATCACGATCGTTGGATCAACGCTTGATCCAACGGTTCTGGATCAGCTGCGCAAAAATACCCCAAAATTAGTTAGGGTTAGATGTTTGATAGGGCTCCGGGTTTTGGGCTAGATGGGCCTTGTAAACCATGTTATATTTTTTTGGGTTTTTGTAACATCATGTAGACTTGGGACCGCTATTATAAACGGTTTTTATATTTTAGATCTGTGTTTGTTTTTTTTATTTAAACCCAATAGTAATAGTAATAATAATAATTATAATAATAATAATAACAACATATACACATATACTTTATGTACATACAATCATACATACAAATTAACGTATTTATCATATAACATTCAAATACACATGTACATATATTTGCTCACACACCTAATTAATAGACACATTATACATACTACAAACATACATAGTACATGCACATGCAAACCACATATATATCACATACACCCAAGCACATATATACATGCATCTTATACACACAAAATAAATATAACCAAATACACCCTAGTACATCTATAAACTATTAAAACGTACGTGACATGTGACACACATACACCGTACATAGTATGTATAATATGCATGTGCTTACACATATTACACACATAGTTTATACACATTAATCACATATATAGTAAACATATAATATAACGTGTATACATGCAATAATAATAATACCTTATTAATTATTATACTAATATGTTAACAATATTTACAAACCGGATAAAAATAAGTGATTACAGTTGCCCCTCTTTGCTTGTTCTCGTTTCACGAGAACAAAGCAAAGACCAAAAACACTCATTTTTATCCGACTTCCCTGCTCACGACTTCAGAATCACGTGTTCTTCTGGAACTCTCCGCTTTTCCTTGGCCGGATCTTCAGGCTCGTAAGTTCTTCCTGCATAGAACTTATTCAGCTTTGTTTTTTTTGAAATTATGGAGTTAAGGCTCTTCTTATATGGACCATTTCACTGGGGCTCGAAAACGTAGGCTTCTCCTTTATATAACCTTTGTCTTCAATTTTTCTTTTCTCTTTTCCTTTTTTTTCTTTTTCCTTTTTTCTCTGTTCTTTTTTGTCCTTTTTTATTTTTTCTCTTTTTCTTTCTTTTTTTCTCTTTCATTCTTTCTCTGTTCTTTTTTTCCTTTTTATTTTTTCTTTTCCTTTTTTCTTCTTTTTTCCTTTTTTATTTTTTACGCTTTTATCATTATTTGAGGAAGTCAATTCGTCCCAGTCCTTTGTCTTGAGGACAACGATGGAGCAAACAACATTGCCCCAAGTTACTCGGCATAGTCACGATTTGAAAATATTACAATCACTCATGAAGCTGAGGTTTATTGAATTGAATGATGTATCTCCACCTTATCGCTTCAGCGGAGTGCCCCAAAATTCTCACACTCTGATCCGAACAAGCCTATTACCAGGTTTCGAACATAGAAGTGCTTTTTATTATTCTTTTCTTTTTCTTTTTCTTTCTTTTTTCCTTTCTTTCTTTTTCTTTCTTCTTTCTTTTTTTTTCAATTCTTCCCATTTTTTAATTCATATTTTTACTTATTTACTACCTAGAAGATTATGCCTAGAGTTTCAATTTCAAGCAAATCTACATGGTTAACATTTGGAGCTTTTTCGTCCTTGAACATCATCAAAAGAGTAGTAATCTCGCTTTGCTAAACAGAGTCCGTGGGGAAGATCACACCTCATCGTTGTCACAATATCCATCTAATGTCACATCTTGCAATTGATATCCAAAGTGTCCTACAACGGCGAAAAATATACATCAATGTGCTTTCAAAAACATTATATGTTAATCGAAATGTGTTCTTCATTGGAATAAAAATCAAGAAACATGCCCCTTCCCAAAAGATCTTTACCATATGTGGGGCTACTCATGTGGTAAAGTTGATTCCTTGTATTACTTCAGGAAGGTCTTTTAATGTAGAGATATTTTGGCCTCTTCAACACTATGTAGACTTTCCCTCATCCTTGGTCTTCCACCGCTGGATCAGCTCTTGTGTCACGGCTCCATCATTGATCAACTTCTTGATTTCCTCCAATAAAGGTATACATTTTCTGGTGGGATACCCTGTGCTTCCATATAGAATTCTCATGTGCTACTCAAGTCAAAACTATGGGCGATGGATCAGTGCAATCTTCATCGACCTAGGAACAAGATAGTGACCCCTTACCAAATAAGGCCAAATGTCCGAGATAGATATTTTGAACCAAAATTTGCACTTCCAAATTTTCCGATGACCACGATGTATCGAATTTTCTTTTTGATGACCACGGAGATGACACTCATTTACCTCTATCTTTATCTTTTATTTTTGATTCGGTCCTTAGACTTAGACCCCAATTTTCCTTCTTTAATTGCATATTCTATCCTCTCTCCAATCGTCATTAAATCTTCAAATCTGTTTCTTGATTTTTCTAACATCACATGGAAGAAAGGGGATGGAAACGTTGCATGGAACAAGGGAGTCAACTCTTCTTCCGCTATAGGAGGCTGGACTTGGGTCGCCAAACATCGCCACCTTAGTGCATATTCCCCGAGCTTTCATTTGGTCTTATTTTCTCATTCTCAAGAAACTGACGTCGAAGGTGTTAAATCTAAAGCATATTTGTATTGACTCAAGAAGGCATTAGCGAGGTCATTCCATGACCTAACTTGGTTTCTGTTCAAACGGTTATACCACACTGTTGCGGGTCCCGTTAGGCTATCATGAAAGTGGTGGATCAACAACTCTTCATTCTTCATGTATCCTTCCATTTTTCTACGAACATGGTTAAGTGAATCTTCTGACAGCTAGTTTCAGTCATCACTGCGCAAATTGGGAACCTTGAAATCCGGAGGAATGACCAAATCAGGGACTAGGCAGAGTTCCCTCGTATTGAAAACATTTATCTTTTCTTTCTTCTTAAGCTCTTTCTCAATTTTTTCTTCTAGCTGGTCAAGCCTTGACTCTTTAGTTCGTTCCATTTTCCAACTAATTCGCCATCAAACCCTAAGCATTAAATGATGAAGTGCTATGGGATGATAAAATTATTAAACAATGCAAAGGATGTAATGCAAATGCAATGCATGAATGCAATAAAGCATCGATTCCATAAGTGATTTGTCCCTATAGGACATCTTTTATTCAGACCAAAAGGTTTCATTACATCCGATATTAGGGTTTTACAGATAGCGGTGAGCCCTAGCACCTAATTTCTTGACCTCATTCAATAATCATGTTAGCTTTCCTTCGCGGTCCAATGCTGGATCCATATTCTCGACTTATTGGTGCTGCTGCATCGGCTAAATCTGCTACTGTTGAGCTACTTGTCGGGCTTGATTCATAACCATCTTCATGTCCCGGTCTTTTCCCGTATTTTTGCTCGGCCTTTTGTAGCTGAACGGTCATTGCACCAAAGACGGATCTTACCGGGGTACGTAAAAGAAGTCTCGAGCCTCACTATATGTTCTTTGAGTGCTGCGTTTTCCATTTGAAAGGCTTGTGATTCATCCCTTTCCTGCTGCAGACTTGATTTCGTGGATATCTTCCATGGCCGCATCGCTTTCCAACTCACTTTGGAGAATGTTGCGTTGGTTCTCGCCTTCTTTCAACTTCGTGATAACGATCGACTTTATTCTTACTATTCTTGCATTTCTGCTTCCAGCGTTCTGAACCGTTCCTCAGTTGAATCATACCATTGACCCACTCTTCTACGGTGTCGCCCAGACCGACACTGTTGAATTCAAAGTGCAGCTTCTGGTATTCGTCTTGTACATTATTTAATTTCATGCTCAGATCGTGCCTCTCATGCTCGAGCTGGTCGCACTTGCGTGCAAGTTCATCTTCTGAGACGCTTTTATTCTTGACTCCTAACTTTATCCTGCATGAGTGACCCACTTCTGTGTTACCCGAACCTTGGGCTGGGTATTGACCCTCCTTCGACTTTGTCCCTCGGGCAACGGCTGGCTTGTTGTAGAATCGGGGTTGTCCGTCTTCGAAACCCAAAACTCCCATTCTGATAAGATCTCGAACTCTTTCCTTCAGGGCCCTACAATTTTTGGTGTGATGACTCGAATCGCCTATGTGGTAGCCGCACCAGACACGACTGTTGTAATCCTTCGGATAAGGAGGTTTTCTTGGTACAGACTTCACTGGTATGATAAGGCTCCTTTCGACAAGCAACGGAAGTAACTCGGTGTATCTCATGGGTATAGGATAATGCCTTCTGATGTCATTAGATTCTCGAGCTTCCCCTAGTCTTGCCTCTGTTCCCTTGGTATCTACCCCAGATATGCTACTTGTCTGCTTCTTGAGATTGATCACAAATGGATTCGATTTGTCATATTTAACGGTGTTGTCTGTCTCGACATTCTGACCATTATGTTCCACATTCTGACCCTCGATCGAATCTTTTCTGAGTTCGACATGCTGCTTGCCTTTCATCATAGCATTCATCTGGTCCATCATCTCGGACATCTGCTTCTTTAGTTCTTGTATTTCATCTTGTTTGTCACCGTAATTGACACTGCCACCAATCTGCTCGAGTCCTTGAATGATTCTTCTTTGGCTGTCCCTGGCCTAGTCTCGGGATGGAACTCTGGAATTGGACCCCATTCCTTCACGTCAAAGAACCTTTGGTCCATCATGAACAATCTTCTATTATGGGAGAAATCACTATGGAATCAATGTCCACCTTTGAATGCGAATGCAATGATATGCAAAAACAAAACAAAAAATAAAACAAGTCAAGATTTCGGACAAAAATGATAAATACATAATAAAAAGGTCAATCAAATGTGATAAACAAACAAGGCAATCCTATTTACATTCCATCTAAGACACCTAGGTTATCCATGGCTCTAACAGGTGGGGTTTCTATGTGTTCTCTATATGCAGTTTTGGTTCTAGGAGGTACCCAAATTGTCCTCGCTGTCCTCTACTAAGAGTAGCAAGGCCCCGATCATCACCCATTATAGGCTCTTTTTCAACCGGGTTCAATTCAAGGGGACCCATTCGCTTATGCCTACATGAAAGAACGATATCCTTAGGAAAGCATAAGGTACTGAGCCCCAAGGTACTTGCTAGGCCCATACGGAGAATGATATCTCCACGAAAGCATTAGCGTTTTCCCCACTAAAAAAACGGGTTTATATGCCATATTTTAAATGCGTTAAAATAAACGCGCAATTATAACCAAATTATTAATTTAATAGTCACTTTAATCTGGAATTTCCATATTAGTAAAGCGATAATTATTTAAAAAAGCTTGACTCTCTTATTTTTTTTTTTGAAAAAAAAATGTCCCCAATGAGTCGCCATCTCAGTAGCGATGTCCTTTTCACCAAAAAAAAATTTTTTGAAGTGTTTGTGATTTTTCGGATATAAAACGTTTATTCCGTGGGGTTTTTAAAAACCGCATTTTATTAAAAAATTGAGTCGCCACCGCCACTTAGGTAGGCGGACACCATAAAACCAGAGATTTAAAAACTTTGGGTTTGGGAGTCGATTCACGGATGGGGAAGGATTAGCATCCCCACACCGCCCAAAATTGGTACTTTAATAATTACCGCTTTATTAATATTAAACTTTCCAAATTAGAGTGACGATTAATTTAAAATTTAGTTATAATTGCGAATAAATTTTAAAGACCCCATTATCCGAGGGTAAACGCCAACCACTATCACTACGCTGATATTGGCCCCGCTACGCTTTCGGATAAAAGGGCACCGCATTGACAATTTATATATTTCATTATGCAACCTTAGTGAACAAAATATAAAACATATTAATTGATGGCCAAAATAAAATACAATAAGTATTCACAAAATAAACTATAAAAAACAACATAAATAAAATATTAATCTAAGACATACATGCATACAAAAATTATCCCTACTAAATGACTAAAAATAAACCTAACATGTCACAATTACAAGGCATGGAACAAAAACAAATATTACCTATTTAAATGTACATATTACAATAAGACACATTGTAAAAACATACGAAAATATGGCATTCTACATGACCAAGAAAATATACCAACAACACATAGCCTAAAAGCAAAGAAAACATGCCATACATTAAACATGTGAAATATAAAGCATACATGTGTTCGAACATAGCCAAACTCAAATATCAATTTAATATGTGTGATAAGATGCAAAATAAAAAAACAAATGCATAAAGATACATAATCACCATAAACTTAATAAAACACTATACATGTAAACATGAAAATAACATATGACAAATTTACACTTCAAAATATATAAAAAGGCAAAAATTAAATCAACATACACCTAATTATAATAAACGAACATGAATATTTACATGGAATCGGGACCGAAATGAAAAGAAATAAACATCGAGGAGCAAAAGAATTAAAGGACAAAAAATATGATATTAGGGACAAAAATGCAAACGGACCGAACATGAAAGGATTAAAACCAAAACACATAAAATTGCACCAACTATCAAACTAAATTAGAACGAAAATTTCAAAAAACGCGAGGGACTAGTGAGATAATTTTGCCATTTAAAAAAAATTCAATTTAATTTAATAAATAAATTGCAAGATTTTGAAATATGAGAGGACCAGAGTTGTAAATATCCTAAAACGAGACAAAAACAAAAAATAAAAGCGGGGATTTATTATAGGATTATAAATTTCACAAAATAAAATAACTATAAAACCCCTTTTTAGCCTAATCTCAAAAATTTTCCTCATTTTTTCATTCGATTCGTTTTATAATAACTCTTCATTATTTCATTTTCTCTCAAACATCCCCTGAACTATCCCATGATGAACCCCGAAATCGGGCGACTTTTTACCAAAGGTTTTATTTTTTTGGTCCCTAAAACCAACGTATCAGCCCCACTTCATTTTTTTCAATTTTCAAAATCCTAAAGGGCGGAAACTAAAGAAACACCCAAAACCAACCTCTCTCTAAACCGAAACAGAATATGAACTTAGATCTACGCTAAGACTCACCCTTTGCCTAGATCTAAGTAAATAAAAACGAAAAAAAGTTTGTTTACGTTTGACCAAAAAAATGAAACCAAAAGGGACCTCCCGCTCCCTCCGCTTCACCATGTTCAATGAAAATAAAACATGGCTTGTCACCGGTGAGGGGAGATCCACGTACACAAGGGTAAAAGCTCTAAATCCCTTTTTTTTGTTTTTACTCACTTATTTTCCGTTATGCACGCAAAGAAGTAAGAAAAAGAGAAGAGTGTTACCACCAAAACTTGGTGCCTTTTTTTTTTTTTTTTTTTCGATTATTACAATAAACCCCCGCCTTACAATTACTTGTTTCATACATATATCCCTGTCTCTTTTGTTTGGTAGTAAGTAATGTAATATATTTTTAAGATCTGGACTGACACTAACATAGCCTCTTTTTTTGTGTTGTTCTGATATGTCTGAACGCGGTGGTTGGAGACCGGCATGGTGGAAGCATGGTGACGGTGTGGGGGAGCTGTCTTTGGCCAGAGGCGTTCTCGGCCGTTGGATCAGATCTGATCTAACAGTCAGGATGGCTTGAAGGATGAACGGCCCAGATGAAACCTCGATCGGTGAAACGGCTCCAGATCGTGACACGTAGGGCTCAGCAGTCGAGGGGTTATAGCGCGTGGGACTCACGCACGCGTGGGATATCAAAGAGTTCGCGCGTGGCATTTGAACCGTCCAGACGTGTAGTTCACGCGGCCAACTAGATATTTATCCTTCCTTGATCGCGGCCGTTGGATCCACATCTTGATCCAACGGCTCCTAGTCATCTGCGCAAAGATAGAATAATTAGGGTTAAATGGAGTTTTGGGCTTAGGCCAACCGGGCCTTGTATTATTATATTTTTTTTGTTTTTTTGTAATAATATGGACTTGGACTATTATTATAATATTTGGGTTTTATGTTTTGGATTTTATTTTACATTAGTCCAATAATAATAATAATAATAATACGATAATAATAACATATACACATATATAATTTATGTACATATAACCATACATGCAAATTAACATATACCATATAACATTCGAACACACATATACATATATTTGCTCACACATTTAATTAATGTAAGTATACAAACATTATACATACTACAAACATACATAGTACATGCACATGCAAACCACATATATATCACATACGCCCAAGCACACACATACATGCATCTTATACACACAAAATAAGTATAACCAAATACACCCTAGTACATATATAAACTATTAAAACGTACGTGACATGTGACACATATACACCGCACATAGTATGTATAATACGCATGCACTTACATATATTACACACATATTTTGTACACATTAATCACATATATAGTAAACATATAATATAACATGTATACATGCAATAATAATACCTTGTTAATTATTATGCTAATATATTAACAATATTTACAAACCGGATAAAAATGAGTGATTACAGATGTTTGTGGCTGAAAGACCGTAAAGTTCTTCGGAGCAGTGTAAGTACTTGTGGTGTTTATTTTGTTCTTCTTGTTGTACTTCCGAGAACTCTCCCCACTATCAATCATGCCACTCTTGATGGCCAATACCAGAGACTCCCCAATCCTGATCAAATCGGCGAAGCTTTAAGTTGTATTATTAATGAGGCGATCGAATAATGTCCCATTTAGAGTATTCACAAATAGAGGCGTGATCTCATGCTCAGGAATTGGTGGCTGGATCTGAGCGGCCACCTCTGGGCGTATTGTTGCAGACTCTCATTAGACTTCTGCCCTATGTTTTCTAACATGATCCTGTTGGGGGTCATGTCTGTCACGTGCTTGTACTGTTCGATGAATGCCCTTGAAAGATCCTTCTAGGTCTTGATGTTTGCCTGGCTTAACTGGGTGTACCACCGGATTGTTGCTCCAGTAAGACTATCTTGGAAACAATGGATCAAAAGCTTTTCATCCTTGAGATAGGCTGCCATCTTCCGATAATACATGGTTACATGTGCGGAAGGACATATAGTTTCGACATACTTGTCGAACTCCGGAGTTTTGAATTTTGGTGGTAGACGAGGTCAGATATTAGGCTCAAATCACTGGCCTCATTCCCTGGTTCGTCTATAACTTGCAACGCCTTGAATTTTTCTTCAATAAGACGAAATCTTTCTTCCCATTTCTTTTCTACCTCGGTTCTGATTTTCTCGACCAAATTCAAATCTGGCACATCTTCTTCGTAGAAGGCCTCTGTATTAATGGGCTGGCTTTCGAATGCTTTTTCCTGAAGACTGGCAGCTACCCCAACAGGATCAATATATACTCTTTTTACCGGACTTGGCGTCGTTGGTTGAACCTTGTTGTGAGATGTGGTACCCTCTGGCTCCTGGGCGACTTCATCTTCCATCTTTTCTTTCCCCAGGCTTTTTGCTAGCAATGCAGTTATGCCAGATACTATCGCAGCTTGTGATTGAACGATCTGCTCGCTGAGGCTTTGTCTAGTTTCATTGAAACGGGCTTTCAAATCCTTCTTCCCCTTTTCTAGACTGACTATTCTGTCTTCCATTAACTTGCTTTGAAGTCGAGTAAAGTATGGATGTTGAATGGTTGCGGCTTAGCTTTTAATTTCACACTGCCATAATGTTTACACTATTAATATTATTGCAAAAATAAATGAATGCATGTATAATGATGCAAATGTCATGATGCAATGCAAGAAACTATGCAAATAAAGGTACTGATTCCGCTGGTAATCACCCTTTTGAACTACTTTCATGGGAATTAAAGGGTCCAGATTACAAAAAAGGGTCCTGATTACATAATAGAGTTCTACACATAAGCCCTAGCTCTATTTCCAAACTTCTCGATAGCCCTGAGCAGCTTGACGAACCTAGGTTCTTCTTCCATATCCGCGATTATGAAAGGTCAGAGAGCTTTGGCTTCTGCAGCTAAATCTGTCATATGTCTCGCAACTCGTTGTATGTCCACCATCAGGGTCGCGTAATACTAGTCTCTGCCTTGAATCATCCGGGCAGCCTCACGAAGTCTTCTTCGCCAATAGTTGTCTCCACCGGCTGCAGCTTCTTCGAATACCTTGATTCTCTCCTTGTAATCCTGAACAGTTTCTTCAAACGATTCAATTTGGGCTCGTAATATGCCAATTTCACGTCCCCTCTCTTGTAGTTCAATGAAGCCATTCCTTTAATGATAGGTCTGAAAGGAATGCTCTAACTCTGCCAGTCTTCCTTCTAACTCAGCATTCTCATCTTGACAATGATTCAAACTTTGAACGGTGTCGTTGTACAAGCTTTTCATCTCTAGCAGTCTATTCCTGCTTCCCATGGACCTTCTCTTCCAAACGTTAGTGTTTTCCTTCTCGTAGATAATTGCTTGCTTACCTTTGTCGATCTCTCGTCTAGCTCTTTCTTTCTCTTGATTAATGGCATCCCAACAAGACCGTCTTTCACTCTCAATGGATAACTTGCAACTTTCTAACTCTTTCTCAATTGCTCGCTTGCCTTTCTCTCATTCTTCTTTGACTAGACGTATATTGTTCATCCTTTCCTTCTCTACGGCTAGGAATTGGCTTTGGCCGGCGTTCTGCACCTTGGCTTGAAGCTGGAGAGTATCTTTTTGGTAGAGAGCGTTCTTCTTATTTAGATCAACATTCAACTTCTTTAATTGCCTAATGGTCCCGTCCCGTTCGTCGACTTCTAAACTCGCCTTGTAGAGCTCATCCATATAATGGGTATGTAAAGCCTCCATCTTCTTCTTAACTTCTTCGAGTTCACCTCGTAGAATGTAAGTTTCAGACGGTACTATCCTCATATGTTCTTCAAGTGACATGGTAGGTCCTTGGTCAGGTTCTGGAATCTTGTCGTTAACCCTTAAGCGCCTGCAAAGATCATAATCTGAAGTGATCATGGGCTCGGTATCTCCTTCTACCCTGCTCCGGTAACAGTGATCCTAAGCTCTCATGATGGTTTGAACCTTAGCCCTGAACTCTCCCTTGAACAGGAATTGCTTTTACTCAAACCAGCGGTGAAGGGGACGAACTGTCGCGATCCAAACTGTCGGGACACTAAAAGTGGAGCACAAGCAATCCCACCATATAGCCCTAACATCATCAGCCAATCATAATCGCCGCAGTTGTATAAGAAATGACTAAACTTGCCGAGCCACGGAACTCTCCATACGATGTCTCCGTCTTGGATGTTCCTAAAGATATGGGACCACTTCTTCGTCTTCCAGTCTTCCCACTATTCATTCGCTAAATATTCCCACAAATGTGAAAAGCCTCGGAATAATACTCTCGTTAAAACCCCCGTCGGTGTCTTCCACATGTGGCTCTGGATCTAAACCTGTAGTAGTTGTGCACACCCTCTGAAATGTCCCTCTTCGTGCTTCCGGCTCACATTCAAAGAAATAAAGGTTTCAGTCAAAATGGCTAGTACTGGGTTCGCCTTCCGCTTCAATCGCTCGAATAGGTCTAGAATGGCTACGTTGATATTTCCGAGAACCCTCGGGAAGATGACCAAACCATATATTCCCAAAGCAAATAGGTCTATCTTCTTTACCTCATTTGGGTGCACCGTTATGATGTCTCGGATAATCTCCCAAGCAAAGGCTAGGCTGTCTCCTCGAACCTGGATCAATCCATTAACCCAATCGTCGCTCATTCTGCAAAGGTTTTGAGCTTCGAAGTGTAATTCTGGTTCTTCAGTGGCTTTGCATAGATCTAATCCTTCTAGACATTTCTCTAATTAAGTAGGGCAGTGTACTCCTCTACCGTAGGCATCATGTCTTGCCCATTGAAAGTGAAGCAGTAAAAAGTAGGGTTCCAGAACTGGAAGATGGCCCGGAGTAACGGCTGGTTGACTCGGACATACAACAACTGTGCTATGTCGCCATAACTATCACAGAATAAGTCTTGTAGACTTTGGTCCCATCCTTCCCAAATCCTCTGAAGATCACATAAGTCATTCTGTTGAAGTCTCACGTAGGTATACCCTGCCACTATGCGCTCGCTCGGCGAACTGTTCCCTTAGGCCCTCTTATTGACTTTTGACCAATGCCTGGTAGATAAGTTGAGCTCTTCCTTCTTAAGATACCTTTTTTCCACGATGAAAGATTTTCTGATCGGGCAAACCACTTGATCTAGTACCTTTATGTAATACAAATGCAATGATGTATGCAAAAAGCAAAAACAAAAAAAGAAAACGAATCAGTACCAGATAAAATCAATAAATACATAAATATAAGAACAAATAAGGTAAACAAACAAAAGAACCCTATTTACATCCCGTCTAAAACACCTAGGTTATCCGCATGGCTCTAAGGGGTGGGTTTCTATATGTTCTCTATATGCAATGTTGGTTCTAGGAGGTACCCGAATTGTCCTTGATGTCCTTTACTAAGAGTAGCAAGGCCCTCGATCATCACCCATTATAGGCTCCTTTCAATCGGGTTCAATTCAGGGGGACCCATTCGCTTATGCCCCTACGAAGGAACGATATCCTTACGAAAGCATAAGGTACTCGAGCCCCGAAAGTACTTGCTAGGCTCATACGGAGGAACGATATCCTCACGAAAGCATTAGCGTTTTCCCCCACTTAAAAGGGACGGGTTTATATGCTGTATTTTAAATGCGTTAAAATAAACGTGCAATTATAATTGAAAGTTAATTTAATAGTCACTTTAATCTGAAATTTTCGATATTAGTAAAGCGGTAATTATTTAAAAAGCTTGACTCTCTTTTTGTTGTTTTTGAAAAAAAAAGAGTCATCCCCAGCGGAGTCGCCATAAGTAGTGATATCCCTAACGCTAAAAAATGGGTTTCAAGGTATTTGGGGGGTCTTACGGGCATTAAAATGTTTATTCCGTAGGGTTTTAGAAAAAGCGAGTTTTATTAAGAAATGGAGTCGCCACCGGCCACTTAGGTAGACCGGACACCGTAAAACCAAATATTTTAAAAATGTTGGGTTCGGGAGTCGGTTATGGATGGGGAAGGATTAGCACCCCCACACTGCCCAAAATTGGTACTTTAATAATTATCGCTTTATTAATATTAAATTTTTCAGATTAAAGTGACGATTAAATTAAAATTTGGTTATAAGCGCGAGTAAATTTTAAAAGCTCAGTTATCCGAGAGTAAACGCCCAACCACCATCACTACGCCTGATACTGTCCCCGTTTACGCTTGGATAAAAGGGCACCGCATTGACAACTTATATTCCATTATGCAACCTTAAAAAGCAAAATATAAAACATGCAATTTACATTGACATGATATTAAAACATAAAATATGAATATTACAAGATAAACTAAAAAATAATTTAACGCATGGACATAAAACCTAACATATCATAATAACAACAAAGTATGGGCACAAACTAAAAACATACTTTCAAGACTAAATTAATTAATCCTAACATGCTTGAGCCTATAAAATCGCAAATGCCACAAATGCGTGTCATACATGTAACATGATATTAAACTAAATAAATCTAAGCGACATGTTTCCAAAAAACAATACTTGACATATGACACAACTTAAAGTAAAAAACATGACTTTAATATGTGACCAAACATATCACACTAATATGCAACTTATAATGCAAGAGGAAACAAAACATAATATACAAGTTAACACACAAGACTAACTAGATATTAAACATGTGACACCAAGCATACATAAATATAAAAAATAGCATTATACATAACAAAGCATCACACTAACATACAACCTAAGATGCAAAATAAATAAAAAAACATAAAGGAGCACCTAGACATGATAAATAGCTAAACTAAACATGCCTAATTAATAAACACTAATGTCATGGTAACACATTAAAACTTAACATATGACAAATTTACACACTTCAAAATAAAATAAAAAATATCATAAAAAACACTAATATGTAACCTAAAAGAAACCAACAAGTATACGGAAATTTATGTTAGCATACACAAACTTGCTACATGCTAAGAAACTAGGACAACACCTAAAATAAACATATATACAATGCGCAAAAGAATTAAAAGACAAAAAACATGATATCACAAAAACGAGACAAACACAAGCATGCTAACGTGTGGACATGATACACAAATTAAACCAAAACACGTAAAATAGGCATGTATACTATCAAACTAAATTAGAACGTAAAATCACGATAACATACACAAAACATAAATAAATACGATATAAACGAAACACAAATAATTAACCGCATAAATATGCAGAAAACATAAATAAATAAATAAATAAAAACATGAATACTTAAAATACAAAATGAGACTGGAATGAAATAGAATTAAAAACTGAAGTCAAGGAACTTAAAAAAAACAACTAGAAACACTATTTGGTATAGATAAACCCCCGATATTATACTTTTTGGTTTACATATATCATCATTTTTTTGTTTGGTAGAAAGTTTTATAAAAATACATATATTTTTAGATCTGAAATGACACTGACATAGCTTCTTTTGTGATTTTTCTGATGCATCTGGCACCCTGAGTGCGGTGGTTGGAGGCCAGTATGGTGGAGGCATGGTGGAGGTGTCCATCCGCTCAGATCCGTTTCTGGCCGTTGGATCTGATCTGATCCAACGGCTGGGATGCTTTGCTGTATGGAGGGCCAGGATTTGATCTTGGGGTAGGAGACCTTGCGAGATAACGACACGTGGCCTCTGGGGAATCTGAGGAGTCTCGCGCGTGTGGCATACGCTCGCGTGGGGAGCTGACAGGCCCGAGCGTGGCCTTCACGCGGCATCTGGATAGACATCTCTCTTCAATCACGATCGTTGGATCAACGCTTGATCCAACGGTTCTGGATCAGCTGCGCAAAAATACCCCAAAATTAGTTAGGGTTAGATGTTTGATAGGGCTCCGGGTTTTGGGCTAGATGGGCCTTGTAAACCATGTTATATTTTTTTGGGTTTTTGTAACATCATGTAGACTTGGACTGCTATTATAAACGGTTTTTATATTTTAGATCTGTGTTTGTTTTTTTTATTTAAACCCAATAGTAATAGTAATAATAATAATTATAATAATAATAATAACAACATATACACATATACTTTATGTACATACAATCATACATACAAATTAACGTATTTATCATATAACATTCAAATACACATGTACATATATTTGCTCACACACCTAATTAATAGACACATTATACATACTACAAACATACATAGTACATGCACATGCAAACCACATATATATCACATACACCCAAGCACATATATACATGCATCTTATACACACAAAATAAATATAACCAAATACACCCTAGTACATCTATAAACTATTAAAACGTCGTGACATGTGACACACATACACACCGTACATAGTATGTATAATATGCATGTGCTTACACATATTACACACATAGTTTATACACATTAATCACATATATAGTAAACATATAATATAACGTGTATACATGCAATAATAATAATACCTTATTAATTATTATACTAATATGTTAACAATATTTACAAACCGGGATAAAAATAAGTGATTACAGTTGCCCCTCTTTTGCTTGTTCTCGTTTCACGAGAACAAAGCAAAAGACCAAAAGCACTCATTTTTATCCGACTTCCTCTCACGACTTGAAATCACGTGTTCTTCCGGAACTCTCCGCTTTTCCTTGGCGGATCTTCAGCTCGTAAGTTCTTCCCGCATAGAACTTATTCAGCTTTGTTTTTTTGAAATTATGGAGTTAAGGCTCTTCTTATATGGACCATTTCACTGGGGCTCGAAAACGTAGGCTTCTCCTTTATATAACCTTTGTCTTCAATTTTTCTTTTCTCTTTTCCTTTTTTTTCTTTTTCCTTTTTTCTCTGTTCTTTTTTGTCCTTTTTTATTTTTTCTCTTTTTCTTTCTTTTTTTCTCTTTCATTCTTTCTCTGTTCTTTTTTTCCTTTTTATTTTTTCTTTTCCTTTTTTTTCTTTTCCTTTTTTCTTCTTTTTTCCTTTTTTATTTTTTACGCTTTTATCATTATTTGAGGAAGTCAATTCGTCCCAGTCCTTTGTCTTGAGGACAACGATGGAGCAAACAACATTGCCCCAAGTTACTCGGCATAGTCACGATTTGAAAATATTACAATCACTCATGAAGCTGAGGTTTATTGAATTGAATGATGTATCTCCACCTTATCGCTTCAGCGGAGTGCCCCAAAATTCTCACACTCTGATCCGAACAAGCCTATTACCAGGTTTCGAACATAGAAGTGATTTTTATTATTCTTTTCTTTTTCTTTTTCTTTCTCTTTTCCTTTCTTTCTTTTTCTTTCGTCTTCTCTTTTTTTCTTCAATTCTTCCCATTTTTTAATTCATATTTTTACTTATTTACTACCTAGAAGATTATGCCTAGAGTTTCAATTTCAAGCAAATCTACATGGTTAACATTTGGAGCTTTTTCGTCCTTGAACATCATCAAAAGAGTAGTAATCTCGCTTTGCTGACCAGAGTCTGGTAGGGAAGATCACACCTCATCGTTGTCACAATATCCATCTAATGTCACATCTTGCAATTGATATCCAGTGTCCTACAACGGCGAGAAAATATACATCAATGTGCTTTCAAGAACATTATATGTTAATCGAAATGTGTTCTTCATTGGAATAAAAATCAAGAAACATGCCCCTTCACAAAAGATCTTTACCATATGTGGGCTACAGGTGGTAAAGTTGATTCCTTGTATTACTTCAGGGAAGTCTTTTAATGTAGAGATATCTCTGGCTTCTTCAACACTATGCAGACTTGCCCCTCATCCTTGGCCTTCCACTGCTGGATCAGCTCTTGTGTCACGGTTCCATCATTGATCAACTTCTTGATTTCCTCCAATAAAGGTATACATTTTCTGGTGGGATACCCCGGTGCTTCCATATAGAATTCTCATGTGCTACTCAAGTCAAAACTATGGGCAGACGGATCAGTTGCAATCTTCATCGGCCTAGGAGCAAGATAGTGACCCCTTACCAAATAAGGCCAAATATCTGAGATAGATATTTTGAACACTTCCAAATTTGCACTCGTCCGAGGAATTTTCCTTGATGACCACGATGTATCAGTCTGTCTTCTTCTTTTACGGCCACACGAACCCTGGAGATGACACTCATTTACCTCTCTGTCTTTATCTATCTTATTTTTGATTCGGTCCTTAGACTTAGACCTCAATTTTCCTTCTTTGATTGCGTATTCTATCCTCTCTCCAATCGTCATTAAATCTTCAAATCTGTTTCTTGATTTCTCTAACATCACATGGAAGAAAGGGGATGGAAACGTTGCATGGAACAAGGGAGTCAACTCTTCTTCCGCTATAGGAGGCTGAACTTGGGTCGCCAAACATCGCCACCTTAGTGCATATTCCCTGAAGCTTTCATTTGGTCTTATTTTCTCATTCTGAAGAAACTGACGACAGGGTGTTAAATCTAAAGCATATTTGTATTGACTCAAGAAGGCATTAGCGAGGTCACCCTATGACCTAACTTGGTTTCTATTCAAACGGTTATACCACACTGTTGCAGGTCCCGTCAGGCTATCATGGAAGTGGTGGATCAACAACTCTTCATTCTTCATGTACCCTCCATTTTTCTACAGAACATGGTTAAGTGAATCTTCGGGCAGCTAGTTTCGTCATACTGCACAAATCTGGGAACCTTGAAGTCTGGAGGAATGACCAAATCAAGGACTAGGCAGAGTTTCCTCGTATTGAAAACATTTATCTTTTCTTTCTTCTTCAGCTCTTTCTCGATTCTTTCTTTTAGTTGGCTAAGCCTCGACTCCTTAGTTCATTCCATTTTCCAACTAATTCTGTCATCGAACCCTAAGCATTAAATGATGAAGTGCTATGGGATGATAAAATTATTAAACAATGCAAAGGATGTGATGCAAATACAATGCATGAATGCAATAAGACATCGATTCCGCAAGTGATTTGTCCCTATAGGACATCTTTTATACAGACCAAAAGGTTTCATTACATCCGATATTAGGGGTTTACAGATAGCGGTGAGCCCTAGCACCTAATTTATTGACCACATACAATAATCATGTTAGCTTTCCTTCGCGGTCCAACGCTGGATCCATATTCTGGACTTATCGGCGCTGCTGCATCGGCTAAGTCTGCTACCTGTTGAGCTACTTATCGGGCTTGAGTCATAATGATCTTCATGTCTCGGTCTTTTTCCTGTATTGTTTGCTCGGCTTTTTGTAGCTTGACGGTCACCACCTTAGCACGGATCTCGCCGGTACGTAAAGAAGTCTTGAGACTCACTATATGTTCTTTGAGTGCTGTATTTTCCATTTGAAACGCTTGTGATTCATCCCTTTCCTACTGCAGACTTGATTTCAGGATATCGTCTATGGCCAGACTGCTTTCCAACTCATTTTGGAGGATGTCGCGTTGGTTCTCAGCTTCTTTCAACTTCTGTGATAACGATCTGACTTTATTCTTACTATTCTTGCATTTATGCTTCCAGTGTTCTGAATCGTTCCTCAACCGAATCATACCATTAATCCACACTTCAGCAGTGTCACCCAGACTGACATTCTTGAATTCAAAGTGCAGCGTCTGGTACTCATCTTGTACACTCTTTAATTTCATGCTCAGATCGTGTCTCTCATGCTCGAGCTGGCCGTACTTGCGTGCAAGTTCATCTTCTGAGACTCTTTTATTCTTGACTCCTGAATTTATCCCGCTTGAGTGACCCACTTCTGTGTTACCCGAACCTTGGGCTGGGCATTGACCCTCCTTCGACTTTGCCTCTCGGGCAACGGTTGGCTCGCTGTAGAATCTATCTTCGAAACCCAAAACTCCCATTCTGATAAGATCTTGAACTCTGTCATTCAGGGCCCTACAATTTTCAGTGTGATGACTTGAATCGCCTATGTGGTAGCTGCACCAGACACGACTGTTGTAACCCTTCGGATAAGGAGGTTTCCTTAGTACAAACTTCATTGGTATTATAAGGCTCCTCTCAACAAGCAACGGAAGTAACTCGGTGTATCTCATGGGTATAGGATAATGCCTTCTGATGTCATTGGATTCTTGAGCTTCCCCTGGTCTTGCCTCTGTTCCCTTGGTATCTACCCCATATATGATGCTTGTCTGCTTCTTAAGATTGATCACAAAGGGATTCGATTTGTCGTATTTAACGGTGTTGTCTGTCTCGACATTCTGACCATTCTGTTCCACATTCTGATCCTCGATCAAATCTTTTCTGAGTTCGACATGCTTCTTGCCTTTCATCATAGCATTCATCTGGTCCATCATCTCGAACATCTGCTTCTTTAGTTCTTGTAATTCATCTTGCTTGTTACCAGAACTGACACTGCTTACCGAATCTGTTCTGGAGTCTTTGAATGATTCTTCTTCGGCTGTCACTGGCCTAGTCTCAGGATGGAACTCTGGAACTGGACCCATTTCCTTCAGGTCAAAGAACCTTTGGTCCATCATTAACAATATTCTATTATGGGATAAACCACTATGGAATCAATGCCCACTGTAATGCGAATGCGATGATATGCAAAAACAAAACAAAAAGAAAACAAGTCAGTATCGGACAAAAATGATAAATACATAATAAAAAGGAAAATTAAATGTGATAAACAAACAAGGCAATCCTATTTACATTCCATCTAAGACACCTAGGTTATCCACATGGCTCTAACAGGGTGGGTTTCTATGTGTTCTCTACATGCAGTTTTGGTTCTAGGAGGTGCCCGAATTGTCCTCGCTCTGCTCTACTAAGAGTAGCAAGGCCCCCGATCATCACCCATTATAGGCTCTTTTCAACCGGGTTCAATTCAGGGGGACCCATTCGCTTATGCCTACATGAAAGAACGATATCCTTACGAAAGCATAAGGTACTCGAGCCCCGAAGGTACTTGCTAGGCCTACACGGGAGAACGATATCTCCACGAAAGCATTAGTGTTTTCCCCCACTTAAAAGGACGGGTTTATATGCCAAATTTTAAATGCGTTAAAATAAACGTGCACTTATAACCAAATTTTAATTTAATCGTCATTTTAATCCGGAAGGTTTAATATTATTAAAGCGGTAATTATTTGAAAAAGCTTGACTCTCTTATTTTTGTTTTTGAAAAAAAAACAAAAATGGTCCCCAGCGGAGTCGCCATCTGTAGCGATGTCCTTTTCACCAAAAAAATTGTTTTCGAGGTTTTGGTTGTCTTTCGGGTAAAAATGTATTTATTCCGTGGGGGTTTTAAAAAAACGCGTTTTATTTAGAAATTGGAGTCGCCACCGGCCACTTAGGTAGGCCGGACACCATAAAAACCAGAGATTTAAAAAACTTTGGGTTTGGGAGTCGGTTACGGATGGGGAAGGATTAGCACCCCACACCGCCCAAAATTGGTACTTTAATAATTACCGCTTTATTAATATTAGACTTTCCAAATTAAAGTGACGATTAATTTAAAATTTAGTTATAAGTGCGGGTAAATTTTAAGGACCCCATTATCCGAGAGTAAACGCCCAACCACTATCACTGGCCCCGTTTACGCTCGGATAAAAGGGCATCGCATTGGCAGTTTATATATCTCGATATGCAATATTAGAAAGCAAAATATAAAACATACAATTTACATTGACATGATATTAAAACATAAAATGTGAACATTACAAAATAAAAAAATAAAAAACACATGGACATAAAACCTAACATATCGTAATAACAACAAAAATATGAGTATGAACAAAAAATATACTTTCAAGATTAAATTAATTAACCTTAACATGCTTGAACCTATACAATCACAAACGCTCCAAATGCATGACATACATGTAACATGATATTAAACTATTTAAATCTAAGCAACATGCTTTGAAAAAAGCAATATTTGACATATGACACAACTTAAAATAAAAAACATACATGATAAATCAGATCACCTTAAAGAGCAACCTATAGTGCAAAAGAAAACAACACATAATATACAAGTTAACGCAAAAGACTAACTAGATATTAAACATGTGACACCAAGCATACATGAATTAAAAACATAGCATTATACATAACAAAGCATCACACTAACATGCAACCTAAGATGCAAAATAAAAAACATAAAGGAGCACCTAGACATGATAAATAGTTAAACTATACGTGCCTAATTAATAAAACACTAATGTCATGGTAACACATCAAAACTTAACATATGACAAATTTACACACTTCAAAATAAAATAAAAACATCAAAAATACACTAATATGTAACCTAAAAGAAAACAACAAGTATACGGAAATTTATGTTAGCATACACAAACTTGCTACATGCTAAGGAACTAGGACAACACCTAAAATAAACATATATACGAGGAGCAAAAGAATTAAAAGACCAAAAAACATGATATCACAAAAACGAGACAAACACGAGCATGCTAACGTGTGGACATGATACACAAATTAAACCAAAACACATAAAATATGCATGTATACTATCAAACTAAATTAGAACGTAAAATCACGATAACATACTCAAAAACATAAATAAATACGCTATAAACGACACACAAATAATTAACCACGTAAATATGCAGAAAACATAAATAAATAAATAAATAAATAAAAAATACACGAATACTTAAAATACAAAGTGAGACTGAAATGTAATAGAATTAAAACTGAAGCTGAAATTAAAAATAGCTAGGAACACGATTTGGGGATAGGATTATAAACTGAACAAAAATTAAAATGACCAGGTATGTAAAATGACCAAGGGGATGCCCAAAATGCAAAACTCAAAAACGCGGGATGACTTGAGGCGTAATTTTACCTCTTTGAAACTGATTCGGTTATAATTGGGGGCTAAATTGAAAGATTTCAGGAAAGGAGAGGGATTGGGGCTGCAAATATCCCATGCGGTAAGACAGAAACGAATATTCCCAGAATGCGGGGGGACTTATGACGTTATTTACCCTAAAGGTTTTATTTTTTTGGTCTATAAAACCAACGTATCAGCCCCCACTTCATTTTTTTCAATTTTCAAAATCCTAAAGGGAGAGAGAGCTCTCTCTTTTCCCCGTTTCCAGAAAATAACCACCCCGGGAAACTGGAACAGCCGCACTCCGCTGGTCTCAGGCGAGGTTCAGCCGTTTGGCCACCTCAAGCCATCCTAGATCGCGGTGGTTCAACAACGTAATACTAAAAAAATAGAGACCCCTTTTAGAACTCCACAAAAACCTCCGCTATTATTTCGAATGAAAATAAAACATGGCTCACCCATGGGTTCATCGCCGGCGAAACACACACGACAAAGGTAAAAGAACTTCTCTTTTGGCTTTTTTAGATCACTTATTTTACATGCATGAAATGAAGGAGAGCAAGAAAGCAAGAAGTTACCACTGAAACTCTTTGTATTCCTTTTTGTTTTTTTTTTTTAAATCGACTGATAGATAAACCCCCCCGATATTACACTATTTGGTTTACATATATCCTCCTTTTTTTGTTTGGTAGAAAGTTTTATAAAAATACATATATTTTTAGATCTGAAATGACACTGACATAGCTTCTTTTGGTGATTTTTCTGATGTATCTGGCACCCTGAGTGCGGTGGTTGGAGGCCAGTATGGTGGAGGTGTACATCCGCTCAGATCCGTTTCTGGCCATTGGATCTGATCTGATCCAACGGCTAGGATGTTTTGTTGTATGGAGGGCCAGAATCTGATCTTGGGGTATGAGACCTTGTGAGATGATGACACGTGGCCTCTGGGGAATCCGAGGAGTCTCGTGCGCACGGCATACGCGTGCGTGAGGAGCTGGCAGGCCCGAGCGTGGCCTTCACGCGGCATCTGGATGGACATCTCTCTTCAATCACGACCGTTGGAACAACGCTTGATCCAACGGTTCTGGATCAGCTGTGCAAAAATACCCTAAAAATAGTTAGGGTTAGATGTCTGATAGGGTTCCGGGTTTTGGGCTAGATGGGCCTTGTAAACCATGTTATATTTTTTTGGGTTTTTGTAACATCATGTAGACTTGGACTGCTATTATAAACGGTTTTTATATTTTAGATCTGTGTTTGTTTTTTTTATTTAAACCCAATAGTAATAGTAATAATAATAATAATAATAATAATAATAATAATAATAACATATACACATATACTTTATGTACATACAATCATACATACAAATTAACGTATTTATCATATAACATTCAAATACACATATACATATATTTGCTCACACACCTAATTAATATACACATTATACATACTACAAACATACATAGTACATGCTCATGCAAACCACATATATATCACATACACCCAAGCACATATATACATGCATTTTATACACACAAAATAAATATAACCAAATACACCCTAGTACATCTATAAACTATTAAAACGTACGTGACATGTGACACACATACACCGTACATAGTATGTATAATATGCATGTGTTTACACATATTACACACATAGTTTATACACATTAATCACATATATAGTAAACATATAATATAATGTGTACACATGCAATAATAATAATACCTTATTAATTATTATACTAATATGTTAACAATATTTACAAACCGGATAAAAATAAGTGATTACAGTTGCCCCTCTTTGCTTGTTCTCGTGAAACGAGAATAAAGCAAAGACCAAAAGCACTCATTTTTATCCGACTTCCCTGCTCACAACTTCGGAATCACGTGTTCTTCTGGAACTCTCCGCTTTTCCTTGGCGGATCTTCAGGCTCGTAAGTTCTTCCTACATAAAACTTATTAACCTTTGTTTTTTTTTTGAAATATGGAGTTAGGGCTCTTCCTATATGGAGCCTTTCACTGGGGCTCGAAAACGTAGGCTTCTCTTTTATATAACCTTTGTCTTCGATTTTTCTTTTCTCTTTTCCTTTTTTCTTTCTTTTTCCTTTTTCCTTCTTTCTTTGTTCTTTTTTGTCATTTTTTTCTTTTTTTCTCATTTTTTTTCTTTTTTTATCTTTCCTTCTTTCTCTATTCTTTTTGTCCATTTTCTTTTCCTTTTTTCTTTTTCTTTTTTCTTTTTTCTTTTTTCTTCTTTTTTATTTTTTACGCTTTTATCATTATTTGAGGAAGTCAATTCGTCCCAGTCCTTTGTCTTGAGGACAACGATGGAGCAAAGAACATTTCCCCAAGTTACTCGGCATAGTCACGATTTGAAAATATTACCATCACTCATGAAGCTGAGGTTTCTTGAATTGGATGATGTATCTCCACCTTATCGCTTCAGCGGAGTGCCCCAAAATTCCCACACTCTTATCCGAACAAGCCTATTACCAGGTTTCGAACATAGGGGTGCTTTTTATTATTCTTTTCTTTTTCTTTCTATTTTCCTTTCTTTCTTTTTCTTTTTCTTCTTTTTTTTTCTTCAATTCTTCCCCAAAATTCCCCTTTTTTGCATGAACAAAAAATATACTTTCAAGACTAAATTAATTAACCTTAACATGTTTGGACCTATACAATCACAAACGCTCCAAAATGCATGACATACATGTAACATGATATTAAACTATTTAAATCTAAGCAACATGCTTCGAAAAAAGCAATATTTGACATATGACACAACTTAAAATAAAAAACATACATGATAAATCAGATCACCTTAAAGAGCAACCTATAGTGCAAAAGAAAACAACACATAATATACAAGTTAACGCAAAAGACTAACTAGATATTAAACATGTGACACCAAGCATACATGAATTAAAAACATAGCATTATACATAACAAAGCATCACACTAACATGCAACCTAAGATGCAAAATAAAAAACATAAAGGAGCACCTAGACATGATAAATAGTTAAACTAAACGTGGCTAATTAATAAAACACTAATGTCATGGTAACACGTCAAAACTTAACATATGACAAATTTGCACACTTCAAAATAAAATAAAAACATCAAAATACACTAATATGTAACCTAAAAGAAAACAACAAGTATACGAAAATTTATGTTAGCATACACAAACTTGCTACATGCTAAGGAACTAGGACAACACCTAAAATAAACATATATACGACGAGCAAAAGAATTAAAAGACCAAAAAACATGATATCACAAAAATGAGACAAACACGAGCATGCTAACGTGTGGACATGATACATAAATTAAACCAAAACACATAAAATAGGCATGTATACTATCAAACTAAATTAGAACGTAAAATCACGATACCATACTCAAAAACATAAATAAATACGCTATAAACGACACACAAATAATAAACACGTAAATATGTAGAAAACATAAATAAATAAAGAAAGAAAAAAGACACGAATACTTAAAATACAAAGTGAGACTGAAATGTAATAGAATTAAAACTGAAGCTGAAATTAGAAACAGCTAGAAACACGATTTGGGGATAGGATTTTAAACTGAACAAAAATTAAAAGGACGAGGTATGTAAAATGACCAAGAGGCAAGCCCAAAACGCAAAACTCAAAAATGCGGGATGACTTGAGGCGTAATTTTACCTCTTTGAAACTGGTTCGGTTAAAATTGAGGGCTAAATTGAAAGATTTCAGGAAAGGAGAGGGACTGGGGCTGCAAATATCCCATGCGGTAAGACAGAAACAAAAATTCCCATAATGCAGGGGGACTTATGACGTTATTTACCCTAAAGGTTTTATTTTTTTGTCTATAAAACCAACGTATCAGCCCTCACTTCATTTTTTTTCATTTTTGAAAATCCTAAAGGGAGAGAGAGCTATCTCCTTTCCTCATTTCCAGAAAATAACCATCACGGGAAACTGGAACCGCCGCACTTTGCCGGTCTCAGGCGAGGTTCAGCCATTTAGCCACCTCAAGCCATCCTAGATCGCGGTGGTTCAACAACGTAATACTAAAAAAACATAGACCCCTTTTAGAACTCCACAAAAAACCTCCGCTATTATTTCGAATGAAAAAAAAACATGGCTCACCCATGGGTTTATCACCGGCAAAATACACACGACAAAGGTAAAAGAACTTCTCTTTTGGCTTTTTCAGATCACTTATTTTACATGCATGAAATGAAGGAGAGCAAGAAAGCAAGAAGTTATCGCTGAAACTCTTTGTATTCCTTTTTGTGTTTTTTTAAAATCGACTGATAGATAAACCCCCATGATATTACACTTTTTGGTTTACATATATCATCCTTTTTTTGTTTGGTAGAAAGTTTTATAAAAATACATATATTTTTAGATCTGAAATGACACTGACATAGATTCTTTTGGTGATTTTTCTGATGCATCTGGCACCCTGAGTGCGGTGGTTGGAGGCCAGTATGGTGGAGGCATGGCGGAGGTGTCCATCCGCTCAGATCCGTTTCTGGCCGTTGGATCTGATCTGATCCAATCCAACGGTTGGGATGCTTTGCTGTATGGAGGGCCATGATCTGATCTTGGGGTAGAAGACCTTGCAAAATGACGACACGTGGCCTCTAGGGAATCCGAGGAGTCTCGCGCGTGCGGCATATGCGCGCATGGGGAGCTGGCAGGCCCGAGCGTGGCCTTCACGCGACATCTGGATAGGCATCTCTCTTCAATCACGACCGTTGGATCAACGCTTGATCCAACGGTTCTGGATCAGCTGCTTAAAAATACCCTAAAAATAGTTAGGGTTAGATGTTTGATAGGGCTCCGGGTTTTGGGCTAGATGGGCCTTGTAAACCATGTTATATTTTTTTGGGGTTTTTGTAACATCATGTAGACTTGGACTGCTATTATAAACGGTTTTTATATTTTAGATCTGTGTTTGTTTGTTTGTTTTATTTAAACCCAATAGTAATAATAATAATAATAATAATAATAATAATAACATATACACATATACTTTATGTACATACAATCATACATACAAATTAACGTATTTATCATATAACATTCAAATACACATATACATATATTTGCTCACACACCTAATTAATATACACATTATACATACTACAAACATGCATAGTACATGCACATGCAAACCACATATATATCACATACACCCAAGCACATATATACATGCATCTTATACACACAAAATAAATATAACCAAATACACCCTAGTACATCTATAAACTATTAAAACGTACGTGACATGTGACACGCATATACCGTTAGTATGTATAATATGTATGCGCTTACACATATTACACACATAATTTATACACATTAATCACATATATAGTAAACATATAATATAACGTGTATACATGCAATAATAATGATACCTTATTAATTATTATACTAATATGTTAACAATATTTACAAACCGGATAAAAATGAGTGATTACAGGTGGAAACTGAAAGTTTTTACAAACGCTTTAGTTTTAGGGTTTAGGGTCTTAGTTTTATGGTGTAGGGTTTAGGGGTTTAGGTGTATGGGTTTAGAATTTAGGGATAGTAGTTAAAATTTAAGGTTTAGGGTTATAATTCAAGGTTTATAAGTTAAAACCTAAATCTTAATCATATTACCCTAAAAACTAAACTCAACCTCTAAACCTTAAATTATAACCATACACCCTAAATTATAACCATTATTCCTAAATTATAAACCTCTAAGCCCTACACCCTAAACTAATACCCTAAACCCTAAAACTAAGGCGCTTGTAGAACCGCCAATGTATTGAATATAAATTCTTAAAAGAAATAAAGAAACATGAGATGTGAAATTCCGCATAACTCAACCAGAAATTCAAATATACTAGCTTTATAAAACCATATAGGGGAGTAAAAAGCTAGCATGACCTGAAAACCCGATTGAAACCGATCGATCTCTTATTGATTTGATATTGACCCGACCCGAAATTAATTGAACCGACACGACTTGACCTGATTCAATACCCGAACCGAATCATCACAAATCTGAATTAAAACGAACAGAACCCGAACCAAAAACAGCCAGACCGGAAATAACCTGAACCGAAACCAATCTGAATGATTCGTTTGCCACCTCTAATTATAATCACTCTAAAACTATTAAAAATATTTAAATATATTGTGACAAACAAGTTTTTTAAATTCTTTAATAAAGTTTGATCCAAAGATTTGTTTCCTTATTTAATAATAATAATACATTTTTTTGAATAGAATAATAATAATATGTTTTACAATAAAATGCAAATAGAATAGTTTTATTATTAAATGATACAGGTTTAATCACATCAAACGTATTTGAAAAAAAAATCTTAAAACTAAACACACCTAAATTTGATAACAAAGCTCTCAAATCTCAATTGGCTAAAATTAAAATGACTTGAGGGTCAAGCCATAAAATATTTGTTCACACAGTTGTAACTAACAGCCTCAACAAACTGCTTACATTTGTTGATATTATTTATTTGATCTAGAGAACATATTATTGTCAACACCCTTAGCACCTCTTATATTTTCTTTCACAATTGATGTTCATGAAAACCCGAATCGATATACTGTATCGAAAATTTTGAACAATTAAATTAAACCGTATGTAATTAGTTCGGGAAAATTCGGCTAAAACGGTACAGTAATCGTATCGGTAAAATTAACGGTCAAATGAGACGGTTATGATTTTTTTGGTGAAACGATAACCGAAAAAATCAATTTTTTAAAAAAGCATTAATTTGAGTGATTATTTACTAAGTTACGAAGTATACTGAGTTATTGACTTCATTTATTACTACTTATATTTATGTCGTGCCTAATATTAAAAATATTGAAGACTTTATTTGAATTTCTTTGCGTTGGTATTTTTTAAGTTATTAAAATTAGTAGTGATACGTATGTATATTATTTATAATATTATATGTAAAACGGTTCATTGTTAATCGGTTAACCATGTCGAGTAAATCAATTAACCGTTTAGGCGGTATCCGGTTTAATCGAGATCGTTACATTCATCAAAATATCAAACCGATACTTTCGATAACCGTACCGATAAGCCATTTCGGTACGATAAACCACCCTGAACACCCCTACTTATATTTACTTTTATTTTTAGTACAATCATTGATATTCCATTTATTGGACGATTAATTTGAATTAAATATTAAAAAAATCATTATTTACAATTAAATTCACTATATTCACAACCGAATCGTTTACAGTACTTAAAAATTTAAATATTTTATCTTATTAAATCAACCGATAATTAATTTGATATCCCTTGATGTCAAGAAAAGAAAAGATTAAATTTGTACGTTTCCTTGGATCACGTTGAACCCGAAAAACACACATTATTTAGTAATACAAGTCGAGTAAAAAGTTTGAAAAGGAAACTAAAAACCGTGGCTGCAATTGCTTGGAAAAGCAAAATTCTATTTAAAATAAATATTTTTTAAATAACAACAACAATAATAATAATAATAATAATTTTTACATTGGGTGTATTTTTTGTTTAATACAGATTATAATTAATAATACATTGAATAATCTTTTAATATTTATGATTTAAAATTTAATGTTATAAATGAAACAAATTATGTTAAAAGAATTGTCCATAATAAATATTTACAATATCTAATCCAAATTAATATGATACGATCGTCTATAATATTCTATCCGAAATAATATGATGCTGTAAAAACATTGGTTAAGAAATAAATAAAATTAAAGTTAGCATGAAATTATCAAAAACACGTTTTTTTGTTATTATTTTATTAAAGTTATTGCAGCTCATAAGTCATAACAATCTTGTTATGCTTGCTTTTTAGCCCACGGAATCAACAATGCCTTCTCTCTCTCTATATATATATTATTTATATATTTTTTTAATATTTTTATCTGATAATACACTATTATTTAAAAAAATATTTAACTAATGGTTTTCGACCTACTGGTCGAATAATCTAAATCGAGTTTTGTAGAGGCCCATTTTGAGGGTGACCTTCCTAACTAAGCTTTTTTCATTCACAACGTCAATACTCAAATAATTGACATTGCTTAAGGGATCTAGTGTTTCATCCCATTAAACCAATTTGTTGTTGGTATTAAAAATTCTTTTTTGATAATATATAAATTATAAATATTATTATAATATTATTAATTATCATTTAAGATTTTTTAATTATATCTCAATTCAGTTGATATTTGATTATCTACTAACATTAATTAAGAATATTATAATGATAAGGATAAGGATATAATATATAAATATATATTAATTAATAATCGGATTGATATTTTTTGAACAACATATTTGATATTTAGATACATGTTTTTTTGACACATTAACCAGACATCTTTATTGATAAATAAAATAAAATTGGAACATAAAAATAATAGAGGTTTTAGAACATCCAAAAGAACAACAAAAAAAAAATTATAAATCTAAAAGAAAATATAATCGCTGCTGCATTAGTCAGATCAAACACTTCCTTTTGCAACAAAGAAAATTTATAGAGTCAATTGTAGGAAGGGTCAATGGGGAGTTTTCAAAACACAAAGTAGAAGAAATCCCCAAAATCGGTAACAACTTTTCACTCATATTCTCAAAAATACGATTCGCTATATATTACATCGGCAAACAACCCAAAAGGGGATCAAACTCTATGTGACCACCGACAAACACAAATTAGAGACAAGTGATGTGAGAGTCACCGTACGAACACCAAAAACCTGCAAAAGTAACCATAGAAGCGTGCCATAAAGACAGAGAAAACGTGTCACAAAGGCATAAGAAATCGCAACAAAATGTGTGAAAAAAAACAAGACAAATAAACGAAAAGAAATTAAATATGGATCACCGACGATCGACAACCAATATAAAAACTGATGTCGCCATCGATTAAATAAAGAAAAAAAAGAAAACAAGCAACTATAGTTGAGAGAAAATAAAAAAAAAGCTATCGTCGACTAGTTCTCATATTTAGATACATGTTTTGTTAACTAAGTTCCAATTTAGTTAATATTTTTAAAATTGTAAGTTTATATGTACTAAAACACAATTAATTATAGCTAGTTTAAGGATGCGGAAGAATTACAAGTAATTTAAATATATATATATATATAAATATATATATATAACAAGGCTAGGATTAAACATTGAAAGGAACTATAATTTATTAAATTTTTTATATTTAAAAATACGGAGGAGATAAAAAATTTATTTGGCTAAAATTTAAATTAAAAAAGAAATAAAATCATATTATATTAAAATTGCTGAGAGAGAGATTTTTTTCTAATTAATGTTTATTTTTATTTTTAAATAAAATTTTTTTATATTGAATGTACACCATTACTTTATTTATATATTTATTATATTCTTAAAAACCATGCACGTGATTTTCAATTAATTTTAGAGTATTTAATGTAATTAATAAAAACTCACCTAAAATGTTTATTTTGATTTTTAATGGTTTTAGTAGTTTAGGGTTTAAAAAGTTTCAATTAATTTAGGGTTTTAATGTAATTTAATTATTTAAAGTTTATTGTATAGGGTTTAAAGTTTAGAGTTTATGGTTTAAGTGTAGGGTTTATAGTTGAGTTTAAAGTTTAAGGTTTATGGTTTGATCTTATATTTATGAGTTAGGGTTTAGGGTGCAAGACTTATGGTTTTAGCGTTTAGAGTTTTTTTATAATTTTAATGTTTAATTATGTTAAAAAAACTTAAATTAATTGAACACAATTTTTTAAAATATAATTAATTACATTCTTGTAGATTCTATTAAAAAGCCAAATAAACATTAATAATATAAATCTATACTATTCTTATTGACAGCCTAAGGGCTATCAATAGCATAAACCATAAAATTAATTCTTTTTTTTTCATTCACTTAAATAACATGTCGTGAATAATAGATTATTAGAGACATTAATTGGCTTTAATGCGTCCGAGAAAGAGCTAAGATTCATCTTTGGGCTCAATTTTTTAAAATTTAAATTATTTACGATGTCCTTTAATATTTTAAAAATATAATTTAATTAAATTCAGAAAGGATAAATCTCAATACTGGACATGAATTTTGGTTTATTGTGTTATTTAATACACAAAATTTTAATTTTATATAATTTTATACATATTTTTTTATTTGATCCAATTTTCACTAACCACTAAGAATGTTGTTGAAGTCCTTGATGTATTACAAAAATATATTACATTATATGCCGAAAATTGCATTTAAATCAATGTTTGATGAATACATTTGAACCACAAAATTTTTTATGTAAAATTTTCACTGAATTAAAATCCATGGGTAAATTTGATATTTACCATATTTAAAAAATAAATAGAGTAAATTTATACTTAATTAAAAATAATAATAAAAAATCAATTTACGAATTTATCATTTAAAGCACACAATTTTCTCACTTTACACCATAAACTATTTCTCCCTTCATTTGCCCCTCAAGCTATTATATTCATTTCAATTTACAAAAAAATAAAATAAAAACGATAAATAAGAATACGACACGTAGCATGTTATTATTAGGCATCGATATATTTTTGAGCAAAATAAGACAAAAAATGAAAGTTTAAATATCAATCTAAAAAAATATTACATGGTACAAAAAATGGGCAAAATTTGGTGAATAATCCTAAACCAAGTTAATATTGGGAAAATAAGGTGGGGGGAATTTTGGGGATATACGAAAAAATATACAGAGATTAGGGAGAACGTCATCTGTAGGTGGCGTTTTTCTTTATTTTTCATGCTTTTTGCGTGGGTCATACGAGCCATAAATCCCTATATCTTTTGTCAAATACATTTAAAAAATCAAGACGTTACTTGCAGGTGACTTCTTCCCCAATCCCTGTATCTTTTACCGTAAATTTCTAAATTTTCTTCACACACCCTATTTTCTCAATATTAACTTGGAGTTGGAAAAATGAAAAATTGTATATTTCAAAAGATAAATCGTAAATTGAGACATAAAAAGAACTAAAAAATAATTCCACCAAATGGGCTTCTTAACCAGGCTTGGCCCAAACATGGGACAGTCTACCAGGCCCTAGGCCATGTTAAAATTTAAATTTTGCTTTGATTAATCATAACCGACCAGCATCGTACGCATGACTTCGATGAGTGAGTCTTTTAACAAAAATTTTCAGCATACACAGAGTCTCGAACTCAAAACTTGCTTAAACGATACCAAACTGCTTACCACTTGAATCATCCTCTTGATTAATTCATATGTCCAACTTAGTCAAGAGCTATAAATTTAAACTTTATAGTGAAGCGAACAATACATGTCTATTAAATAGTTGTTTCACCCAAAGTGAAACCATACCTAATAAAAGAGTTAAATTCATTAATATTGGCTACCCAGTTTACATAACAATATAATTCTAAGATTGTAGCACATCTAAAATTATAATTCTCAAATTATTGTATCCTTTAAATACTCAAGTAAAAATTTAAAAGTATTCGAATGTTCACTACTAGGATTGTGGGTATATCGACCGAGTCCACTAAGTAAATAATACATCTTCTTCATTATAATCAATATTAAATTTAGCAACTCAAAACATAAAATTGAATAATACCAGTGTTCCAGGTAATGTCACTGATTTGAATATGAAATTTGATGTAGTGGGGGTGAGACTTTGTCTTTGCTTTATATATAGTCTTGACTTAGTTTGCTGATGCAACAACTTGTGAATGGTTCAATTTTTACACTGATTTTGTCATGCGTTTTCAGTTAATAATTTAATCCCCAAATGTTTATTTCCATGGTTAAAAGATGTGATTCGAATTCTGTCTTTTTCGGTTTGAAAAGTTCGTGATATGATCTAATTAGTGAAAAATATATAAGAAAAAAATGTGATCTGTAATGACTATACTTTTATAGTTTCATACTTAGGTTTAGAGTTGGAAATTCAGTTTGAGTAGATTTTTTTTTGTAATTAAGTATTTATTGCTATAATGGATACTTTGAGTTAAGGTTAGGAAACGTTCGTAACGTTTAACTGAATAGTCACTTTAACTCTTATTCTTTTTTTCGAAATATTTTAATCATTAACGTTTTATTTTGAGCTAAAGTGACCTCTCCGTGGATAGAAATCGTTAGTCAACTAATAATCAAAGCCTTAAAATGACATTACAAACCTACATGACATTGTATGTTGATATTACAATGTTATTTAAACATAAATGTTGACTTGAAAGAATGACACTTTAGTCAAAAAAATAATTTTATAAAACTATATATATACAAAATATAAAATTATTTTGTAATGTCGTGTCATTTTGTTAACTAACTATTTTTATTCACGGAAGAGTATTTATTGTATTTTGACTTAAAATAAAACATTAAAAAATTAAAATAATTAAAAAGAATAGAAATCATAGTGACTATTTAATAAAATGTTACCTATTAAGACAAGTACGATGCAAAAGCAAATTAAAAGGACTGCACTTCAATGCAATACAAATCGGACAAAGCTTGGGTCACCCACTCACCCGTACGAACAAAAACATTTGACCATTTAAAAGAGAAACTAAACACAACGAGCCTTAAAATAATCATAATCTCATGATTCAACATTTGGTTAATCCAAAAGATTTTCAATCTTTAACGTTGAATATCATAATGAATGATTCCCTCATAACATAAAGAACAAATGAAAACCAGAAAAATCAATAACTCGACGATGAAGTTTTAATGGAGGAGAAGAAAGCAAGAATAACAGCAGCTGTGATGATCACAGGCCTTGTCGTTGTTATCGTCGTCGCTCGTTTATCATTGAAGCTTTCCCGGGCTTTCTTCCTCATTGCCGGGGCAGATATTGCGCTGATCCTTGGAGTATTTGTATGTCTTGTGATCCGAGGGCGTTACGATCGCCGGCGGAAGTTGTTGGAGAAACGACTGGTATCCGAAGGTCGAGAGCTTCGAATCGAGTATAGTTTTCTTCGGAAAGTTGCCGGAGTTCCAATAAAGTTTAGGGTCGAGGAGCTCGAGGATGCAACGGATGATTTCCGAGCACTTTTAGGCCAAGGCGGATCGGGTTCGGTATTTAAAGGTATTCTTAGCGACGGCACTGCCGTCGCGGTGAAGCAAATCAACGGAGAGGAGCATGGAGAAACTGAATTTAGATCGGAAGTTGCGGCGATTGCGAGTGTACAACATGTGAACCTTGTGCGTCTTGTAGGGTATTGTTGCGTTCCTAGAGGGCCTAGGTACCTTGTTTATGAGTTCATTCCTAATGGTTCATTGGACCATTGGATATTCCCCGGAAACAGAACCAAAAACTTCCCCGAAGGTTTTTTGTCATTCGATTTAAGGTATAGGGTTGCCATTGATGTTGCCAAGGCACTTTCTTACATGCATAACGATTGTCGGTCAAGGATATTACACCTCGATCTGAAGCCCGAGAATATACTTATCGACGAGAATTATAGAGCGATTGTGGCGGATTTTGGTCTTTCGAAGTTAATGGGAAAAGACGAGAGCCGGGTTATTACCACAATCAGGGGTACTAAAGGTTACTTGGCCCCGGAATGGCTCTTGGAGCACGGTGTTTCGGAGAAATGCGATGTCTATAGCTACGGAATGGTGCTTTTGGAGATGATCGGAGGCCAAAGGAATTGTACCGTGATTGAAAATGTCAGTAATAAATCTCAACGGAAATGGCAATATTTTCCTAAGATTGTGAGGGACAAACTTGGGGAAGGGAAAGTGATCGAAGCCGTCGATCGTCGGCTAGTCGAAGCGGGAGCCATTGATGAGAGGCGGGTTAAAAGAATGGTTCACGTAGCTTTGTGGTGCATACAAGAGAAACCGAAACTGAGGCCTAGCATGGCACATGTGGTCGAGATGCTCGAAGGGCGTGTGCCGGTGGAGGAACCGCCGAATACGCAAATGATCGTCGTCGATCTGTTATCAATAGACGGAGAGGATTCGGATTGTCAATTCGGGCCAAAAATTGCTGCAATGGCATTGGATGTTGAATGCTGCAACATCCCTAGTTCATCTTCATCTTCATTTGCAATGTCTATGCTTTCAGGACGGTAAATCTTGCTACTTATTATTGGAATTTAAGAGTGAGTGTTAACTGAATAATAATATCATTATTGTTTATAAAGAGAATGTTGTTATTTTTAAAAAATTGTATTCGAGTAATTTATCTATAAGTTGTGTACGTTATAAAATAATTAAAAAAATAAATGGATACTACTGCCGTGTGAACACTTTATATGCTCAAAAGAATAATATGGTTTATATATTAAAAATCCCTTAAATTACTATAGCTTATTCAAGTAAGCCCATGAAGTTTTTTACTTAAATAAATTTCTATTCTTTAATACATAATCATAAATTTAACCTTGAATATTTAAATATTTTATCAATTTAATCTCAATTTTAATTGAAAAACAATTTAAATAACCTTTATTATTTAAAAATTTCATTAATTTGATCTTCATTTTAATTCAAAATAATTCAATAATTTAAATTTATTGAATTATTTTGAATTATGACTAAATTGATAGAAAATATATGTTTTGAGGCTAAAATTGTTATTTTAAAAAATTAAAAAATATCATATCAGCAATTTCGTTAAGAAATTAACGAATAGGTGACTTGATTGATATCAAAATACATTAGTGACCTAATTAATAATATTTTTGTTCAGTGATTAGAATAGAATTGATCTCTAACTTAGTGACTAAATAGATAGTTTAACCAAAATTTAATCCTGAAACGACAAAAAATACAAACAAAGTTATCGGAGAAAATTTGGCCTTCGGATTGGGACCAAAAGGAGAGATTTCCCCACCTTTGTTGGTGTCTAAAAAGCCTTTGCTATTGGGAGTCTTCAAATCCAATCGACGTATCAGTGGAAAAAGGTGAAATGCCTAAAACGCGAAAATCCCTTTTTGATCTCTTCTTTTTCCCTGTTTTCTGTTTTTTTTTTTAATTTTTAAAGAAATTTTTGGATTTAAATTTGCTACTTTTTTTTGCCAATTTTTGAAAGTTTCATTCTTTTCCCAGCTTGGGACATTTTATTATTGAAAATCTTAGCTTCCTATGAATTCTCATCAAATTTTTTTTGTTATTTTCTCATGAATTCTTATTTAAGTTTTTTTTTTTTCCTTTTTCATTATGTGCGATGAATATCATCATTTATTTAGAGTTCAAACCCCATTTTCATAAAGTGTTTTGAAAGATATGTAATTTGGATTATATGGAAAAGTCTTCTCTCTGATGAATTTGTTGTAATGTACCTATTTTTGGGTAATATTTTGTGTAGATTCTTGTATTATATATCAATGCAGAGAAATTTAATCACTTTGCTGAAGTGACATTTGATGTGAAATAATTATCCATCTGTTCTTTCTTCATTCCAGGATCAGTGCTCCTTCTTCTAGTGCAATAGGTGGGTTTGGCCACTGCTTTTTGGTGGGATAATATGAGCTTCACAGTTCCTTCTCTTGGTTCTGGTTAGTTTATCTCCTTTGCTCCATCTTATTCATAATGTCTACAGTACTAGCTCACCAGCAAGCTTGTGCAAGTATTTTGATTGTTCTTAAGGCGATTGAATCGACCGGTTCTTCATTGTAGGCATGGTGGATTGGTATATGTCTAGTGAAGTAGATTTTTGTACAAATTTACTACCCTGTTTTTCCTCCTTGTGTTTAATGTTAATGATTAATACTTGAACTGTGCCCTGACAAATTTCAGGTGGTAGAAGGGGGGCATTTGAATTTGGAAAAACCCATATGGTTAGACCCAAAGGTAGGCACCAAGCAACCGTAGTTTGGCTACATGGCCTTGGTGATAATGGTTCAAGGTATTATACACTTTGCATGTTTTCTAAGATTCTAGTTTCTAGTTTTTAGTTAATAAATTTAAGATTAATTTGTCAATACTATCAGTAATTTCAGTTATTTTTCTGAGGTAAAGAAAACAACTTAACGTTCAGATTCCTAGTCTCTCCTTAACTATGAATTTTAGAAGGAAGAAATATCATGTATATTCTATTTGATAGATTGTATTCATGTCTTGAGTTACCATTTTTAGTTCTTCTCTTCCATCAACAATTCAGCAGACCTTTTAAGGAAAATAACGGTAACTTGTCTCTGCTTTTGTTAGTTAAAGTTCTTCCACTTCGCTTTCTTGTTTGGGTGATTGCACTCACTAACTGTAGTCCCTAGAATTTAAGATGTTCTTAACATCTTTGTGTCTTGTCTTTTCATTCTGGGTTGGGTGAAGCAAGAAATCATTGGGCTCCATGAGGCCATGATACTATTTCTTTGAATTATTATTCGCACTAAGAAAGTAAATACCTTCAAGATATTATATTATCTTCCTTTCAGAATTTTCGAGGTGTTTCCTTTCTGTTAGTTAAGTAATCTTGCATATTAATGAGATGGATGTTATAGTTTTTTACTGAATACTGGGGGGGATTCGTTATATATGAACTAAGCAGAAAGCTCATTCTCTTCATGCAATTTGTGTTCCCGTAGTACAAAACTGTTTGTACTTTGCATGATACTAAGCAAGTTGTAGGGAATTAATCATTGCATGCAAAAGAACCTCTTTTCTCCGTATTTGTTTTATGCTTTTGTCTTGAGTTGCTACTTTTTGTTGATAAGGCTTGCACAAAACGAGTTAAAGCTGATAATAAATTAATACATGTTGATTTTTTAAGTGGTTTAGTCTTCAAATTGCAAGTCACTGGATCTTCATGTTTCATATCATCCAATATTAATATATGCCTTCAGCAAATCTTTTCATCCTATAAACTATATTGGTGCCACTGGGAATTCGAGTTATCCTGTGTCCGTATCTGTATATTCTCTGACCTCAAGTATAAGATAAAAAGTATTTGATGCCTTTTTAAATATCTACTCATCCCCGTTTAACTTTTTGTTTTGTTTGTCAGCTGGTCCCAGCTCTTGGAGACCCTACCTCTTCCGAATGTAAGGATGATTGTTGTAGCCAAAGATATTTAGGAGAATATATTCTAACAATTAATTAATAGATTTATTTCTTCTGGATGACATCATAATTTTTCATTCTTGTGATCCTATGGTGCTAGATTAAATGGATATGCCCAACTGCCCCTACTCGGCCAATTACTTTATTTGGTGGCTTTCCATCAACTGCGTGTAAGTATATTCTTAAAATTCTGTACTGAGGCAGTCTCTTATGAAGGAAACAAGATGAATTAAATTTCACTCTCTTCAACTTGTCTTTGATGACGGTCCTTCGAAATATAACATACATCAGGGTTCGATGTGGGAGACCTCAGAAGATGCTCCTGATGATGTAGAGGGTTTGGATGCTGCAGCAGCACACGTTGCAAATTTGTTATCAACAGAGCCTGCTGACAGTATGTTTCCTAGCACCTTTTTTATGAGGTTTTATGATGCTTTTTTTCTCTCTCTTTTTTCTTTTATTTGTGAGAGGGGGAGTGTTTTCGATTTCTCTTCCGAGTATTTAGGTATCAATGCATTGTAGACATTTGTAGTTTCTTTCGTAACAAAATATCACCAGGAAGGATGTTTTACATCATAAAACTGCCATTTATCAGTCTTAGGCTTTGTCCGGCTTCGGCATTGATTCTCCAATGGGTGTTGGACTGAAAATGGCCGTTTGGTAGAAGCTGGATTTTCTAGCTTTTGCGGTTTGCAGCTTTTGAGGCAAAACTGGGTTCCAAACGGCCGTTTTACGTGCTTGGCATGACCGTTCGACATTGCTTCTGCGTTCAGCAGCCCAACGACCGTTTGGGAAGCGTTCCCGGACGAAGCCTTACTTTCTGCCAGATTATTAGTTCTCATGATTTTGTGCTACCAAATATGAACAATTTTATTTTTCCTTTTAGAAGAAAAAGTACTGGTTTTGGTAGTGTCATTATATATAGTTTCATTTTCTGGTTCTTGTATGTTAACTGGTAGGACAAAGATATGCATTATTTTTGGCTGATTATTTCTGGATGTACATACACACCGATAGATTTGATTAATTTAACCGGAAATCTTCCTTATACAAACTTGATTAGTGTAAACTTGCCCCTGCAGTTTTTCAGAGACTGGCTGCAATGCATCGGTCACTAAAAGTTTGCGACGGTGCCAAAGAGCTCTTACAGTTTTTGCCTCATATTTATGTCTCTCTATCTTGACAACCATGGCCATTTTTTGAACAACGCCTTCTATTTATTGGCATTCTAATAAATGCCTGTAAACAATGACCACATTGTTAGGATTTGTTTAAATCTAATTATGTTGCTGCTTGATTAGTTGGCTTACAGCCAATGCAATGTTGCATTGGTCTTAGTTTTTCGGTTTTAGCATTTAAAGTTTTAGTTATTGTAACTGTTTTTAACATTGTTCTAATCGTAGCTTTTTCCAATTACAGTTAAACTTGGTATCGGAGGTTCCAGTATGGGTGCAGCAACCTCTTTATACTCCGCTACCAGTTTTGTTCACGGAAAATATGGAAATGGCAATCCATATCCTGCCAACTTGAGTGCAGTTGTAGGACTCAGCGGATGGCTTCCATGTTCAAAGTTGGTTTCCTACATTGCACCTTCTCATATGACCTTAATGCTTCCCCGCAATTTGTCCGGTTTAGTATCATAAATTCTCTTCTTTTCTAGGACTTTGAAAAGCAAAATAGAAGGACAGGAGGAAGCTGCAAGACGCGCTGCATCCTTGCCCATTTTGCTATGCCATGGAAAAGGTATTTATAGTCCTATTTTGATTATGATGTAGCAATGGGATATAAAAAGATGGTATCGATACCAAGTAATATTTTACTAAAGGAATATAACCACCAAATGTTTAGTGTCAACTACATAATTTTCGGTAGCAACCCCAATTTTTAGGCTTATTGATTTAACCAGCCTAAAGTAGTGACATAAAACCTATAATTACTGCTTCATAGGGATCAATGTTGTATGAGTAATGGTACTAGCACTGTGTTTCAAAGTTATATAAATACTGCTGTTACCTTGAATCTTTTTACATTCGATATTATACAATGGCCTTATCCATTTGACATTCGGTCACGTTACCAATTCAGTTGACAATCATTTTTAGTTGTGATTTCATGATGGGCATCATCAAAGGTTATTGGCGTTGTTCCTTTGGACAATGTCATTGTATATAACATGTGTGAGTTGCAGGAGACGAGGTGGTTCCATATAAATTTGGTGAGAAATCTTCTCAGGCACTAAGTTCGAATGGATTTCAGAACACGACCTTCAAATCATACAACGGGTACAGATTTTGAGATTCTAACAATAAGAACTAATATTCAACAACTTATCAACCTGAACCGACTACTTTTATAAACGATATACAGGCTCGGTCACTATACAACCCCGGAGGAGATGGAGGAGGTCTGCGCTTGGTTAACTTCAAAGCTGGGGTTTGACGGTCACTCGGCTTAAGGATGTGTAATTTAAAAAATGTTATGCATTATTGGGAGGTGGTTATGGTTTAGTGAATAGTTTTCCATACCTGGATTTGATAATTTCTCGTTGGTATGGTCATGACATGGACCTTGCTCGAATTCTGTGATGAACATAACCTTTTTTTTTTTTTGGGTAATTGTTGTTTGCTCGTCAACTTTTGTAGCTTGGAATATTACTATTTGGAATGCACTGAATACCATTGTACTGATTTTAAGATCATTGTATTGTAAAATTCTCCCCATTTCTTAACGTTAATCTCAATCATCCAATTTCCAATTTCATTAGATCTTTGAAGGTGTAAAACTAAATAGTTTTACACTGCACCAACTCCTCAACTCTTTTCTTTCCTCTTCTGCTCTTTCTTAATAAAATGCACATGGCAACCAAGAATATGCATATAGCTCTGAACATCATACTTTCCGTATGAACCATAAACATTTATATATCGACAGTTTAAAGGAAAGAACTTTCGAAATTATTGTAGTCATAGAGACAAGCGGTGCAAGAAAGAAATAATGGGTGTACTTGCTGAATGATATCAGTACCCAGATACATTAAAATTTAGTTTCACTCATTTGATCCTATCCTGCAACTTGGACCAAATTTGTTCCACGATGCGCCGAACAGATACAGACACTCGAGCAATGGACTTACATTTCTCTTCCAGTCCCACCTGAAACACACACAAAAAATCAGTCAATTCAGATACATTCTGAGAACTCATCGGTCATATCACGAGGAAAGGTTGTAAGTACAAGGTGTAGATTAATGAGTGAGAAACTTACAAATTGAAACTTTCACATGCAAACAAAATACGGATTTTATTAAAGATACAATCACACTATCAGGGTCATTGTTGATCGTCGGGACTCGTCCGTCTCCTTACTCGGCGCCTCCAAGGAAACAATGCACCATCCGAAGACGCATTGTCCTCATCTCTGGTAGATCCTCTTTCCCCATCATAGCTTTCTCCCCAGAGTCTGGTAGATCTCCTCCTAATACTCAATTGAGCTCTTGCCCTTGATGCGCCCGACCAGCTGCTGCTCCTACGATTAGAACCTGGTTGAAACACTCGAATTAGGAAAAAGACAGTGAGCCAACTTCCATCATCACTTGGCAACACATTGTCATCAGTCCTCTCCTCCCCAAATGAAGATTGCAGCGTGCTGAGCAAGTCCCCAAGGTCTCTCTGACGCTCCAACCTCCTCCAGTTTCGCTGTCGCTCAGGGTCAGCCTCTGAAGGGCGCACAGAAGGGTGCTCAAGTCTTGCATGCTTCCTTAAGTCTTTATAGGCACCAGTAAAATTACATGATTCAGATGAACAGCTTCTAGATTTGGCATTCATGAAACAACGAGCAGGCTCTACAACAACCCAATCTTTTACCTCACCACGACACAAAGGACATACTAATTTTGAAAGCACCTGATTCTCAGACGAGGCATTGGATGGGGTTGACTGTCCTTCCTCGGTTCTTTCTTCCTGCAAATCAGTGGCAGTTGATACTGAATTTGCAATCGTGACCGGTGATAAATTACTGGTTACAAGTTGAGCTTCTTCTTGTTGAGGATCCTCTGGTGGTGTTGCTAAGGTGTCCGTAATGGACTTCCGAAACTGATCAAAACAGTTAGAGTGGCGATAACTTGTGTCACACATGTACGGACGACAACCCTTCTCATGGGAAGAACATACGAGGAGAACAGCATTGTGAGGATGTTCCATACAGACAGGGCACCTGGCATCTTCCCATTCCTTTATATTTTCCGCAGTTTCCGAAGGGACTTTAGACAAAGATCGGTGACTAGAGCTGGAGCTACACGAGAAGGGAGACCTCCTACACCTATCAAAAGACATGGAACGATCTCTTCTTTCCTTCGGCATGTTGATAGCTCTGATGTACGAACACTAAAATGTTAAACAACTAGACCTTGAGAAGGCAGAAACTGAACAATTGAAAGTAAAAAAAAAAAACTGACATAAACATTAGTTTTACATAGATAAGATTCAGCAAAATAATTAAAGAAACTGAGGCTTAGAAAAAAATAAAAATAAAAACAGAAATCCGAAAAAGTATAGATACAACACATTCTAAATCTAGTGTCTACACAAACCTTAAATGCCAAAAGTATCCTAAGGCTCCATTCAGCAATGCTTCTCCAACTGGTGTCGGAGCACCAAACGGAGAAGCAATGCCGAACAGGTACGAGGAGCACGCTGAACAGGCATTTTCTAGCATGATTTAACGCCTGAACGGGCGTTCTGCCACAGCTGGTTTATCCAGCTTTTCTAGAAACGGCCATGTTCAACCGTCTCTGCTGAAGGGGCCCTAAATCTTTCCTCATATCCAACGAGTTTAATGCAAGATGTAGAGATTATCAATTTTCGATACAAAAAATCAATTATAATATCCCAAGCATCCCAAACTACAATAGCACTGAAAATTGAAATTCTTAACTTCACATTTCACAGAATTAGCTATTCAGTTCAACTAACTTTCCAGTATCAAAATCTTATGTTAAATTCAAGGGAAATACACAAGAAATGACCTAACAAAATTGGAGGCGATAATAACCTAACAAACAAATCTCCGCGAAGTTGTAAAGTTTAACAAAACAAATTAACAAGTCCTAAATGCGAAAAATCAAGCATTAAGCTCACTATCCCTAGCTAAACAAAAGGTGACAACGAACGCAGTCGAATCAGAAGCTCTTAAGCGATCCACCAAGAAGAACAGAGAAGGAATCCAAGGTACGAATCGAACCATTTGAAACTCGAGAAAGAAATCAAAATTAAGAGATTATTGGAATAAGGTTGTTACCAGCAACTTCAACTTCAACTTCAAGGACTGATTTCAAGGCTAAGATCCTTTAGGAAAAGATTAAATTTGATAAATTAGGGATTTGAAAGAGGAGAGGAGAAAAGAGGCAGAGGCGGCCTCTTACGTGTTTCGTGTTTTTTTGAGCTCGAAAAGAGAGAACGGAAATTGCGTCGGCCATTTTATATATAGGGAAGGCAGCTGACGTGGACAACTGCTGTACATATAAGTCGGCCCTGTCCAGAATTGAGCGTAGGACTTGTCTGCACGCGCTCTTACCGTGTCGGCGCATTTTTATTTAGATAAACTGTTTTTGAAAAATATTTTTCAAACCAAATATAAAAATTAAAATTTTTAAGTTTTACGGTTAAAAAAATATTTTTTAAAAGTTAAATTATAATTTTAATTTTTATTTATTATTGTGTATATTTATAATTTATAAATTTATAATTTTTTACGAAAATATTGTTTTATGATTAATAAATTATTTTTTAGTTTAATATATATATTTATGTAATACGTATAATTGTTAAAAGATATTAATTTATTAATATTTTTTTATTATTTTAAGATAATTTAAATTGATATATTTTTTAACTTACAATATCATGTTCAAAAATAGTCATTTACCTTTTTAAAAACATTTTTTAATAGTAGTATTAAACATTTAAATCTCAAACTCAAAAATTCAAAAGCACTTCTCTATCGTACTTTTCAAAAGCAATACTAATATGCTCCTTAGTAAGTTTTAGATTTCATCACAAATGTTTGAAAAGTTACATTATAGTCATTAACGTTACCAATTTATCATAAAATGATCGTTGTGTCGTTAATTAAAGTCAGCTTAGTGACATTGTAACACGTTAATAAAAATATAACTATCGCTTGAACTATACCACCAAAGGTAAAACATCAATTTGATCTTAATGCTAAAAAATTCATCTATTAAATTTAATGCAGTGTATCAATTTAATCGTAATTCTAAAAAAACATACAATATATTATTAAAAATTTGATTAATCGATAATATAAACTAATATACATCTTTGAAGGTAATGTGGATGATAAGAGTGATCGTGAGAGACCCTGATGCTTCTGTTATCAGTTCCCTTTATTAAGACATGAAATATGCATCGTACTTTAAGGTATGGATTTAAATAGCGATATGTAATTGCAATAACGGTCGTTATATTATAGTATAGGCACCGTCCGAAAGTATAATACCAACAATTGTTATGTTTGCAATAACATATGTTATTAAAAAATTCACGACCACGATACTTGTAATGACTATAATAATATCAATTATGTCCGTAACTACAATAAATATAACGTAATCGAAAACACGACTCCAACTATAATTTAAATATATGATTTAAGGATTTCCTTTGTTAAAATATCATCTATTTCAACGTAATAACTCGTGTATACAAGGATGGAGACATGATTAGAAAATAGAAGAGATAAAATCGTTTAATTTTAAAATTAATAAATATTTAATTTAAAATTTTAAGAATAATGTTTAATTTAATAAGTATTCAAATTGACGGAGACTAAAATTATCATTAGAAAATAAAAGGACAGAGGCTGCTTAGTAGCTACCTTTCCGGCAACCCATTTATTTACAGCACATGGAATGCATATATTACAGTTCGGTTAAACACTTAAACTAGCGTTTCAGCTTCAACAACTATTACAAAACAAGAAAGAATTAACCTTGTTTTTTTTTGGATTTGGTTAGGGTTATGTTAAACTTTTTTTCCAGGATTTTCACATATTTAATGAATGCATAACTAGTAGACTTGACAAACTTGATCCGAGACCTGAAACTCGATATCAACTCGAATATGATGATCTAAAAATCGAAATAAACAAACCTAATCGAATTTTAGTTTAACGGAAATGAGCCCAAACAAATTTTCAACCGAACCGAAGGTTATCCGAAATAAAAAAAAAGATATTAAAAGAAATAAAGAAAGATGAAATGTGAACTTTCGCACAACTTACAAAAATTCAATATATACTGGCTTTATAAAGCTATATATGGGTGTAAAATATTGACTTGACCTGAAATTAACTGATCCGAAATGATCTGATTTGATACCCGAACTGAACCACCACATACCCGAACTAAAACTGAACAAGACCCAAACTGAAATGAACTGAAAGTAGTCAAACACAGAATGATCCAAACCAAAATAACTTGAACCGAAACCGATCTGAATGACCCGTTTGCCACCTCTAAATTAACTAGTTCAAGAAAAATTAAGAGCCGAACTGGATAAAAATCTTGACAGCACTAGAACTGGTGCTGCGAATGATGTTGAAGGAATCTCCATAATTCCTAAATCACCACGTACAATAATCAAAACCCTTAAAAAGATTGCAATATGCAGCTTTTTTTTCCATTATTTTCATCTGATCCCGCCAAAGGTATAGGTTTTTCACCGAAGAAAAGGGTTTTAGAAATTTGAATCTTAATATCATAGCGTTTCATTTACCATAAATTAAAGATGGACGCAAAAACTTATGTGAGTGTAAAATTACAAAATTTTAAAAAATGTAAACTTGGACAATTAATAAAATTTAAAATTTTTATGGATACGATTGTTTTCTTTAACACCCACTCAATCCATACATGAATCTGTATGTTCGCAGTTTACTGACGAGGAATTAAAAAATAGAATCCCGAGCATCAAATTAACAGAATCAGTGCTCACATTCATTAAACATGGTCAAGTCCAATCATTTGCAGCGTTGGGCAACACGGGCCTCATATCTTTTGAAAGTTTGGCCCACATAAAATTTTGAACTGAGGAACAAACAGGGTGAAAGTGACCAATGGATTTTTGAGCTGAGAGAACTTGGGAATTATTAAATTTTTATATCAACGCTTCAGATTAGCCTGTTTTAAAATCTAACGATTGAATTATTGCAATGAGACCTGGGCTTCGTTTTTTATTGTAGCGTTCAAACCTCAGTTGGAGCTGCAACGGTCGTTTTCAAAAGCTAAAAAATTTAGTTAAATTATGTCATTTTTATTGAAATTTAAACTAAATTTGAATGATGATTGAGTTTAACAAATATTCGGAGTTGGATGAGTATGTAAAATTTTGATTTCAAATACATTAAGAACACGCATTTTTCTAGGTTAGATGGCCAAAATTAACGGTAAAATGGGTGAAATTTTTTCCGAAGTGACGCGTTTGCTCTTCTCAAAATGTATAAAGATTTATTTACCCATTTTTTTAGTAGAGAGACTAAAATACAATATGAGATATAGTATAGTAGAATGTTATGGTGATTTTTATCGTATTTTGTTGATCAATCGGCTCTTAATTTTAATCATCAATTTACACTTATTCAATGGTTTAAAATTAGTGTAAAATTAAAAGGTTTTACACTAATTTCAAATCATTTTAGTTTTACATTGATTCTGAACCATTGGATGTGTGTAATTCTATGGTTCAGATTTACAGGTTATTCAATTTTTTTCTTATTTTTCTTATTTTTAACTTTTTAATCTCGATCATTAATTTACATTCATCCAATAGTTCAAAACAGTATAATGTGAAATTGAATTATATATCATATAATATCATAAAATTTTAAATTTTCATATAACTAAGAAAATAACAAGTATTACATGACTTAATCCACAATTTATGCTTAATAGGGGAAGTAATACCATATACACGACTACTTCCAAATGTTCTATGACTAGGACCGGAACATCATGGGACCTAACACCGTATCTAACTTTTAAGGTTAGTTCTATCTTAAACTTATGGAAGTTTTGAAATTATTAAAGTTAAATTATGGTCGTTTTTTTTTAAAGTTTTATGGTTTAATTATTTTTAAAACACTATCAGTTTTAAAGTTAATGGAATTAAATTTTGGATATAACTTTTTCGGTTTAATTACTTTTTAAGACATGTCAATTTTAAAAATGGAGTGAAATTAAGTCTTAATCATCTATTTTTATAGTTTAATTATATTTTAGAACCTTATTCATTTCAAAGATAAACAACTTAGTCCCTGTGATAATTTCATCATAGTTCCACCCCTGTCTTAACGTCAACTACATCAAATGAAGCATTGGATTGTCATGCATGTCTTGGGTCTCATCACCATAAGCCCGTCCGTTATCCCATCGATGTCCCGATTGATATCAGTGACAGAATATAACGGTAATGGTAATTTGTAGTCCCGTTATCTTGATCCAATTCCTTCATAAACTCCGACCCCAGCTGAGTTTAATGCAGCGATAACACCACGTGGGTTGACAACGATGAGCTAATCCGGTACAATAATTGGTGCCAACTCGGCGAGATGCCGAGCGACAGGTCATCTTCTCACTTTGGAAGCTGAGGATAATAGCCGGGGAAGAAGTGTTGGAAGTTGAAACCTTTTGCGAGGATAATGTCAATCATCTCATGGAAGGAAAGGTCAACAACCAATGATTCACTTGGCAATGGAAAGGTGGGAGAGAATATCCCAAGTTCAAAAGCAACGGCTAATACCTAAATGGATGTGGATTCTCTCTAGTATTATTGAGGGGAGATGGGCCAAAGGATGGACCGAGAGAGTGTTAAGTAGGGGTGTGAAAAAAAAATCGATCCGTTTAATTGTTGACCTGATTCGAAAATTTGGATATCCGATTCATTTTTTATGTTTTGAATAATTCGGATCGGATACGAATAATTATTTTACATTTAGATCAGATATCCGTTATCCTAAAATTCAAAATTTTTACGTATACGAATCTTGTTATATTCGATATTTTTACTTGTTATATATGAAATTTTAAAATTTTTATCGATACAAATATTGTTATATTCAATTATTTGTTTCTTGTTATATTTAAAAATCCGAAATTTTTATGAAAAAATCCGTCAAATTCAAAAAAATACTTAAATAAAGTCATAGGTTCGGATATTTGGATAACCGATCCGAAAATCCGATATAAAAAAATTAAATATCTAAAATTTTCGGATCGGATACATATCGCTAATTTACCGATCCGAAATACGAAATGCACACCCCTAGCGTTAAGGGCCAGTCATACTCTCAAAAAATTTCAAATTCATATATATCTTAGAAATTTTCTTTGCTTTTATATTGATGATTTAATCTCGTACTTATAGAATTTTAAATTCTCAAATAGTTTTATTAAGCATAAAAGTCCGCACTCCAATATAAAATTCTAAGTCCGTCCTTGAATGGACCTCTATCGAGAAAAAGGTCATTGGCAAAGAATAATGATACAACGATGGCCGATGGGGTTCTATACATAAGAATATTCACTGTGTCGGTAAGAAATGGTGGTTGTTCTTTAAGATTCCTTCTTATCAAACCTGTAATCGCTAAACAATAAGCATTTATGCTTATTTGGAGTCCAACATGTTGCCATTGCATGGAATAAAGACCCTGCAATATGTTCATGAACGAGACCAAGGTGGGAGATTGGGAAGGAATGTACATATTACAAGTGCTTTGTGTTCTTTTTAAAAAAAATGAAAATAATAACAAAGTAGACATGTACATCGATCGGTCGAACCGTGACTATGATTCAAATTTCAAGTGATTTATAAATAGTAATAATTCGTTTGAAGTGAAATTTCTCTATTAAGATAGGTCTGTCAAACTAAGGCTGCGTTCAACACAGATTATGCAACGTGCGTTAGAGCGCCAAACGGAGAAGCAGTGCTGAACAGAGTATCAATGTGCATCAAACGGGCTTTGCCCTTTTTTTTTCACCTGATTTTGCGCCCCAAACAGGCGTTCCTCCACAACCGATTTTTCTAGCTTATTTGAAAACGACCGATTGACAGAAATTTTGCGTTCAAAAAACAATGCTGAACGAGCCCTAAATGAATAATTTGACTCTTGAACATGTCTATTTCGTATAGAAATGAATGAAACCAAGATTGGTTAGGAAATTAGGAAGGGGAGTTGTTTGTACATCAACTTGATTTGGCACGCCTTTCTTTGGCGCGCTGCATGCAAAATGGCATGCTTTTAGGGATCTTAACAATTCCAATATGAAACACACTTTATTGCATGTCAAAGTAATGCAACTCACAACATTGCATGCTTTGTGTTCGAATTTCTTGGGTGAGATGAAGCCAAATTTCAATCTGCAAATGTTCTAATTTCATCTGAATGTCAGATAAGAATATATCTTTAATTATTTTAATCGTTTTTTTATGTTCGAAACACATAAAACATAAGTATCAAACACGAATATTTGAAAAGAAATAGAAGCATGGTGTTACATGGCTTTTATGAGAGAACTAGCTATACAACCCATCAATCTACCAGCTTATACACACGTAGGTATTGAAATATGATATTCAAATATATATATATATATAGGGATAGGATCTGTTTACACAGCGTAAAAGTTTTTAAGTTTTACACAATTTTAGACCGTTTGATGAGTGAAATGAATAGTTGAGATTAACAGTAGAATATGTGAAGATTATCACTTGGGAAAAAAAGTAAGGAGTTAATCTCATCCATCAATTTCACCCATCTAACGATCCAAAAAACGTGTAAAACTCATACTTTTACATTCTGTGTAAGTGGATCCTAACTCATATATATATATATATATCGAATACATACACCTGTTACTCTTATACCTAGGAGTCTCCATTAAAGTGAATCTTACAAAGACTTTTGAATTATTGCAGGTTGTAATCACTCATTTTTATCCAGTTTGTAAATATTATGTTAATTAATGGATATTAGTATCGCATGTATACATGTATAATATTATTATGTGTGTTTATTATGTACATGTGACTAATATGTATGTGGCATGTGTGTGGTATATGTGCATGTCATGTATGCATTGTTTTATATGTACAATGTGTGTATTTATAATATTTATGTGTGATTAAACACGTATGTTTGTATTGTGTACTTGAGTATATGTGTATGTTATATATATATATGAGTGTGTGCGTATATGTATTATCTATTAGTTATTATTAATATTGCATTTATATATAATGTATGCGCGTATATGTGATATGTTAATATGTGCATGTGGTATATATGTTACGTGTGTTATTATTAATAGGCCATTAGTATGTATGTGTTTATATATGCGCATAATGTACATTGTATGTGTGTTTATACATGTATGAATGTATATGTATTATTATTATTATTATTATTATTATTATTATTATTATTATTATTATTATTATTATTATTATGCTAAATGGGTTAAATTGGAAATACATATCCTAATATAAAAAACCCAGTCAATATTATTAGGGTCCAGTCCTCATACAAATATAAAACCCAACTTAAATAAATTACATGGCCCAACCGGCCAAGCCCAAACCCCATCTAATTAACCTAAAACCCTAAAAACCAAGTCTAATAACCCTTTTTTTCCTTGCAGTCGTCACCTTCCCAACCGTTGGATCAAGATTTGATCCAACGGTCCAGATGACACCAAGATGATCCAGCTGGCGCGTGAAATGCTCACTCTCCAGACCGCTCGTTCTCCCGCGAGCCACGTGTTAAGATCAGAGGCCACCTTATCACCCTTCAGGTCAAATCCGAGCCGTTCGTGGTTGAGACGATCTCAGCTGTTGGATCAAATCTGATCCAACGGCCGAAATAAAATCTGGCTGAGAGACTTTTCCTCTCTCCAACCCCCTTTGCCGCTGTACACACCACCTCTCACCGGCCGTACCATCCAGACGTGCAAAAATTAGAAAAAAAACTCAAAAGCCAGATCCAAAATCAACCACTGTAATAGCATTTATTTTGACAAATCTTGTAAGCAAAGAAAGAGGAGGGCAAAAAAAAAACAAGATATATGTAAGGAAATCTACTATCTTTTGTAGTAAGTCTCCAATAACCAGTTCCAGAAATAAAAAGAACAAAACAAAACAAAAAATGTTCCCATCGGTAATCATCTTGCCCAATTTCCTTTTTTCATGCATGCATATATTCGAAATATATAAAAAAGGGGAAGAGTGAGAAGTTTACCATCGGTCGTCAGTTCCCTCGCCGGCGACAAGCCATCGGTCCCGAAACCGAACATGGTGAGCCAAAAGGGGGAAGGTTTTTGGTCTCGTTTTTTTAGACTAAATGTTTTTAGTTTGGTCTTTCCTAGATCTAAAAGGTGGGGGCCTCTTCCTAAAATTTAAGGGTGGATTCGTGTTTGAAGAAAAAAACGGGTGTTTTGCGATGGTTTTAAGAGCCCACCGGCGCCCACAAGCGACGGTCTACGACGAAGGAGTAAGGTGGCTGTGGAAAGGGTTTTGAACTTTTGGGGTTTCGGTTAGGAGTAAGGATGAGAGAAAAGGGTTATTATATTTTTTGAACCAAAATTTTAAAATGCCAAAAAGGCAGATTTTGGGCCAAAGAGGTTTAATTATAGACCTTTACCTTTTTTAAAATGGTTTAATTACGACACTAATCCCCCCGCGTTCTTCAAATTTTCAAATCAAGGCTGCCGCATAGTCAAATTACAATCCCATTCCTCTTCTCTTTTTGTCTTCTTTTAATTTCACCCCTAGATTGAACTAAATTAGAATTTTATTGGCAAAATTACGCCCTTGGTCATTATGTGTTTCTGTTTTTTTCAGATTGAGCTTTCCCCTTGGGTAATTTACAACCCTGATCCCCTCATATTTTAAAATCTTTCAATCTGACCCCTAAATTAAACTAAAACCGATTTTAAAGGGTAAAAATACATACTTAATCCCTCCGTGTTTTTGAAATTTGTACCTTGAGCTTGCCGTATGGGTTATTTACACATCTGGTCCTTCCAAGTTTATCTTAGTTTTTAAATAAGTCCCTAAATTGCATTTTATTATCTTTTAATTTTTGTTTTCTGTTTCATTTTATTTTCATTCCAGTCCCTTTTTATTTTTTTAATATTTATGTCGCTTTGTTTTTATTTTGTGTTTTTTTATCGTGTTTATTTTGTTTATTATGCTCAGTGTATGTTTTTATATGTTTCTATATCATGTTATTTATCCCTTTTTTAAGATGTATTATACTATGTTTTTATGTTTTGGTCATTTGGTCTTGTTATGTACATATTTGTTTCACGCTTTTTGTTGTATTCTAGTTGGCATCATGTTTACATATTTACGTTTTTATGATCATTTTTGCATCTTCGGTTACGTGAGTTTTTGGGTAATTTGTTTAGCAAGTGGCATGTTTTTTTAGCATTGTTTAAACATGTATTATGTTCTTTTTGCCTTTGTTATGTTCTTTATTTTATGCATGTTTTCTTTTGTATGTATTATCATGCTAAATATGTTTGGCTTTGTTCGATCACTAAATAAATGTTAACTTTTTTATGTTTGCTTTGTTTTTAGGTTACATGTTAGTGTGTTTTTTTTGACACATATAATGCCATGTTTTTTTTATTTAGGTATGTAAATTATGTCACATGTTAAGTATTAAGTATATGTTCGCCTTTTACTTTGATTTGTTCGTTTAATACCTTGTTACATGTTTGCCATGCATATGTTGCATTATGTTTTCATATTTAAGATATATATATATATATGTGTGTTTTAGTTTTTGTTATTATTTTGCATCTTAGGTGCATGTTAGAAATTGGTAATAATTTTGTTACATATTAATACCATGATATATTTATAATATGTGCACATGTTTTTTCACATGATAAACTTTACTTATAATATTGTGGTAGTGTTATTTTGTCATTTTAGTATCATATTACATATATATGTCATGCACTTTTGCATTTTCATATGCATTTTAACATGTATATATTTGATTTATTAATTTCTTTTTGAAGTATGTTTTCTTTTCCTTTAATTTTGAAGTATGTTTTTTCTCACTTGTTTATGCTTTGCTTTTATTATTATAATATGTTATGTTAATTATGCTCATGCATTTTACTATTTTTGTTTAATTTTGTAATATTCATATTTTTTAATTTTAGTATCATGTCAATGTGAGTGTTTTTACATTTATCTAATTCGCTCTAAGTTCGCATAACGAAATATTAATTGTCAATGCGGTGCCCTTTTATTCGAGCATAAACGGGGTCAGTATCAGGCGTAGTGATGGTGGTTGGGCGTTTACTCTTGGATAAAGGGACTTTTAAAATTTACTCGCACATATAATTAAATTTTAATTTAATCGTCACTTTAATCCGGAAAGTCTAATATTAATAAAGCGGTAATTATTAAAATACCAATTTTGGGCGGTGTGAGAGTGCTAATCCTTCCCCATCCGTAACCGACTCCCGAACTCCAACAATTTCAAATCTCTGGTTTTATGGTGTCTGACCTACCTAAGTGGCCGGTGGCAACTCCATCTTTTATAAAATACGATTTTTCTAAAATTCCGTAAAATAAATATTTTCAAATACCCGAAAGACTTCAAACACCTTAAAACACAGAAACCCGTTTTTTTAGCGAAAAAAGGATATCGCTCCACATGTAAAGAGATTCGAAACATGGAACGAAAATGAAGTCTGCAATCGAATATATACCTTTCTTATTGTCCCACCAGCACCGGCACTGCATAAGCCCACTCAAGGAAGGTGTATCTGGCCAGTTGGATCATGAGCCCCCACCGGCATCCGATGACATGTCCATCCATGTCAGCATTGATAGTGGAGAAGCCGTCCTTGCCGTGTCTTTACACGTGGACGAACACATCAGCTTTGCACGTGGGAGGAGCAACTTTGGGGGACTTGTGACATGTGAGTAAAATGAAGCTGGTTTGGTGTCATGGACATTGCCATGTAGGGGGGGACAAACAGAGTGGAATGAAATGAACCACCTTTGACTATTGTCTTAGAACTCTGGTTCAAACAAACATTCAAGACAATGAATAAGTTCCAATATTATATCCCATCTGATCTTAGTTTATGTCGTTTAGCAATATTAATCAAAGGACTTTAGGACAAGGTGGCTAAATAACAGTCGTCGAGCTAGAATTTTCATATAGTTGGGTTAGAGTGGAGTATGAGGTTTGAAGAATTTTTATAAGTTTGGAGAATTCTCATAGTACTACAATAAATATTGTTGACCCGTATTTCAAAAAATTGAGTGGGGCCAATTCTTATATTTCCTATACAAAATTCTAGTTTTTTTGTACTTTATAATAGATTTGAAAGATATTTTAGTTAGATTAATGAGATCATTTGCACCCTAAAAAAGCTACATACATCCGCCCATGGTTAAGAATTGAACATCATTTCCAAGTAAACTTAAATCTCATTATGCAATGTTTTCCGAAAGCATTTTTGGGTTAAAAGTACTTTTGAAGTTAAAAGAAGGCAGAACATATAGATGTTAGGTCAAAAATACTTTTGAGCTTAATTTAAAAAGTGCATCTCAAAAAGCTAAAATTTATACCTTTTAGCTTTTCTAAAAGCACTTTTGAACAAAATTACTTGAAATATTCTCGTTTGTATCACCAACTCTTTTATATTTTTATAAACAAAGTCTAAAATAGACATTCTATATACTTAAAAGCGTTTTTTAACATTAATACCAAAGACTCCTATATTTTAAACCAAACTATCTAAGAATATTTTCAAAAATGTTTCTATATATTTTGCAGTGTTTTTCAAAAGCATTTCAACGATCTAAAAGTATTTTAAACTTTCCCATCACACTTCTCAAAAGCAATGTGAAACCGGCCATTATCTGTATGGACAGTTTAACATTGATTCACTTAAACCATTAATAATTCAGTTGTTTATCTCAGGTTCATGTAATCATCTTTCGAGTTCGAACATCTATTTCAGAAATTAACAGCCTCCATATTCAAATAAGCACCTAGTTACTAGTAGCAACATGGATGAGGAGATAATAATATTTCACATTGTTTTACACCAATAATGATAGGGAATCACATAAAGAGGGCATGTTTGGTTATTTTATTTGAGACCATGGAATATGAACACATACATGCATTGCCAAGCTATTTTTCCTAAGAAAGTTGAAAGTATATATCAGAACTATGGTGGTTAGCTAGAATTTATCTAAACATCTGATAAGAAAAGAAATTATTACTTGTTTCCCAAATCCAACAAGACAAAAAACAGTTGACAAACCAACATCCATGGCCCCACAAATCAGGTATATATATAGCCTTTCAACCCCAAACACCAAAATCACCAATTTGCACCAACAATTCATTGCTTCTACAACTACCAAGTACAAACACTTGCAGCCTGCAGGCCCTTTGTTTTCCACTAGGTAAGTTGTGTTCTGTGTTTCAAGTGTTTGGTTCAACAAGTATTAGAAATGAAAATCCGGGCTGATTTCGGTTTTCTGGTATGTGAAATATAGTTAATCAAGTTGGTAAAAATGAGCTGGTCTGGTGGAGATTGGATGTGTGCAGCATGCCAGCACCAGAATTTTAAAAAGAGAGAAGCCTGCCAACGCTGCGGGTACCCCAAGTATGGCGGCCCTGATGTATCGACTTACTTGTACAACCGGACTGAAGTCATGGCCGGTGACTGGTATTGTACGGCCTTGAGCTGCGGAGCTCACAACTACGCTAGCCGAACAAGCTGTTATCGATGCGGTACCGTGAAGAACGATTACGGTGGGTATGGTATGATGGGGTCGGAGAGCAGCGTTCCCCCGGGGTGGAAAACCGGTGACTGGATGTGCACTAGGTGAGTTCTACAATGTCTGAAAGCAATGTTCCCACAGATTAGCTGCATTGTCTCTTTGATATTGCATTATTTTCCCCACTTTCCAAACATGACAATCTGACATTTTACAGACACATTAACATGGCTGCAATTTCTGTTTGCACAGATATGGGTGTGGAGTTCACAACTATGCTAGCAGGCTAGAGTGCTTCAAATGCAAGACACCAAGGGACTTTGGTAAGAAATCATGGCAGTTCATTGCAACATTGATCTTATTTAGGGACGGACACATGATTTTATATTGTGGTGCGAAATTAGATCATTCATAAAAAATTCAAATAAAATACATAAACTATATGGGAGTTTGAAATTTCTGTGGCTGCGACTGTCCCCTTCCAGCACTCCTCGGTCCATCCCTGATCTTATTCGTTACAGAGCAAATGAAATAACTCCAACAGCATAATCCATTGTTTCTGACTTGATTTTTCCTTCAAATTTGCAGGGGATGCATAGGAAATGGATGAAAAGAACATTGCGCTTCAAAATTTTTCCTTTTTGTCCATCTCATGTAACTGAGCACTAATCACTCAAAAGAAGGGTTTCTGGCTACATAAAAGCTTTGAAATCTCTTCCATTACATCTCTTTTTCCCCTTCTTCCTTGTTTCATAAGAATTTCAATGAAAAACACTATGTTTATTTTTACCTCCGATTAACCTGACTAATTTGGAGCGACCTTCATCGCACGGCTGGTTTTGTTGATGAGTCTTTCAGCGAGAACTTTTTGCACACACAAAACTTCGAACTCGAGACCTGCTTAAACAATATCAAACTGCTTACCACTTGAATACACTCGATTAAAATACACTATGTTTTCATGTCCAAATGTGAGTATGAGAGTGTGGGGAAAACATCCATAATTGAATGCCACTTGTAGGGGAGTGGTCCTAGGAATTACAGGCAACGGGCACTGGTAAAATTCAATCAAATACGTATAACTATACACATGGACGGAACTATGATTTTATGTAAGGGGTGCAAACTATCATGAAACTATATTAAAAATGTAGGGGTACAAAATTACAAGAGTTTAGAAAGTGCAAAATTAGATTATCAATAGAAAATACAAAGAAAATATATAAAATATTAGAGAACTTTAAATTTTTAGGGGGGGTGCGGCTGCCCACCCCTAGGTCGTCCCTGACTATACATATATAATAATTATTTATGAAGATAAGAACCGGATGCTCTTTGCTTTAAAATGCATAGATGCAATGATGATTGCCAAGTTTAAAGCCAATCATCTTCTTCTTTTGCCCTTCATTCCAAGTCAGAGCCACTCCATTTCACTTGTTATGGCATCGTTTTGAAACAGGATTGGTTCCTTTGGTATAGACATTATACCATTGTTAATGGAATTTAAAAAAAGAGTAAATTATATATTTCATCACTAAGCTTTTTCCTCTTTCTTATTTTGATCATTAAAGTTTAAATTTTTTCAATCTAATCATTAAACTTTCAAATTGCTCCTGTTTTGATCACTCTGTCATTAAATAATCAACGACATTATAACTGGACACTTGGCTTTTAAAAATCATGAAATGTCCCTAAAACTTTCTTCATTCTTTTTGAATACCCCCTTGGTTTCGAATTCTATTAGATTTTTTGACGATTTAACATCTTCTTTCAAACCCCAATGGTGGGAGGTGGTGAAGGAGAATACGAGCTATACATCTAGATTCTACATTGGTCGAATGGTGGAGATTGTAGATCATAGTAGTTTTGGATTTTTTACGAGTTTTAATTTTTAGGCTGAGCTTTGCGAGTTTTAAAGAGAATTTGAGAAATCTAAACCGATAGAACGAAAGGGACAGTGACACGAGTTCATTGGTGTCTTGAGTGGTTAAAAGAGAGGCTGAAGAAAGGCGGTTTCAACATTGGCGTGACACAAGAATTAAGTAATAACAAACTGTGTAATTAGTATACATCATTAACTAAGCATGTTGAATTATTTAATTCCTTATAATTACAAACGTGTGTAATTAGTATCTAATAATTATATGTTCATCTAATTACATTATAATGTTGAATTCCAAAAAAGAAAAAAATGGTATATGAACTTGAAAAAGATTATCAAATTCGTATTTGATTCTCGCCGGCCGCCGCAGCAAAGATGATAATATTTAATGTAAGAATCCAAAAAGAAATAAAAACTAATGACTCAAAAGAAAAGATGCTACTTTACTCGAATCAAAGCTTAAAATTTTTGTCTTAAATCGGCATATAAACTTAGAAGGTCATATTGATATCAATTTTGAGATGACACTTTAATTATTAATTATATCGTGACATGTGACATATGATATTTTATGTCGACAATATTTTGGTTAATTAATGTTATGTCAATAATTTAATTGTTTGCTAAAATAACAGGTTGACATTTGTATCAAATTGAATAATTTTTCAAATTTAAATATTAATTTGAGAAAAAAATAAAATATTAATTTGAGAGAAGTCGTCAACTTCAAGAACCTGTTTGTATTATAAAACCCTTTAAAATTTGAAGATTGTTTCATTTTAAGTATAGTAATTAAAAGGAATAATCCATTTTTAAAAAAAATCAAGTGTGGTGATAGATTTTTTTTTTTTGAGAATTGAGGTGCGGTGAATATTTGTCAATCTAACGCTACTTTTTTGAGTTAAATTTTACTGTGAATATTTTTTTGAGAGCTATATTTTATTGATATATAGAAATCATTCGTAAGTGTCTCGTTAAAAAACTTCCTTGAACTTAAATGGAGGAAAAATAGTACAATTTGCCAATGGGTGGGACAAAAGCCACATTCAATCGAACCTCTACTAAGGCTAACATACCCTGAAAAAGTACACCACCGCAACCGTTCACCTCAATGACACCATCAACCATACAACACCATTCCACTGAAAACAAGAATAAAATTTAGCCCATCAGCATAATTCGTCTAGCCCTTGAGTTTATCCTTAGCCGACCAGACCAAGGGGACAATTCTAGCGATACCACTTTTTGCCAGCTTATCTGCAGTAACATTACCATCTCTTGGGATATGTTGAATAGACCAAGAAAAATCATTACAGATATTCAAACACTCCATTATGATCTCCTTAAAAACTGATGGGGCAGAATTTGGGTGTGGAACCATTCGCCTCATGAACAACAATCAGTTTCAAGGATAAGTTTGACGGAACTTACCCAAATCGAGTCTCGAAACAATAAACAGGCCTCTATCAGAGCGAGTAACTCAGTAAAGGTAGCATCAGTAACTCTAACTGGCTTAGAGAACATAACAAGCGCAACATTTTCAACATTACATAACACACCACCAATTCCAGTTCTTCCAAAACCACTCTCGATAGCTCCATTAATATTGAATTTCAAGAAATCCGAAAAGGGCTTAGACTATACGCACTTAATTAAGCGGTTGCAATCTATGTCAATAGATTTAAGAATGTAAGGGCTCCATAACACATCATTGGACGAGATGAAAGAGAATGGCCATTTAGCCTTGCACCACCATCCTAATCGAATAAGACATAAATCAAACAATTGATTCTCATCAATCGAAATGCTTCCCAAGAGAAGCAAAAAAAAAAAAAAAAAAGCTGCCAAACCTAAGAAGATTTCACAAGAGTATATAACGACACCCAATAAGTGAGAAAAGACCACAACTTGCACCAACGAAGCCAAAGGTTTCTATTAGATGTTCATGACACTAACGTAGTAGACTATATGATGATAGGTCATGTGTACTTCATGCTAATATGACACCATTTTGATGGTGTGTGTGACATTAACAAGTTGTGTCATCTTACATTTTTTAAATAAATAATTTTTAAAATAAATCTACATAATTTTAAAATTATTTGATAATACGAAACATAAAATAAAATAATGATATATCAGTATTAAAATCAACATAAATTATACACTAATTATTAGATCAACACTATAAAAAATTAATTTCAAATAATAACAATTTAACTAAGTCTAAATTAGTTAAAAAATCAGAGCTTAACAATAACAAAAAGCACACTCTAACTTTTGAGTTTGGGCTTTTATAAAACTAATTTGAAAGCCCAAAGTGGAAGAAACGTGGCACCAAATAATTAGGGAACACCTTAAGAACCACCTACGCCATGCACCATATCATTCCTCCATCCTGCAAACTGAAATTTGTGGAAGATCTCTCTACACACTATACACAGAAGTCCAAGTTGGAGATCAATCCAAGTTGGGTTTGCCTGGATATCGCTTCGCAGCCATCGTCGCCGTTGCCGGTGGGATGGGCACTTACTACTTCTCCGACTCAAATTTGGTGAGTTTTTCTGGAAAGTCCAATCTGGGTTTTGTTTATCTTCTATCTTTGTTGCATTTCAGGATGGTTGGAAATTGAAGGGGTTCTGATCTTAGAAATGTGTTCACTCGTGCTTGCATTTCGACGTGCTATTTAGATGGTGAAATGTATAGGCAGGACTTATTTTTTGAGTTGTTTTGTATGGAGGTTTTGACATAGAAGGGAATGTTGGATGTTGATAATTATCATGTGCTTTGAATTTCAATTAGGAAAGGATACATATCGGTGGTTTATGTGTTAGGTGATTTGGTTTTGTTGATGAAATTTGATCTTTATAAGCTAACCCAGGGATGGACCGAGGAGGGCTAGAGCGCCGGTCGCCCTTTGAAAATTTGAAATTTGTATATGATTTAGAATTTTTCTGTATTTTCTATTGAACCCCTTAAAATTTTATAAGTGATTCATTCCCCTAACATAAAGTTTTGCATCAGTCCCCGAGCTAACCTATTTGCTTGTTGTGGCCTGCATATATGAGGCTAGGAGCACTTATGAGTTTTAGTATTGTTGTGTAAGCACGTTTTGGTGCTCTGTGTACATTCCACATTGAGTAATTATATTGCAATTCTTTCTGGATACAGGTTCATCTAGATCAAATTAATGAAGAGACAGGTCCAAAAGCTGGTGAGCACAAATTTACTAGACTTTCTTATCATTTGATGACAGAATTGCAAAATTTAGTCGATCCCATTAATCTCTCCGGGGAGAATATTAATTAATCTTAAAGTTGAAAGTGGTTGCATAAACAATAAAGTATCTGTGTTGGTTTCTTTCAATCCATTTTTTATTGTACTTGTTTTTTTTTTGGGATTTGCAGCTTTGAAGCCTGATAAGTGGCTTGAATTTAATTTGCAAGATACTGCAAGAGTTAGTCATAACACTCACTTGTTCAGGTATGTATCTTTTAATCAATCATTTGATTTAATCTATAATGGTGACGTGGTAATTTTTATGAACCTTTTTTATGAAAAAAAGTAAATAAAATTTGCTTCTTACCCTTCGTTTGCAATTAAATAACTTTTGGATCCCTCTCATTGAATTTGTACCAGATCGGAAAAAACTATTGTATCTTGGATTCTAGACTATAAAGTAGGAAAAGAAATCTCATTGCTGATTGAGAGCAATATATATATATAGCACTAACATAAAAAACGAACTTGTTCATCCAAATTTAAATTCAGCATTACGACTTAAACGTTTTCTGTTTGTATTGTTAAATTCCTAATCGATCAGTCCTAGAACATGTACTTTTGTTATTAACTTTCTTAAAAAAATTGGCAGGTTTTCATTTGATCCCAATGAAAAGTTGGGTTTGGATGTCTCTTCATGCATTCTTACAAGGTATGTTTTTCTAATCAGAAACCTTATGTTTTTAGTGAGAGATTTTGAACTTTGCTTTGAAGAGGACATATTAGATGAGATTTAGAAGTGGTGTGACTCTACATTCAATATTTTCCTGCATTACTGTCGCTGCAGGGCTCCATTAGGACAAAATGCTGAAGGAAAAACCAAATATGTCATAAGACCGTAAGCTTACTTGTTGAACTCATTTATAGTTTGACTTGGACTTCCCTTTTCATGATCATCATCCTCAATTGGCGATTTGTTAGTAATTTAAAGTTTTTAGGTGATTTACTTGTACTTCCATGGTGTAATTGCATTTCTCATGTGATTCAATTTCCTTTTGTTATTGTGGCATATATCCTTTGCCTGTGAGGGGGAAGTGTTAGTTGTAGATAAGATAAGTTTATTTATTTGCTGTAGATAAACTAAAGTAGTATGGATAAACCATAAAGTTTGAATTATTTATCCCTTATCCTAGGATTTTATCTCTTATCTTATCTCATAGGTTGAATTTAATTTCAATTTAGAGTAGTGTATTTGTAACATAACTCTTTGTAACTAGCTTATAAAAGGCCTTGTATCTGTGTTATTTGGAATCAAGAAAAACAGTGAATCTAATTGATCACTGCCAAAAATACTCCTCTTTATTTTTTACAGACGGTTCTTTATCGCCTATTGCAGGGAGTGGCTATCATTTGCAGGCCCATTGAAAAGCTAAGATACTCTCCTAATATGAAGAAACACAATGGAATGGTTAGATCTGGTTTTCTAGTTTATTGTTTATTTTTTCCACACAAAGAAGCAAAACCCCATATGTAAATTATACACTTTATGCTGGAGGATTTAATTTTCAAACGTGTTTTATATAATATACTTCATATTTTAACCTGATCCCAACTATATAGCTAATGATATTTGTTCTTTGCAATTAATTTCTAAAATCCATTGAATGCTAATTTTGTGTTCTCTACAATTATCACTTGTGCACATGTGATTTCTGCATGTTTAGTCAAATCGTCGGCTAAGTAATCCGAATAGTTATCATTACAACTGAATCATATTTTCCAAGAGTATTGAAAAGGTATAATCTTCATTTGCACTCAATTATGTGCTGCTGCTCCAGATTTCAGGTGGGACAGGCATAACACCAATGCTTCAGGTAATTGAGGCTATACTGAAGAACCCTGATGACAACACTCAGGTACACGTATCTGATTGGCAAATTTGCAACCATAACTTTCGGCCTTTTGTCGAATATCATTTGTTTAGTGCTTGTTTTAGATCAAATAGGAGCATGGTTTGTACTTTTGTTCCGTCAGGTGTCACTGCTTTATGCCAATGTCTCCCCTGATGATATACTGCTCAAGCAGAAGCTTGATATACTTGCTGCTAGCCACCCAAATCTTAAGGTATGAATTCTTTCATGATGAAATAGTTGCTCTATAGGTAGATGTTTTGCTCAAAGAGTAACTTGCTTCCCCCTTCCCTTCCCTTCCCTTCCCTTCCCTTTTACTTTTTCTTTCTGAGTTTCATTTTTCATTCTCCCCAGGTATTCTACACTGTAGACAATCCAACAAACACTTGGAAAGGAGGTGCAGGTTACATTTCGGAGGATATGGTCACAAAAGGCTTACCTGGTCCTGCTGAAGATACTCTTATCCTTGTAAGTCACTTTCTTAATTCTCGACCCTTTTTCTTTTATTCTGTTTGCCAAAGGCATGGAGTAAGTTTTATCCGAAGTGGAGGCAACATTTTTCTTTAACACTGCTTCAACCTCAGGAAACCGTAAATACATTTTTGTTCCCATTCTTTGCTATTTCTTGCTCGATCTTGGTGAATTACTGATATCAATATGCAGCAAGGAGAAGCCTGGCTTCTTTACTCCGTTTGTAAAGATAAAATTAAAACACTCCCAAACACACTGTCAAGCTTTTTATTATTGTGAGAATAGACTTAACTGAGCAGCCTGTAAATAGGCTTTTTCTGTAAGCATGCATGCATGTTCAGATAGCCATGTTTCTTTGAACTTTAGAGTTCGATTCGTGCAGGACATTCTGATAATTTATTTGTTGAAGACAAGGTTGTAGCTTTGGAAAATGTGCACAATTCTAGGTCATCACTTTGCAAGTTTCAAACAATCCACCGATCGTCAGTATTCCAGTACGCCTCTCCGCATATCGGTACCCCTCGTTAGAGCAGAATTCCAGTGAGGCTTTGATGTACCGGTACGCCCGAAGCGTATCGGTACCTACTGTTGCATTGCCTAGAAAGGTTTTGCGTACCGGTACGCTAGAGTAGGCGTATCGGTACGGGTAAGGATCGATACAGGGCGATCTCAGTACCGATATATGGTACCGGTACGGAACGTAGCGTATCGGTATGGGGCAAGGGCCAAATTCTTTCGAATCCAAATGGAGTATCGGTACTTAGCATGGAGTATCGATACCTAGAGGGGAGTACCGATACTCATCTTAGAGTATCGATACTCGCTGGGCAATCTGCCCAAGTTTTTGCGTTTGAGTTCGGGGGTTCTATAAATTGTGACAAAGGTTCTAATGGGTCCCTTATGATATAAAATGACTGGTAAAATCGAGAATGCATGCTCTTCTTTGCTTATATGGATTAAATGGTTGATTGAGTATGGAAATGAAAGTAAATTGCTTGGTAAGCGAATTTTAGGGATCATTGGTGGATCATTTGTGGTCGTGCCAGGTAAGGGCACTTGTTTGGTTATGAGTCCTTGTTTGATGGGATCCGGATACCCAGTGAGTGAGTGTTGCAACACATGAAGGCCATCCGATGTGAGATTTCGGGTGATGAATTGAAGGTCATCCGATGTGAGATTTCGGGTGATGATATTTGCTCGATGCGAGATTCCGAGCCTCGCTCGATGTAAGATTCCGAGTGAAGACTCAATGTGAGATTCCGAGTATATCGCTCGATGTGAGATTCTGAGCAGCTCGATGTGAGATTCCGAGCATGTGTGGGTCTCCCAGTGTCGGGTGACATTGGGCCTCACTCCTGGTTTGTTTACTTTTATGTTGCTATTGAGGTGTTGTTTGCTTGTAACATGTGTTTAGGCGGTTATGGTAGCGCCAATGCTTATCCTATCTTGACATCATATCATAGCATGCTCTTAATTATGATTCACCTGAAGCTTGGTCGAGTGGTTGTGTATACACTGAGCTTTGTTAGCTCAGCGCTCGGAATCGTTGTTTCCGTTCGCAGGTTGAGAGATAGTTCGAGTGTAGCAGAGCACTATCGAAGCAAGGATCCAGCATTGGTCTTTGGTAGAGTACAAGTACTTAGATGTAGTGGGCTATGTATTCGTATGACCCTATGTATTTGTAACTCTATTTGACTGAGCTTGTATTGGTCAAATGTTTTATTACTGTATCTGGAGCTCCTTTAACTATTTTGAATGTTTTTAAGTAAGCATGAATTTTAATGCTTTGGTTATGACATGTTTGGATGTATGAGATTGATTTTATTGGTTTTTAAAAGCGAAAATTTTTATGGGAGTGGTTTGGGCTTGTGGCCCAAATGCAGCATCCAGGTCGAGGGTGTTACATTAACCACTAGATTACAACAAATTCTAACTTAATTACCAATTAAAACTTGACTTAATTACCAATTAGAATTTGTTTATATAACCCGGTATATATTTATTTATTAAGTAAACTTTTTCAATAAGACTTTTTTTACTAATATAAATGTTTATTTATTAAGTAAACCTGTTTTTAACCATTAAAATTACAATAAAATTTAACTTAATTACCAATTAAAATTTGAGATAATATTCAACGGCTATCCTAAAAGCATTAGGAATGTAACTATTCCTTTCAACAATATTATCTCTAATAGATAAACAACACTTAATTTCATGTTATCCGTTGTGTTATTATTTTTATTTATCCTATTTGATATATTATATATTAGTGGGTTCAGAATTATTAGATATATTCTGACAATATTAAAATAAGTTTCATTCTTATTTCAGACATTATATAGTTATTAAAATTCTTGGTTTTTAAATTATTTTCTAAAAAACCATTAATCCCTAAAAAACAATAAGGTTTGTGCAAGGAAACAAGATCATGGAGATGAAGTTGCAGAGGTCAGCGACATCGTTCAGGAGGCAAAGTTCGTCCGGGGTAACATGGAACGACAAGTTTCGATCGGGGGACTTGAACATGATGAAGTGTAACAACCATCAAGGAAACCGAGAACCGGATACTGTGATGAGGCACAACGGATCAGATGGAAGCAACGGACGGTAGAGGCGGCATCACCCACCTTCGATCCTCCTTCGCCTAAGGTCTCCGGTTGTGGCTTTTGTGGTCTTGGCAAACCGGCCAAGCAAATTACTTCAAACAAATTCAAGTCTTGATCGTATGTAAATTAAACTTTTATACATGTTGCATGGAATTTTGTCATGAAAATGGTTAAATAATTCTTACACCCTTACTATTTTTATTGATTGTTACGATTATAGTTTAGCTCGATTTAATTTAAAATTTAAAATAAAAAGACGATGTCTTTTTCTCATAGTTTGATTTTGTTTAATACGAAGGATGAAAAGATTTTCAAAAAAACTAATTCGGGTTCATTGATCTAATATTTCAATGAACCCGAATAGTCTATAAGTTGATCTTCTCCTTCATTGTTGAATACATCATACATGGATGTTTAGATGGTAAAATTGACTACAAATTTAGAAAGACGCATTAGTTGTATTTTCCATTTAAACATCACCTTAATCACATCATTGAATATTTAACATTTGAAACAGAAAATAATATGTATATACACCGTGAAAATGACCTCAAACTGAAGTGTCTCAAAGGGAAAGGGAAGGAAATTATATATATATATATATATATAAGGGTAAACTACATAAATAGTTACTAAACTTTTAGAATATTTTCATTTTGGTCACTGAATTTAAAAATTTTCATTAGATCACTCAACTTTTATTTCGTTTTCATTATGGTCCCACTCGTTACCTTTTGTTAGATAAACTATATAAATAGTCACCGAACTTTTAAGACGCTTTAATTTTGATCATAGAACTTTTAAAACTTTCATTGGGTCACCCAACTTTTACTTCGCTTTAACCTTCGCCTGAAAAACTTAACGAAAAACTCTACAGCATTCGAAATAATATGAGCGTATCTTTGCTTGATGTTTTGAAATCCGACGATCTGAGGGGAGCTACCGCTGAACATTTATGGGAAAGTATAGCAGGGAAGGGTCAGTTCAAGACCTTGCTTAAAAACCTTTGGTCTAGCCTTGGCGGCCGGAACCGGCTGAAAAGCCACATTGTTCACTGCCAGGTTCTTCAAGCATGATGAGTGTAAATTTTGTTTCCAATATAAGGTTGGGCCTCCTGTTTTTGCTAGATTGTTAGGGTTACAAACATTTTATATAATACACTGTTTTCATGGATTGTTGGTGAAGGAAGACGATGATGTGTTTGACGACTAAATTGACAGGACTTGTAAATATAGAAAATTAAAGTGTTGAATTATTTTAAATTGTGATTAACAGGGACAGAACTATGTTGAGGGTTGGAGGGGCTATTGCCCCTCAACTTTGACGGTCTAATTACATTTTAGGTTATTGATAGTTTTAAATCTATTTCAATTAAGTCTTTGTCCCTCTCAAAATTATTCAGTATAATTTTATTTTTAGGATCTTATCAGTTTTAAAATTAATTAAATTAAGATTTGATCCTAAATTTTTATGGTTTAATTGCTTTTAAGACCTTATAATTTTAAATTAGTGAAATTAAATCTTATCTCCTTTAATTTTTTATGGTTTAATTACTTCTTAAGATCTCGATCATTTCAAAGTTAAACATCTTGCCCCCTCATAATTCAATCTTGGCTCCGTCCCTGATGATTAAATTGAAAAAAATGTGTAAATATTGAGAACTAGATATATTAGTATACCAATTAAAAAAACCACATTAGCATTTTCACAAAAACATGAATTAAAATGAAAATTTTAGTAGTTAAACACACACCTTGTAACAAAGTAATTTAAATCCAAGTCTACTAATATGAACATCATCTGTTTTTTTTACTGAGACCACATATTAAGTTCAATATATATTCTATTTTAAATCTTAAATAAAACTCAAATATACTTTATAAACCAAACTGTTTAAGAAAAACAATTTCCCCCCAAATAAAATCACTACTTAATTCGACCGTTTTTAAAGTTAAATGGATAATTCATCTTTAATTAGCATTTATACCAACTCAAGAAACGGATAAAATAGAGAATTGAATTGTGACCCGACTCGAGTATAAACCCTAGCCAGTAAGTACTGTACTAGCCAGCCACCGCCTACAGATTCAACCAAATTTAAAATCTGAGCTGAAAAAATCGCTACTGATTCGTTTCACTTGGCTGCTGCTCTACAGATTTCATCAATTTCGCAGAGTCAGAGCAGAGATTTTGAGATTTAGGAACTCTGAAAATGGAAGAAATCACCCAAGGTGTCAACAACATCAATTTGACCGCCGATTCCCACAAGAAGAACCGGATTCAAGTCTCCAATACCAAAAAGCCCTTGTTTTTCTACGTCAATCTCGCCAAGGTTTCTCCTCTTCTGTTTTTTCTAATTATTTCTGTATTTTGTACCATTTACTGTCTAAATTGGATGCTATATTCGATCAGAATCGGTATATTTTTTGTGGGTTTTAGCTTTGTTTCAACTATTGTTCTACAAATTAGGATTTAATTCTTTGTTCATGCATTAAATTAGGGGCGGTTTAAAAATTTAACGAGCATGCCCAATTTATTAAAATGAAGCCTTTAATTTCTAAAAAAGTTAAATGTTTGTTGATTTATTGCGTACACGATGACCGGCTGACTTTTGAATAAAAATGAGTGTAACATGATTCAAAATTGATGAATTAAGGTAATTTTACTTTTTCATGGGCTTTATCACTAAGTCAGATGTAATGTTTTGCTTTTCCCTCCTAAGTACTTAACTAACTAATTTTCTTGGATGTTCTGAGCGGTCGCTTCTATTACACATGTCCAGAACCACGCCGGATATACCTAACATTCTTTCTCTTCTTTTTATTGGTAGAGGTATATGCAACAGCACAATGAAGTGGAGCTATCTGCACTTGGCATGGGTACTTTTACTTCTTCATTTCTATATTTTCGTTACTTTTAATATCATTTTACATATTTTTTTTCAGATCTTATAGTTAATGAATTTATTTTTACTTTTGTCTTATCATCACAAGTTCACAACTTTTGTTTTGATGCATTGATAGCTTAGACTCTAGAGGAACAGATGGGGGAGTTAAGTTATGACTTTTACTTGCTATAGTTGTTTGATATTTAGATTACTGTACCTAGTGACGGAGCCAGGAATCAAGATTAGGGGTAAAGTATAATTAACCATAAAAATTAGAGGGTAAAGTTCGAATGAAATGAAAATTGGGGGTCCGAATAGGTCCCATTGTACTGCACAACATTGGATTTGGAGCTGCGTGGTTCAGCATTTTACCTACAAATTATAATTATAATTTCCCTGAAGGCAATGGTTCTAGATATCTTAAATATTCTGGTCAGTCTTCCCCTTACTTTGCCTCAGGACTTACTGGCAAGTTTTTTGTTTTAAGCCTGTTTGTGTGGGGATGTTGTGCAGTGAAGATGCTCTGAATCTTTTATCAACTTTGTTTCTCATGTGCAAAGTGTTTATGACTATTTTTTTTCCGTCATCTATTTCTTCACCTAAATCGACTTTTGCAGTATCTCATTATTCCTTTTGGTCTTTTCATATATGCAGCTATTGCAACTGTTGTTACAATTGCTGAAATTCTGAAAAACAATGGTTTGGCTGTTGAGAAGAGTAAGATATCCTGCACTTTTTCCTCTACTTTCATGTATTTTTTAAATGTGTTAATATAGCCATCGAGTTCTGATACTTACGAAAATGAACCTATACACCTTTGCAGAGATCACAACCTCAACAGTTGACATGAACGATGACTCCAGAGGGCGGCCTGTCCAAAAAGCAAAGGTAAGTCAAAAACATATTTGCAAGCTGAGATACATTTGTTCACTCCAAATTAAGTTAAATTCTGAAGTATTGTAGAAAAATTCAGTATTAGATTCTCGTGCAGTAAAGTTTCTGTTACCGGTGCTTATTTAACCATAATGCCATGGTCATTGTAATGACAAGGTTTGATGTTTTTAGCTTTGGGGTATCGAATGATATGGTTTTATGTTCTTTCTCAGATTGAGATATTGTTGGGGAAGACGGAAAACTTCGATGAATTAATGGCAGCTTCTGCCGAAGAAAGAGATGGTGTGGATGGGGAAGTGCAGGGTTGAAACTTGAAGTTTGTTAATTTCTGGTGGTCAGTTCTTATAGCCACTGTATGGTTAAGGCAAAGATGGTTTCTTATACATTGTAGGTGTTGATTTTGCTTGGCTTTTTGTAATGTTTTCTTTTTCAATATTCAATTTTATAATGGTACCATTTTAATTAGAATAATAGTTAATCAATCATTACAAAGATATCGAATTATACCACTTAGTTTCAAAGAGAACCACAGTTATAATCATCCTTACCCCTTGGTTCGAGCCATCCATCCGTTTCGACAGCGGTGGTGGCACTTTGGATACCCGGTGAATGCAACCGCGTGGCGGATGCTGTTGCTAAAGCCTCCTCTCCTGACCACTTTCGGATCACCGTTCTCCCCTAGTCACCTCTGCATCTTCAGAGCAAGAACCTCCGCATCTTCAGAGCCTTCTTGCTCTGGACATTCTAGATCCCCCGTATTGCAAACTAGTGAGCTCTTAGTTTTGGCTTTGGTCGTCTTTCAATTCAAAAAAAAAAAAAAAAATCTAAAAATTAAATTTAAATGATGAAACATATCTGTTATTCAATATCACAATAGAGTAAGGTTCGGACTTGGGATAGTTCTCTTCAATTTTTGTAAATTGACCCCATGTCCCCAAACTATGATTGTTATTGTAATATGGTCTCTCAACTTTTGAATATTTTAATTTTATCCTTAAATTATTGTTTTTATTTTAAATTAGTCCTTAAACTTTTGAATATTTCAGTTTCATCCCCAAATTACGGTTTCATTCTAAATTAGTCTCTAAAATTTTAAGTGTTTCAATTTCATCCTCAAACTATGACCCTAAATCTAAATTAGTCCCCAAACTTTTGAATATTTCAGTTTCATCCTCAAATTACCATTTATGTCGTATCATATTATTGCATAATATACATCAATGTTTACATGGCAATTCATAATATTTATAACGGTTTTATTAACATGAGATGTGATTAGCATATATTTGAAATTATAACATTTAAAAGTTTGGAGGACAAATTTAGAATGAGAATTATAGTTTGGGATGGAATTAGAATTTTCAAAAATTTAGGGGACAATTTAGAGTGGGTTATAATTTGAAGATAAAATTGAAATATTCAAAAGTTCAATTAGGAACTAATTTAGAACGAGAGTATAGTTTGTGTACATGTATTGCAATTAACTCTTTTACTATCGACGGCAATTGAATCCCCCTTTTGCCCTTACAACCCCTAGTTCTACTTGGGCTAGATTCCCCGGTTGTTCAACGGATTCTTCTTTTTGTGCGTGTGTATATATATAGATATAGATATACACACGTGCACATATACATGTCATACATTAGAAAATTCAGCCATGGATGGCAACGAAGATGATGCTTTGAAATGCTTGAAAATCGGGAAAGAAGCGTTAGACGCCGGAAATCGAGCCCGTGCACTCAAATTCTTCACTAAAGCGCGTCGCCTCGACCCAACACTTCCCGTCGACGATCTCTTATCAGCAGCAGCTGAAAGAGAATCCGACGACCGGACGGCGCCGGAGTCTTCCGGGTCTTCTCCATCTAGGTCTTCCGATCAACCCTCAATTAGTCAAAGAAATCGATCAACTCGGTCAGCCGCCTCTTCTCCACCGATAGCTGCTGCGGCTAGCTACACCGAAGAACAAATCAAAATCGTCAAACAAATCAAGGGAAAGAAAGTGTATTATGAAATTCTGGGGTTAGAGAAAACGTGTTCAGCCGAAGATGTTCGAAAAGCATACCGGAAACTGTCTTTGAAAGTTCATCCCGATAAGAACAAAGCTCCCGGCGCCGAGGAAACCTTTAAGGCGGTTTGGAAAGCGTTTCAGTGCCTAAGCAACGAAGAAAGCAGGCAAAAATACGACCTCGTCGGATCAGAAGAACCAGTTTACGAAACGAGAGCTTCAGCACACGGAGGGGTCAATGGATTTAATGATTTTCACGGCACCGAATTCGACGCCGACGAGATATTCTGTAACTTCTTCTTTGGTGGAACGCCTCCTGCAAGTTTCAACTTTGGGCCACGAACGGCAGCCAAAAGGGGAACCACGGTTCCAACGGATCCAAATTCATGATGCTGATTCAATTGTTACCCTTTCTTTTAATGCTAATATTGAGCTTTTTGCCGTCGTCGGAGCCTGGGTTTTCACTGTCCAGGTCGTATCCCTACGAGTAGAAGTTCACTACACAGAAAGGTGTGAACTTTTATGTCAGGTCGACGTAGTTCGAGCAGGATTATCCGGTTAATAGTCCCGAGCGTTTAAGGATCGAGGAGAGTGTCGAGAGCGATTACTATTCTGTTTTGTCGCAGAAGTGTAGGTTGGAGCTGAGTGACGGCAGTGGGGGTTCATCGGAGAGACACCGCATTGTGATTTGTTGCAGAAATTTCCGTCCGTTGAGGTCTTCTCCATATTCTGCATTTATTTTTGTTCTCTCGAGCTATTAGTTTTTTTAATAAATTATTTTTCTAATAGACTTAAAAAAATATTATAAGTAATATATGTTTATTTTTTTTTATCTTTTATAAATTATTTTCTTTTCTTTTAAGGTTGAACATAAATATTGGGTTTAATTCGAATATATTTAATTATTTTTTAATTTTATTCCTTTTTTGAAATACCATGCCTCCATGTTCATGTTCAAATAAGCATAAAAGTAATTAGAGGTAAAATTATTAAACAAATTTCTCAAATAAATATTTTTTTTTATTATTATGCTAAAATAATATTAGTAATATAGTTGTTATTGTTGCCCATGTTGTGAATATTTGATAAATAGAGTTTTAAATTAAAATAAAACGATTGAAATATTTGTAGAGTTTTGACCAATCAAATTTATTAATTTAATTGTTTGGTAAATAAAAGATTATAAGAACGAATTGAGAAATTTGTAAAGACACTTTGTCATTAAAATTTGTAATGTAATATACTTTTTTCCTCACAAATTATATTACATTTAAATAACTCACATGTGCTTTTTAAGTAAAACATATTCTTATGTATAATTTAAATTATTATTTTTTTGCTATATGCATGTCCGTCTTATGTATAATTTAAATGATTGTTTTTCTTTAAATAAATGATTTTAATACATATACTTCAAATATCATTTAAATTTACTAATTAATCAAAGGCATAAAGCCAAAAAAATCCCCCAACGTTTGACTGAATAGTCAATTTGGCCCCTATTCTTTTTTTGGAGTAATTCAACTCTCAACGTTTTATTTTGGGTCAAAATGTCTCCTCTGCGGATGAAAACTGTCAGTTAACTGACGGTAATGGCTTGGAATGACACGACAAACTTATATGGCAGTGCATGTTGACATGACATTATAATATAGACAAATGTGTTGATTTAAAAAAACGTTACATCAATCAAAAAATAAATTTATAAAATTATATAAAATATAAAATATTTTTTTGCTGACTTATCATTCTGTCAAGTCATTTCAAACTGTTTATCGTCAATTTTCTAACAATTTTCATCCGCAGAGGGGCTATTTTGACCCAAAATAAAATGTTTAGGGTTGAATTACTCAAAAAAAGAATAGGGGCCAAAGTGACTATTCAATCAAACGTTAGGGGTATTTTTTGACTTTATGCCTTAATCAAATTGTATAAAAAATAATTTCAAAAAAAATATATATATATTTCAAACATGCTTAGCCATATTATATAAAAAATATTAATTTTTATAATATAAATAGATAACAAATATTGATAACTAGTAAATTATAACCAATAAATTATTCAAGTATTTGGATACGCGCTCACAATCACAGTTTTTAACTAAATTGACTGAATGGGAATAAAATACTTAAAATTAAAACTTTTATTTAATAAATAAAGTAACAAAATATGAAAGAAAAATATAATATTGAGACTTAGAAATAAATTTTAAATAGTATATGTTCAATCATCATCATTATCGTTAATAGAAATAAATTTATCGTAATTAAATTAAGATAGCTTGTGTAGCGAAAAACTCGTTTATCGAGTCCACAAGCTAGATTAAGTAGTTGTTTGTTGAACAATTCACTTGCTTCATCATGTAATTGGTAGACATGTTGTAACAAACAATTATCAAATGTAGAGAAAAATAAATATTACATAGCTAACCAATATTTTACTGACAATTTACAAGTTATTTCATATCATACTAAATATTCTTGATTATGAAAAATATTAAAATTTACAATCAACTTTAAATTTTGAATTCTCCAAATCCATATCAAATACTAAATTTTGATTTTTTTTAAATCCATAACCAATTTCGAGAAGTTGATTATATTTTATATTAGTTTTAAGATAGTGTTCCATGTTAAAAATTCTATTTTTTTAATTTTTAACTATTTTAAAAATTTTATAATACAGTTTAAGCCTTTTCAATACAGAATATATGTCTCTAAGCTCATTTTTAATTTATTTTGGTCCTCTAGCTTAACACAAAATTTTGGCCCCTTATTTTAAGATGCACTTTCACAAATTCTAACTTATATCTCGTACACAAAAAATAAACTCTACAAAAATATTGTAGGAAAAACAATAATCTTCTTCTATTAAAAAAATAATCTTCTTTGTTTCTTGTTTTAGTTAATTAAACTATATACAAAATTATTATTGAAAATTGTAATTTGAATTTCATAGTACCTAATTTAGAGGATTGTGAATTGTAAAATTGTTTAAAGAAAATATAACAGAAAAATAAAAAATAAATACAATTTTTTATCTTAAAAAGTTACTCATCATCAAAAAGTGGTAAAAATAATATAAATTTTTTAAAATAATAAGTAAAATTACAAAGGTGTTTTATGTTTTTTAAAACACTTGCTTCCCACTACAATGCACGATAAGCATCCACTTCACCACAAATTATCCCATGATATATAATTTAATTTTCTTAATTATCCTATTTTAGCTTCTTTTATTCTCTTCCAACTTTTATTTCTCTTTCTCGCCTCTTTCAAGAAATCGACGATGTCATTTACGATAAGGTTTTTTCTTCCTTTTTTCTATATCTTTTAGTTTTACAAAATATTATTCATGGATTTATCATCATGTTTTACCATTATGTATGCTTTCAAACTTTTATTTTATTTTTTAAAAAATAAATTGATTGTATTTTCATAACTATTTAGACTGATGATTATTTGATTGATTTTTTTATGTATTTTATTTTATATTTATTAAATCAAATTGATTATGTTTTCATAGTTATTTAGAGTGATAATTGTGTTTTCAACGGCTTGTTTTGTATATTTTTCATACCATTAATATTGCTTGTGGTGTTAAATTGCTCTCTCATTGACTTTTTTTGTTTTAATTATTGATTAGTTTGTTTCTATTTGGTAAATATGCTGGTTAAGGCATCTGAGTCAAATTAATTAAAGAAATCTCGTCTTTAACTAGTTTTATCTTAAATGACATAATTAATTTTGTATACTAATTAACTTATTCTTTCTCTTATTGTTGTAGGAAAATGTTGAAGAGTGAACTTTGGTGTGGAATACTTGGATTGGACTTCTATTTAGATATTTTGATATCTTAATATTAAAAATATATATTATGAACTATTTAGTTTTTTTAGAATTTACTTTCGATGTTATTTTTTGATGGTTTAATATTAATTTCAATTTAGTGTACTTAGTCACTTTAAAATATTATAATTATCCATTCATATTGAGAAAAATGAATAAGTGATAGCACTTTTACGCAATCATATTTTTATTCACGAATAGTATTTTTAATAATTTAAATTTTTTAGACATAAAAAATATTAATTGATTAGTGACGAGATAAGTCTAAATAATTTGTACATAACCAACGATGAGGCATTTATCTCCAATAAAATTACATATGTGACACTTTTTTATAATTATTGAAAATACATTTAGAGACAATATATTCATCACAAAAAATAGTTATTACAACGAGTTTTTTGTCACAACTTTATTTTTTAGTATCAAATAAATTGGTCACAATTCAAAGAGTTATTGTGACTATTTAATTTATCAATATTGTTAATGATTATAGTGTCCAATACTTGCTCACAAAAATTGTTATCGCGACTTCTTTTCTTTGCCACAAAATATATTTTCTGTGACAAATACAATTATCACAATTGCTAATGATTATTGTGTCAAACATTTGGTCACGAAAAAATACTTATTGTGGCAACATTGTTAGTCACAAAATATATTTTTAGTGTCCAACAAATTTATCACAATTTCTATTGATTGTAGTGTCAAATATTTTGTCACAAAAGATAAAAAATTGCGATAAACTTTTTTATCACAACATTTGTTCACAGTGTCGAAAAAATCATCACGAAAGATAGAGTTATTAGTGTCGAAAGATTGTCACAAAAAATAAAAATTGTGACAATTTTAGTAGTGACGGAGTTATTAGTGACGACTTAAAAATTTTGTCACTATCCATTTTAGTGTCTAAATTTAATATTTTTAGTGATCATTTTCACGGTCAGTAAAAGTGTTTTTCCTTGTAGTGTATTCTCTTGTACTTGTTCATGTGTATGTGTATGTGTATTTTTCTGTTTAATAAAAACAGGCTTTGTTCGAAAAATAAAAACATCCTCTTAAAGCAAACATCCTAAAGCAGTGGCGGACCTACATTGCCACTATGGTACAATTACATCCCTATTTTTTGAGGAATCTTTATTAGTGTTAAATTTCTTTTTTTTAAAATTAATTTAATATGTAGAGAAAAAAATGAAAATCTGCATACCTATTTAAAAAAAAAAAGTATTTTAGACTCTCATTTTTTCAATTCCTCAACCCACCACTGTCCTAAAGATCCAGAATTCAAAAGGCAAAGGTACTCGTGTTATTCATTTATTCAGTGTTGAATCCAGACAGTTGCGTGTGATTTCAGGACACCCTTTGTTCGATTGCTGCTATACAAGTTCATGTTATGCAGACTTTTCTATGGTTAATAGTTGCACCAGCTGATATGAAACGTGAACAAAAGACGAAACGTTTCAGGCTTTCGGATACATTCCTGACCTTCTCACTAAAAGGAAGTCGGCAATACTCTTTAGGTATAAATGAATAAAACATTTGATGAATTGTTCGAATATAGATAAAAATTTTATGTTCATTTAATAATAAAACAGGATAATACCTTATAAGTTGGAAGCTGGGGCGGTGAGTTTCTTTTGGGATGTGGGGTATAAAAGGCACTAACAAGTCGTAGGCCATGGCACTGTGCCTGTGGTTCGCAACCTTCACAAACTCCAAAAACCAAATCCTTCCACAGAAAACAGGTGGGATTATTGTAGCTGATATGTTGCAGATTCCATTTGGCCTCTTAACATTCTTCAGTCACCATCTCCTTTAAAATTCTCCATATTTTTCTTAAAAAAAATCTGCTCATAAAACTAACGGTTTAAATTTAATCTTTTTTGTATTCGAACAAAAAAATGTACACTGAAAAATGATAGAAGATTTTTGTCCGTAACTTTACAAGCGTTTAGCTTCAAAACCTGCCTATAAAAAGGGAGGCTAGTCTCCAAGACTTCCAAAGGCATTTATTACACGTTAATCCTTTCCTGTCTTTCCTTTTCAGCATTGTTGTGCTCGTTTCTTCAACTGTTGGAACGTATGGTCAGTATGTTTCAGTTTCCATGGCACATCTATATATGTGACATGTCTATATCACCTGTTACAATGGCTAACAGCCTGTTTTGGCTTCTGATATATTTTGTTGATGGTTTTTTCTTATCAGGAAGAGACGATGAGTTGGACGGTGGCGGACGCGGTGTACTATAAGGGTTTCCCGGCTGACAGATCGAAAACTGGCGGTTGGATTCCGGCTGCACTCATTCTAGGTTTGTTTGTTTCTTAGTTACATCATCCACCATTGGATTTCTTTCAGCATGTCATGTCTTGTGCTGGTTTTCACAGGAACTTAGACTTGTCTTTACTAGATCCAGATTTATTTTCAGAACTTCATGCATTCAACATTCCATCTAACATGATAAAACCTATATTACTCGGATTTAGATGCGAGTGTCAGATAAAAATAAAATTGCAGTTGAAAAGAGTGTAACACACGGAACCTATCAGAACTGTAGCTCACAAATACTTACAGAACAATAATGATAAAATCCATGTCATTTTTTGTTTGGAGTATGGGGTAAGAAATATTCTATCTAGGACCATTCATGCATGAAAGTTATTGGTTATGGAGACCTCCATAATTCCTTACGGTATCATATGACTTCACTTTTATTTATTTTAATGGTAAAACACACCACGAGTCGTTTAGTTATATGTTTAGTAACAAACGTGTTATTTCTATTTTAAAAGTAATAATTTAATCGTTCAATTATAAGTTCGGTAACAAACATATCACTTTTCTTTTAAAAGTAATAATTTAGTCACTCAATTAAAATTTTGTGACAGTCACTTAATTGTAAGTTTGGTGACAAATAGATCATTTTTCTTCTAAAAGTAACAATTTAGTCATTGAATCAGGTCACTATGCCGTTAAAATTGAAATAGATGGTTTGGTATAATAACAATTTTATTCCTCAAAACATACACGTTCTATTAATTCGGTACTAATTCAAACTAATTCAACAAATTTAACCCTTCATATTTAAAAATTCCATTAGTTAAGTGACTATGTCTACTACCAAGCGACATTAAGGTCATAATGGGTATGTTCTATTAGTTTGTCAGTTGTCCAATAATGAAGTGGCTGTATTTTTTGAGCTATCACATTTATCGATTATCGAGCTGCGAGACAGTAGCATGAAGTGCAACAAGTGGTTGGAGGGTGCAATGTCGAAATTTTTAAATACGAAGGGTGAAATTTATTGAATTAAGACCGAAATGATAGGATGTATAAGTTTTATAGACTAAAATTGCTATTATATCAGGCCATGTTTCAATTGAGTGACTTGTTTGTCACAGATTTTTAATTGAGTGATTAAATTGTCACTTTCTCTAAAAATAACTTGTTTGATACTAAACCTATAACTAAGTGAACCGTAAATTGTGATATGTAATTTACCCATTTTAATTGAAGTACTTAATAGCCCCTGCATTTTAGTAATCAAGTTTAAACCATTTCATAGGGATTGAGATATGCGAGAGGCTTTCAACAATGGGGATTGCAGTTAACCTTGTGACATACTTGACCGGAACAATGCATTTGCCGAGCTCGACTTCAGCCAACGTAGTCACAGATTTCATGGGCACATCTTTCCTCCTGTGCTTGCTTGGTGGCTTTCTTGCCGATTCATTCCTCGGCAGATACATGACAGTTGCTATCTTCTCCCTTGTACAAACACTGGTGGGTGGTTTAAACTTTAAGAAAACATAAAAAGAACAAAAGAAAATTTTCATTTCGATCTTTAGCTGTTCGGTTTTTGACGATGATGATGATATGGTGATTTAGGGAACTGGTACATTAGCATTGGCTACAAAGCTGCCACAACTACGCCCACCACCATGCCATGGATCTGCTTCCCATACATGTGAACCGGCCAATGGATTTCAGATGGGAATTTTGTACTTAGCTCTGTATCTAATTGCACTAGGCACCGGTGGTCTAAAATCGAGTGTTTCCGGATTCGGAACCGATCAGTTTGATGAGAAAGAGGAGAAGGAGAAATCTCAGATGGCTTATTTTTTCAACAGGTTCTTCTTCTTCATCAGTACTGGAACCTTGATGGCCGTCACGGTGCTTGTTTACATACAGGATGAAGTTGATCGAAGCTGGGCTTATGGGATTTGCTCGGTTTCCATGTTTATTGCCATTTTGATATTTTTATCCGGGACCAAAAGATACAGATATAAGAAAAGCTTGGGGAGTCCAATTGTTCAGATCTTCCAGGTTCTTGTTGCTGCAATGAATAAGAGGAAAATGGAACTACCTTACAGTGTTGAATTGTTATACGAAGACACTCCTGAAACTTCGAGAATTCATCATTCGGATCGATTCAGGTGAGTTTCGGAAACATTTGTTTCTTTGTTCTTGACATTTGTTGGTCATATCATACCATTGTTTCATTCATATTTGCTGAATCCTAGGTTCTTGGACAAGGCTGCCATTGTTGGGGAAGGAGATTTTGGGAGAAATGTTGTGCCTGCTGCTTCTGCTCCGAATCCTTGGAAACTTTGCTCGGTCACAAGGGTTGAGGAAGTGAAAATGATGGCGGTGCTTCTTCCGATATGGGCCACAACCATCATATTCTGGACCACATATGCACAAATGATGACATTTTCAGTGGAGCAAGCGTCCACCATGGAAAGATCAATCGGAGGTTTCCAAATTCCTGCAGGTTCCCTCACTGTCTTCTTTGTGGTAGCCATTTTGATCACACTAGCAATCTATGACCGTCTCATTATGCCATTCTATAAGAAATGGAAAGGCAAACCAGGTTTCAGCAACCTACAGAGAATAGCCATAGGACTAGTCCTATCGACTCTCGGAATGGCGGCTGCAGCAATAGCCGAGGTGAAAAGACTGGCAGTGGCTCGATCATCCGTCAATGCAACCACCACCGGAACACTGCCGGTAACCGTGTTCCTATTGATCCCACAATTCTTCCTAGTTGGTGCTGGTGAGGCTTTCATTTACACAGGCCAGCTTGACTTCTTCATCACTCAATCGCCGAAAGGGATGAAAACTATGAGCACCGGTTTGTTCCTCTCGACACTATCGCTCGGTTTCTTCGTCAGCAGTTTGTTGGTATCGGTGGTGAAAAGTTTGACAGGAAGCAGCAATGGCGGGTACGGATGGCTGGCTGATAACATAAACCATGGCAGACTTGACTGCTTCTATGGACTTTTAGCAGTTTTGGGGGTCATAAATTTTGTTCTGTTTCTTGTTTCTGCGGCTTGGTTCAAGCGCAGGAAACCCAAACCAGCCATTCAAATGGACACCATTGTTAATGGCTCCACTTGTGAGGATAAGTGCTAGGCTACTATTCTGTAGGATTGCAAAAAATGGGTGTTGGTTTATACCTTTGTGCATTGAAGATTTGGTTTGGTTGCATATTTCAATTGAGAGAAGCAAAATTTTCAGTTCAATTGATCATTGTTTATCTTTTTCACTCAATCACGTCTAGTTTTATATACTAATCCAACTCAAATTATGAACTTCAAGACCATCCAACTCAAAGCTCCTTTGCTTGAAACCATAGCCACTAACCCACTTTCACTTTATTGGTTTAGGCTCCGTTCCGCGGAGCTGTTGGAAGCTTGGTTTGGATGAAGAAGCGGCATTTTGGGAAAAGTTGAAAATTTTAACTTTTTCAACAGCTGCGTTTGAGACCAAATCAAGTGTAAAAGCAGGGTGAAGCAACGTAAAAGTTGAGGCGTTTGGTGGAGCTTCTCAGTTCGGCAGCCAAAAGTTTTCTCAAAAGCGGTGCCGAACAGAGTCTTACTCTCTTCATTATCTTAATTTTTGTATTTAAGATTTTGTATAGGGTTATATTTTGATACACAGTCTGTGTAATTTTTTATACAATTTTTTTAAAATCTAAAACTCTAACGCCCTAAATCTTAAATTCTAAACCATACAGCCTAAACCTCTAAACTCTAAACCATAACTAAACCTTTAACCCCTAAATTTGACAAGCCTATGTAAACTAAAATTTACAAGCAGTGTGTATCAAAGTTGTTCTCTTTTTTTATATATATTTATCGATTTATATATTGTATTTAGGGATATAAACGAGTCGAGCCCGAGTAATGTTGTGCTCGACTCGGCTCGTTAAGAACTTAAGCTGAGTTCGAACTTGAGTCAAACCCAGTAGTGTTGAGCTCGACTCAGCTCGAGCTCGAGCCAAGTTCGAGCTCGAGTCAAGTATTGACTGGTTTTTGACCGAACCAGACTCGAGTAGCTCGCGATCTGTCTCATCACAATTACAACCCTATTCATAATAATAATTTAGTAGATTTATTCAACGAGAAAAACAAAAATATAATAATAATAATTGTTGAGTGGATTTATTCAACGAGAACAACAACAATATACTATATTATTTTTTTGAGTAGCTTGCGATCTTTTTGAGTTAGGTATTAAGTAGCCCAGTTCGGCTCATTAAAAACTTAAGCCAAGTTCGAGCTCGAGTCGAGTCCAATCGAATCAAACTTTGACTGAATTTTAATCGAGTCGAACTCGAGTAGCTCCTGATCTATCTCGTTTCATTTATAGCCCTAATTGTATTTAGGGTAAACTATACAGTGACCACCCAAATATGAGGTCGTTCCTATTTTGACCACCAAACTAACAAATTCGTCAATCAGACCGCCAAACTATTAAAGTGCTCTTATTTTGACCACCAACAGTTAAAATCTAACAAAGGAGGTGACATGGCAGTTAGCCAAAATTTATATAATTACACTTTTAGTCCTTGTTATTTATATATTATATCAATTTGATCATGATTTTAATTTAATTTAAAAAATTTAATCATCCAATCCTATGATGATACGTGTCACAACTTTATTAGAGGAGTTTAAATTAATTTTATTTATTTCAATAAGTTTTTTATATTAATTAGATGGTGACACGTGTCACCACTTGGTGAGAAACAAAGGAAACAAATAAAAGGAAAAAAAATACCCCTAATGTTTGACTGAATAGTCATTTTGGCTTCTATTCTTTTTTTGAAGCAATTCAATCCTCAACGTTTTATTTTAGGTCATAATGACCCATCTGCGGATGAAAACTATCAGCCAACTGACAGTAAATGGCTTGAAATAGCGTGACAAACATATGACAGTGCACTCATACATGACAGTATTATTTAGACAAATGTGTTGACTTAAAAAAATATTACAACGGTCAAAAAATAATTTTATAAAATTATATAAAATATAAAATATTTTTTCTACTGACTTATCATTTTGTCAAGTTATTTCAATATATTTTCCGTCAGTTTTCTAACAAGTTTCATCTGTAAATAAACTATTTTGACCTAAAATAAAATATTAAGAGTTGAATTACTCCAAAAAATAAGAGCTAAAATAAATGTTCAGTCAAACATTGACTTTATACCTTTTTTATTAAAAATTGGATTCGAATTCCCCTCACACCATATTTACTCTCTTTAATTTTCACAAAGAGTATACCTTAAATAAATGTGACACAGTTTTCACAAGAATTATGTGATAGCTCAGTGATTTGGGTGCTTGCTTTCTAACCTATTGGCGTGGGTTCAAATTTTCTCACCAAGCAGGTGATGACAAATTTATTAAATTAAATAAAATTAATATAAATTCTTTTAATAAAATTATGATACGTATCATCGTATAATTAGATGATTAAATTGGTACACTCAGTCCCAAAGCAGCTCCTTTACTCAGAACTCAAAAAGTCATGCTAGATTTTCCCAGGTCCCAGAGATCCCATCTATCAAACTCCACAATTTTCCGGGAAAATCCATTGAAGAGAAAATAACTAAATCCCATGGCAAATGCATGGAAAAGAGAAAACAGCAAAACCCAAAAGTTCCTCTCACCCAAAACCCTCCTTACTCTCCTCCTCACCCTCTTCGTCTACCTCTGTTTCTCTCTGATTTCCCCTAAAAACCCCACCTTTACCCACACAACTCCCTCTTATAACACCCTAAAATATTCCCAGAATTTTCCAATCCCTCCTTTTAACTGCCGCAACTCCCCGCAAGCCCATCCCATTATTGCAAACAAAGTAGAAAATCTCAAATACCCTTTCATTTACTCCCTCGCTGATTTAGGTTCCCTTCCTGACAAGCCTCACAAGAACATCGTGAGACTTCTTAAAGGTAAGCGCTTTCGTAAGCCTGACATCTCGGCCACCATTCAGGATTTTCTGGAAGGGAAGAACAGAGATGGGCTTTTCGTCGATGTCGGGGCCAATGTCGGGATAGCGAGTTTGGCGGCAGCTGTTATGGGGTTCAGGGTGTTGACTTTTGAGCCGGTTTTGGAGAATTTGCAAAGGATTTGTAATGGGTTTTGGTTTAATAGGATTGAGGAATTGATTACTGTTTTTGAAGCAGCCGCTTCGGATCGAAATGGAAATATTACTTTCCATAAGGTACGAGTCTTCTAATTCATGGTTTTCTTCAAGAATATTACTTTGAAATTAGCGAGCTTATAATTTAGTGTTGATTTATGCTTAGCAAAATAAAGTAAATTTGTGCTCGTCAAGTAAACGATAGTTTTGCTTAAACCAGAGTATAGAGGTGGCTTATGAGGTGTTAAAAATGGGAATTTGGTGGGGCTGTTGTATCTGTTTTCTCTTCTTTTTGTACATGCATTGGCGCTTGAGTGGCGTTTCCAAAGTTTGATACTTTGGAAACATTTTCATTTGCTGCAATTTTTGAGTTCTTAAGGCTCTATGAAAATGAGGCACCTCATGGTTGTTCCTTGTGATATTTAGGATGGAGAACAGCTCCATTTGGTTCCTGATGCAGTTATCAAAATCCTGTATACAACTGTCCTTCCCTCTGTAGGCTAGGTGCTGCAGTTGCTTTCAACGAATCCAGTTCCAGTCTAACCGATAGAACTTACCTTAACCTTATGTTTCATGCCAATGGTTAACTTACTATCAACTAGATCCAATAGGTTCCCTAGTAACTTTTTATGTTATCTGAAACCTGATGTGGACCGGATAAACTCTCTTGGGTTGACCATCAATGACGATTGTTCATTAATTCAATTTAGAATGGGATTTTGGGAAGCTAAAACTTGGATTTTTCTCTTTTGGTACAAAGGAGGCCATGCCTTCGTGATAGAGGAAGATCAAACTTGGGTTTTCCTAGGAACTGAGGGAGCCTTACCTTCGGTTATGGAATTTTGAAGTTAAACCCATGTGATAATTTGATTATGATTTTGCAATTGCTAGTCCACTTTACTACGAATCTTAGTAAATTATGATTGGAAGAATTAGAGAGCAGGTTACATGTTAAGCTTTGGGGGTTTCAGGGGGCACCCGCCCAGGGCCCATAAATTTAATTTTTTTAGTATAATATCTCCCTTATTTTCTAATATTAAAGTTTAAAAAAATTGTCAAATAAAATAGTGGGGCCCATGAATTTATTAACCTGCCAATTGTCATTATTAGATTTTTATCTTAACGTTAGTAACTATTACACTTTTCATAAAACACTAATTCAATATTTCCTTCCCAAAACCCAAAAATTTCCAATTAATTTTTAAACTTTTGTCTTTCCAAATTCTCACCATCAATTCACTAAATCCGTTTCCCGATTTTCCATATCAATGAAAATTTTTATTAAAGTTATTTTTTTCTCTCTTCAAAACTCAATGAAAAAAATTAAGTATAATTAGCCTGCATCTTTTCTCTTCCATATTTTATAATTCATCTGAAAATTAATACTCACTTTTCAATTTCTCATTTTTCTCACAAACACAAAATAACATTTGCTTATCATAAACTGTGGTACTTGAATCATATTGAAGTTTGTTAAAATTTAAGGTAAGATTATGTTTCCAAATTCTTTCTTCTTATTTTTATATATTTCCAAATTATATGTAAGATTAGTCTTTTATTTTTGTTTAATAAGTTTTGGGTATAAAATGTGGATATACAGATTTTTCATCTTTCTTTTTTGGTTCACTTCAACTTAATTTTAAGTTCAAACATAACATTTAAGGTAAAATTCTTGTTGGGATTTGTTTTTTTTGGAGGGTCTGACTTTTGATTGGTTTTCTTATGTGTTCATTATATTTTTATCCGCACCAAATTGTTGGGTTTGATTTTAAAATATATTTTATTGAATTATAATTTTGTTTGGTTAAAGAAATGTACTACAATAGCTGTTCGATTTAGTTCTTTTAAGGTTATTTGGTTTGAATGATGGTTTTTGCCTCTTTTAGTAATGAATTTTGAAGTACTAAAATCATATTTGATTGTTAAGTAAAACATTGAGTAAATAAATAATCTCTCTAAATAAAATTATTTAGTGCAAATTTGTGTTAAAAGATTTACATTGAAGCTGTCAAATTTGTGTTCCAGCCGAATGAAAGGAAATAAAAAGTTTCAATTTTTCAATAATTGGTAATTTTTAAGATGTAATTCAAATGCGTATTATTCATTTCATGTATTCACAGGTGCTATTATTTTAGAGTTTAGTCATTGCGGTGTTGCGAATTTGGTATATAAATACTTCGATCGAGGATCTTCCTATTAATAATGCCGGTGACGGTAGCATCTGCAAAAAGAAGTTTTTCAAAAGTTAAAATTATTGAAAAATTATTTGAAGTCAACAATGTCACAAGAAAGATTGAATGAGCTAGCTATACTATGTATTGAGAAAAATATGTTAGAAAGCATTGATGTTGACACTATCATCAATGATTTTATATCAAATAATGCTCGAAGGCAATATTTTTTTCATAAGAATTTTTATGCTTAAATATATTTTTGACATTTTTGAGATTGTAATGAATTATTGTTTGTTAAATTTAATAAAAAAAGTTTAAATGTTTTTTTTAATATAGTTCAAATAGATTTTTTAAATAATATATTTCTTAAATTTCTTTTGAATTAGGGACTTATTTTTTTAATTTCGCCCCGGGCAAAAAATAGTCAGGACCGGCCCCGGGGGTTTGGGTTGAGAGAGAAATATAACTGGTATGATTTTGCCTTGTAGATTATCTGTTGTCTTGTCACTTTGCCCTTCAGATTTGGTGTTTATCTATTCTCATATACTGCTTCCTTTTAATGTACTATTATTCCTTTTTCTGCCTCTCATGCGAAAACCTTCGCATTTTCTCCAGTTGGTTGGCCGGCTTGACAACAGTGCTGTTTCTGCCGTTGGTGCAAAGCTGGCATTCAAGTCCAATGAAGAAATAGCAGTGCAAGTGAGGTCCATCCTTCTGGATGAAGTAATCCCAGAGTCAGAGCCAGTGCTTCTACTTAAAATGGATGTTCAGGGATGGGAGTACCATGTATTGAAGGGAGCCAAAAAGTTATTGTCCAGGAAAAAAGGTGAAGCCCCGTATCTAATCTACGAGGAAGATGAACAGCTGTTGCAAGCAAGTAACACTACTGCCAAAGAGATGAGGGACTTTCTAAGTAGTCTGGGTTATACTCATTGCACCCAGCATGGTACAGATGCTCATTGCACCAAGAATTAATGCAAGTACCACGAAATTTTACATGTATGACAACCTTACTGCAAATCTGTTTTTTCCCATGCCACTTCTCTCAGCCCACGGTGGGATGCAGTTCATCCGAATGCAAATTTCTTCATGTTTATGATAGAGAAGTTGTACTAAAACCGATAAAAAGGTTATTCCATCAGCTCACTTTTCTCTTGGTGATTGCTTGGTTAAGGGCAGCTTTTCAATTCTTTTGTAATTTTTGTTTACAAATCTATTGTTTGATTAAATTTGTATGAACAGATTGAAGCTAATGTCACAAAACTTGAGTTAGCAAAGTACTGTTCTACTATTTCTCAAACTTTCCGGTTCATATTAATGAGAATAATCTATTACAAATGGCCAAATATTGGACCCCTGCAAAACCCTGAAACTATAATATATACACCCTTGAGTCTTGCATCATTTATAGTTGAATACAGTACAAATTGTGAATTAATACATGATAGATCTGATAAGGAAGGTCAGGTGTATTCTAGAGATAAAATATGCACTTCATGATGCTTCAAATAAACGACAGGCATGACAAGTTTTAACCTGCAGTAGCAAGGTTTAAGGCGTTAGTGTAAAGACCATTACAAGATTTGCTGTTGAAGTTGGGACTAACTCATACCTTATGCTTTTGAAGTTTGATCCTGGAATCTCTCATCATATAAGTCCAATTCTTCTCGATTATTTCGGACCGCTGGTTTTCGAAGGACCGGCTCTTTCTACCATTACGTCGTAGAGTTGCTTTCCGTTCTATTTGTAACATTTTTTTTCAAAGAAAAAATAATCACAATTCAATGATCTGAGAAAGCTGTGTAAGATACCTGTCTGTTTAGTTTTCCCTAGGAACCAGAGTACATGTAGAAAATTGTGTAAAATTTCACCTACTATACACACTTACAAAAATGACTGGGAAAAAGTGAACTTGTCCTTCAGGCTTTGTCTGAGTCTCCTTAAAATACACCAGAATTGGGAGACTTGGCCACCAAAGTTCCCAATTCACAAATGTTGAGTACCTGTGGTAAAACAGATAGGTAAGTAGCTTACTCTTTCGGAATTCGGACTGAAGTTCAAAAGGTTACTTACTTCCAACGGTTTTTGCCTCCCACAAAGACATTTTCACCTGAATCCTGAAGCTGGTCCCCTACTTTCACCTCCTAAAACCACAAATGTCACCATTCACATATGCGTAAGCGGAAAATTCTAGTGCCTAATCCGCAACAGTGAAGAAAGCATATAATATCCCAAAATTAATATCTATACTGTTGAAGTTCAGAAACCAATGTCCGCATGCAAGCTGGCTCAAATGGTGTTTTTTCACACAATTTTTAGCCAAGAAAGAATCATGCAAACATAAGTTATGTATTCCAACAAATTGCTTCAAGAAATAGCAAAGTTGAGACAAAAATGGACTAACCAGTGCCTCGTCATCGAAGACAAATCTAACTCGTGTAATCTACAAGAACAAACTGTCAGCTGGTTTCAGCTAAAAATATTGAAATGGACACTAAAATAATGTAGATCTTGGAATCAGAGATTTGTGGATCTCATCAGAATGGTATCTTATAATGTGCTTTGTATTTCATCAAAGGATCAAAGCTCCTCTGATGAAGGCAATTTGGATTTTTCTCAATGACAAACTGTTTCTAGTTATTGATACCTGGAACAACAGAAGCAACCCAAGTAGACCAACAGGTGCAGCTGGTAATAGGTTATCAGTATAAGCTAATCCACCAGCTAGACCTGTTCCAATAAATAATTTTTCGGAACATAACTTAGAAAGACGGGAAGACAATTGCAAATTAACAGCAGATCATGAATTGGCAATTAAATTGGCTCCCCAATTGGGAGCTAGGCCGGTCGCAAGGCTGGACAGGAGTTGGGGGCAGTGCCCTCGACCCCAGTTGGTTCGATCCAACATTCGATCAGGGTCCTATTTTAGGTCCGATTTAGTTAATAATTTTGGAGATGTCGTGGTAGATTTCAGTGGGGTTCAGTCGGGGTTCGTTATTCGAGCTCCTAGTTAGATATATTTTCTTCTCTTTTTATTTGTATTGTAATTTTACAATTTAATGAAGTATTAGTTAATTTAAAGTCGTGTTCCTTTTTTACTTTGTATGTTTATTTATACTTTAGATTAGTATTTATTATGTTTTAAATTTATGTTTTATATTAATATTTTATTCATGTTAAATTTGTTTTTTTATTTATGTGTTAGATTAATATTTATGAATGTTAGTATTTTATCTATGTTAAATTTGTTTTCATTTATGAGTTAGAGTAGTATTTATGTATGTATGTTTTAGATTAGTATTTATTTATGTTTTAAATTCATGTTTTAGATTAATATTTGATTTATGTTAGATTTGTTTTTAATTATGTGTTAGATTAATATTTATGAATGTTAGTATTTTATTTATGTTAGATTCGTTTTATGTGTTAGATTAATATTTATGTATGTATGTTTCAGATTAGTATTTTATTTATGTTAGATTATTATTTTATTATATTAGTATTTATTTATATTTTTATCGCGTTATATTTATTTTGCTTTCTAAGGTTGCATAATGGAATATAAATTGTCAATGCAGTGTCCTTTTATCCGAGCGTAAACAGGGCCAGTATCAGGCGTAGTGATAGTGGTTGGACGTTTACTCACGGATAACGGGGCCTTGAAAATTTATTCGCAATTATAACCGAATTTTAAACTAATCGTCACTTTAATTCGGAAAATCTAATATTAATAAAGCGGTAAATATTAAAGTACCAATTTTGGGCGGTGTGGGGGTGCTAATTCTTCCCCATCCGTAACCGACTCTCGAACTCAACAGTTTTTGAATCTCTGGTTTTATGGTGTCCGGCCTACCTAAATGGCCGGTGACGACTCCAATTTTTAAATAAAACGTGGCTTTTTTAAAAACCACACGGAATGAATATTTTAATACCCGAAAAATCACAAACACTTCGAAAACACGTTTTTAGCGAAAAAGAACATCGCTACATATGGGGACTCCGCTGGGGAACATTTTTGTTTTAAAAAAAAAACAAATGAGAGTCAAGCTTTTAAAATAATTACCGCTTTATTAATATTAGAAATTCCGGGTTAAAGTGACTATTAAATTAACATTCGGTTATAATTCCGCGTTTATTTTAACGCATTTAAAATATGGCATATGAACCTGTTTTTTTAAGTGGGGGAAAAACGCTAATTCTTTCGTGGAGATATCGTTCTCCCGTATGGGCCTAGCAAGTACCTTCGGGGCTCGAGTACCTTATGCTTTCGTAAGGATATCGTTCCTTCGTACGGGCATAAGCGAATGGGTCCCCTAAATTGAACCCGGTTGAAATGAGCCTATAATGGGTGATTATCGGGGGTCTTGCTACCCTTAGTAGGGGACAGCAAGGACAATTCGGGTACCTCCTAGCACCAACACTGCATGTAGAGAACATAAAAACCCACCCTTTAGAGCCATGCGGATAACCTTAGGTGTTTTAGACTGGATAAATAGGGTTGTTTTGTTTGTTTACCTTATTTAATTTGTCCTTTTATTTATGTATTTATTATTTTTATCCGGTACTAACTCATTTCTTTTTTGTGTTTTATTTTTATTTTTATTTTACACATACTTTTGTTGCATTATCATTGCATCCACATTACATAGAGGCGTTGATTCAAGTGGTTTGCCCAATTAAAAAATCTTTCATCATGAAAAAAGGTGTCTTAGGAAGGACGGCATCGATCCAGTCGCGCGACATCGGTCAGAAATTAATCAACAGATCTGAAGTAACGATTTGCCGAGCAAGCGTGTAGTGTCAAAGTATACACACAAGACCCTGATGGTGAACATACGAGCTACAATGTGTGTGAATGACTTAGCTACCGAAGCTGCGACTCTCCGACCTTTCGTAACCCCGGACATGGAAGAAGCACCAAGGTTTATCAAGTTGCTCAAAGCTATCGAGGAGCTAAGAGATAGAGCTAGGGCTTATGTGTAGAACTTTGTTTTGTAATTAAGACTTTTTGTAATAGAGACTCTTTTTGTAATAGGGACTCCTTTTGTAATATGGACATTTTTTTGTAATCTGTACCCTTTAATTCCCATGAAAGTCGTTCGAAATGGTGATTACCAGCGGAATCAACGCCTTTATTTACATTCATGTTGCATATCATGACATGGTGTTGATTCAAAAACAGTTCATTAAAAGACTTTCAAAATAGAAAAAGTCTATTTTGCCAGAAACGATAATATTATAGTATCAAGTTAGGCTGAGCAAAGACCAATCGCGAAAGAAGACGGTACGATAGTAAGGCACGTGCGACGCAGAAGATTCAGTCAGGGCCGCAGAACCCCAATTTTAAATCTTCACATTTGACCATTTTTTAAAAAATCTCAGATTTTAATTTAACTCATTTAAAAAAATTTAAAAATTTAAAAATATTATTATTTTGCTTTGAAACTTTTTCCTTCATAAAACTTTTAGAATAATAATAATAACAAAAAAACTTAAAAGTTTCATTTTTTAAGTAAGTTAAAACTTTTTGATAATAAAAAGGGGGGATTTTTAAACCAAATGATCCTTGAAAATTTTAGTTTAAACCCCCAAAAGTTTTAAAGTACTCACCTAAGATCGATAGAATCCATCCCTATTTAGACGTACCCAGATCTATAGAAAAAAATATATTGTCTGATGTCATTTTCAGAAATCACAAAAATAAAGATCATGACGTCACGAGTCCATAGAATAGAATAAGAGGAGAAGACGGAGTCATCCATCATCCTGAAGACGACGTTGAGACGTGGAGCACAGGTTTTGCTTCCCGAAGTCAAGGTCTCCGAATAAATTCAATCAAGTTGCTCGTAATTCATTATTAATTTCTTGCAAACATACATTTTTTTCTATTGAAAGTTTTTCAAAGACTGCTCGAGAATCAACATCGCATTTGCATGCATTCTCGCATTTATAGGGTATTGATTCCCGGTGGTTCCTCAAATCTCGTAAATCGCTTCATAATTGGAAAAATGTCGCCCGTCGATATTAGAGGGCACGGATCGCAGTTTTGTCCCGAACAAGATCGGAGACAATAGAAGAGGAACCATCTGAAGACTTCAGGTCGGACACGGTACTGGTAATGAGCAAAGTAAAGTGCAAGAGTTGAAAGAATGAGAGGGAAGACGTGATGAATCAGATGAATACTTTGACGAAATGTAAGCGATCCATCAGACCGAAAGAAGAATCGATTAAAGATCAGAATAGAGAGCGAGATAGTCAGAATTCTACCTCCAAGTCAGTCAAATACGACAAATTGAACCCTTTTTGTGATCTGCATCAATAAACAGGCGGAAGGTATGCTTGAGTCGAGCTTTCAAAAAATAGAGTTCGGTCCAGAAGAAACTTGAGAAGCAAGTAATGAAAAGAAGTATATCTCGATTCCTGTGAGGTACATCGAACTACTCCTAATGTTCATCGACAAGAGCCTTATTACCTCGGTGAAGTCTCTAGCGAAGAGATCGTCTTATCCGAGAGATTACGACACACGTGCTAGAGGCAGTTACCGTTTAGGAAGTTTGGGTCACGGTATTGAGGATTGCGGGGCCCTGAGGAATGAGTTCAAGATCTTATCGCGATGAGGATTTTAGGTTTTGAAGACGGAGTTCCCCAATTCTATAGTGAGCTAACAATCACCCGAGGGGCAAAGTTGAGGAGGAATCGATATCCAGGACAAAGTTCGAGTAATACCGAAGTGGGTCACTCAAGCGAGTTAAATTTGAAGATCGGAGATAGGGGCATCCCAGGAGAGAGATATTCTTTCGAGTTCAGCCAGCTCAAATAAGAGAGAGATAACTTGGATAAAATTGAATTTGCATAATGATCGTCAGAAGCTTTCCTGAGTGTTTAAGAATATCAGATTGGGTCACCTTTAAAGAATAGATGAACGGTGTTGTCCAGTTGAAAGACGACTCGGAATATTGAAAGAAGAGAAACTAGTCAAGCAAGAATCAAGTTAGGATGTTATCAGGTAAGTTTGAGGAAATTAGGAATAGGTACGACAGTCTCCAGAGATGAGCTATAGAATAACTTAGCCATTAACAAGAGTTTTGGAAACAAGTTTACGACAGAGCAATGATAGTTCAACACTCTTCAGCTGGAAAGGGCAACTTCCAAGCTACGAAAGACTAAGCAGGGGATGGATGAAGACCCGAAGATCGATATTACTCGAGCAGGTAAAGCGGCTCAACAAGGTGGCGGGCTTAGTCAGAACATGGACCAAGTATTGAACTACAGAGGCAAGCTGACCGGACTACTGGATGAAGTTAAAAAAGTAGGCACTGAAGCTTATCAATAACTGTAAATATCTAATATCTGATATAATGAAACCTTTTGGCCTCAATGAACGTCGTTCTATGGGAATCACTTTTGGAATCAATACCTTATTGCATTCATGTTTATGTTTTAGGATTGCATTGCATTGCTTTGCATGATCCTGGCATGTTTTACATGACATTATCATCACCTTGCATTATTATTACTTCGCATAAATTTTATGAGGAGTAATTCAAAGACCAATTAGGGTTTTATCATGGATAAAAGAATTGAAGACACTCAAAAATCAAGATTCGAACTGTTAAAATATGGGCTTGAGAGGAAAAAAAAAGAAATTTGATGTCTTCGATACAAGAAAACTCTGTTTGAACCCTGATTTGGTCATTCCTCCAGATTTCAAAGATTCTCATATTTACGCATGATGACGGAACAAGCTGCCTCAAGATTCACCTGACCACGTCCTGCAGAAAGATAGAGAGTTACATCGAGAATGAAAAATTGCCGATCCACTACTTCCCCGACAGTCTAGCAGGACCTACCGTAATATGATATGCTTTAGACCCAGCAGCAAGTCATCAGGGTACAAAGATGAAACCTGATGAAAACTTCAAGGAATGTGCTTTGAGGTGTCTGTGTTTAGCGACCCAGGTGCAGCCTCCCGTAGATAAATAGGAAAGTGACTTACATGCCACCTTTCATATTTCTTCTTTAATAAGATGCTCGAGAAAATAAAGGCCAGCTTTGAGGACTTAATGACAGTCGGAGAGAGAAATGAACATGCACTATGAGACCTAAGTTCAAAGATCAGACCTGTCTAAGAGCAGAAGGAAAGAAATAGATAAATGGGTACCACTTTCAAGGTTCTCGTGATCGTAAGAGAAAAAGACAAGTAGATTCCTCCGAATCACCGAGAAAAATTCCTCGAACAAGTACATATTTAGAGATATTCAGAGTATTCTATATGGCCTCATCTGGTCAAGGGTTAGTACCTTACTTCCGGGCCGATAAAGATTACACCCAGCTCATCTGCCCACAGTTTTAATCCATACAGAGCATGTGAGTTCTACATTAAGGCACCGTGGCATGGCACTAAGAAATTTGAGGTTGTTAATAGAAGAAATCAAGAAATTGGTTGACGATGGAGTCGTGACTAGAATTGATCCATCAAGGAAAAACAATAGAAGTGACACAAGCCTACACTACAAAGGATCGGAATGAGTTAGTACTCGGAAGGTAGTCCAGAGGTCTCTATGGTTTTCCCATCAGTTCACAAAGAAATGCTCAATGCTTTGAAAAAAGAAAAAAAAGAAGAAAAAAACTTCAAACAGATATTTTATAATTAAAAATCACATTTTCATTTAGAAAAGTATTTTTACATTCTTGATTTTTAAACATTTTATTTTTATAGGGTAGTTTTTTTCTCCCATATGCATATACACGCATTTTTGAATGGACATATGTATATATCATTTCTATACTAGGTCCTCGAATTTTGAATGCAACAATACATTTGCTTCAGATCCAAAGATCAACTCTAAGTTGCATATATTTAGAAGATATTGAATGTTGTGGGGATACTGTAAATGTGAGTATCTGCTAGTTTACTTAGGCCAATAGAGGAAAAAAGTGAGTGTTTAGACAATGAGCAGCCCCATTTTAAGAATTTATCTTCTCGTGCACTTGTCGTTTAAGATCCTTGAAACGAAAGTTAACCCTAAACCTCTACCCCCTGAAGGCATTCTCAGGACATCTGTGAATTTGACAACGAATGATATTCTTTTACTTTACCAGAAGACAGAGATGAGTCCAGGCAGATTGGATACGAAGATCAGAAAATTATCAGAAGAAAGTGGTTGAAAACAAGGATATGTCCAAACAAAAAACCAAAGAAAAGAAGCGAAATGGTAATCGTAAGGCCAAGCAATCCAGATCGAGTAAATATCAGAAGAGCTGCAGAGAGGCAAGTAACTTTGAGCAGAAGATATCATCAATACCCAAAGATAGATACGTGTTGATTCGAGGATACATTTATAGACTCGAATAAGAAAAAAAGAGATTCAAGGCTAAAACCCCAAAATTGGCAAATAAAACAAAAAAAAAAAAAAAACAAAACAAAACAAAAAAGAGAAGAAAAGAAAAAATAAAATAAAATAAAATAAAATAAAAAAAGAATAAAGAGAGATAAAAAAGGAAAAAAAAAAAAAAAGAAAAAAAAAAAAAAAAAGAAAGAATGAATATTGTATATGTTTCACACACAGATCAAACAATACAAGAACGATACTTCAACTATGAGCAAGAGACACAAGGAATCCACATTTCAAGTAAATATTAGTTTTGAAAATTAGTATAGAAGCTCGAATTGAAACCAAGTCAAGACAAGTCGGCCCAAGATTGCCAATTTCGAAAAAAAGAAATGACCTCTAGGGTGAAAACCCAAAAATGGGCAAATCTAGAGTGATCCTAAAAATGAAGAAAAATAGTAGTCTACCCGAGCCTCACTGCATCAATATCCAACCAAAATACACAAGGAAGTGACCTCTAGGGTGAAAAACCTAAAAATGGGCAGTCTAGAGCGATCCAAGAGAAAAAGTGAAAAAGAAAAGAAAAGAAGAAAGAAAGAATAACATTTCATCCAGGCGTGCCAATCACAAGAATTCCTGAAAATGTATTCGTAGTCCTTCATTCAAGAAATCTCAGTTTTAGGAGTATTGGAGGATCAAACATTATTAAACAAAAAATGAACATCGAGATATAGCCGTAATGCAAGGCAGACTGCAGAAAAAGAAAAGGAAATGAACTCTAGGGTGAAAACCCGAAAACGGACAGTCTAGAGTGATCCAAAAAAGGGAAGGAATAATGGGCATATCCAAGTTACACAAGTACAGAAATATTGTTTCACTTAACCATAAACTAAAGGCCTACATTACAAGCCCTCAAAGACTATTTTGATCATCCATAGATATCCAAGTTGAATGAGAATGTCTTCAGATTTCATTCCGCCTATAAGGATTAACTTTGCTTCAAGGAACGTCAAACTTTGAAGTGCTTGATCGACACCCCAAATGAGGGAAGGATGGGGCATGGTGAGATAGTGAGATTAAGAGAGCCACCTTCAACGGGGTAGAAACTAGGTAGGGTTGTTCCTCTCAAAAGCCTATTAGACCAGAAGAAACTAAACATTGGCATATATCTCCACAATGGTCAAGATCTTCTAAATATGCGCTTCATTAGAGTTGATCTCTGCAACTTGAAGCAGATGCGCTATGGTGTTTGATATTTCGGGGCAAACATGTTTTAAAAGGTTTGACATTTTCTCTCAAAGTTTTGATGTTTACCATTTCCCCCAAACATTAGTTTTTAAAATGTTTGGCAATATACTTCGAATTTTGTTTACCATTCTCCAAACATTATTTTTTTAAAAATGTTTGGTCCTTAAAAAAAGAAGAAAAATGATGTTTACCATTTGTCCCAAACAATGTTTTCAAAATGTTTGGTATCCCCTCCAAGTTGTGATTTTCAAAATGACTGTTATCTTTTCAAATAATCATTATTTTTTGAAATATACGCAAGTAAATTGCCTTTTGTATTACTTTAAAAATGAATGATGATGAGATTTAAAGCATAGGATCGAGAGTTAGTTCCCACAAAATGCTACGAGAAGATCAAGGATGAGCTCGGGGATGGAAGCATTTTGGCTCACCCCGTGACTAGAAATAGACCAAGGCTCTGTATGATGGGTCAGAAAATTCAAAGCAGTGGAGCCCGTGGTTGAATGGGGCAACGCCAAGCAAAGAAGATGACAAGGGTTCTTATAAGAATAATATAAGAACCAGAAGATCATTTATGAAGACGAGTGACAACCCCGAAAATAAGAAAATCCTTCCGCACAAAAGGTTTAAAAGCATGTTTAAATGAGGATTTAAGAGCATACAGTGAAGAAGTAAAGAGATGAAGAAATCTGAGGAGCGACTTTTCAGGTGTAAGACTTTAGAACGAAAAAGGGGCTGAAAGAAAAAAGAAACAATAGAAAGAAAGAGAGGGAGAAGAAAAAAGAAAAGAAAAGAAAAAGAAAAAATAAGAAGAAATTGAAGGTAATAGAAAAAAGAAAAAAAAGAAAATGAGAAGAGAGAAAAAAGAAAAAAGAAAAAGAAGAGAAAGAAATCATTACCTTGTATGCATCATATAGATAGGGGCATGTCAATTTTTGCTTGTTTTGGACAGGTACTTGAAGAATTATCAAAGAGTATTAAGAAGTGGATTTCATTAAATGAAGAAAGATTTGGCAGCCATTTTCGGCGTGAGTCCCCAAATTTAAAGAAAGTTTTGGCAGCCATTTTTGGCGTGAGTCCCCAAATTTAAAGAAAGTTTTGGCAGCCATTTTCGGCGTGAGTCCCCAAATTTGAAGAAAGTTTGGCAGTCATTTTCGGCGTGAGTCCCCAAATTTAAAGAAAGTTTTGGCAGCCATTTTTGGCGTGAGTCCCCAAATTTAAAGAAAGTTTTGGCAGCCATTTTCGGCGTGAGTCCCCAAATTCGAAGAAAGTTTTGGCAGCCATTTTTGGCGTGAGTTCCCAAATTTAAAGAAAGTTTTGGCAGCCATTTTTGGCGTGAGTCCCCAAATTTGAAGAAAGTTTGGCAGCCATTTTCGGCGAGAGCCCCCAAATTTAAAGAAAGTTTTGGCAGCCATTTTTGGCGTGAGTCCCCAAATTTAAAAAAAGTTTTGGCATCCATTTTCGGCGTGAGTCCCCAAATTTGAAGAAAGTTTGGCAGCCATTTTCGGCGTGAGTCCTCAAATTTAAAGAAAGTTTTGGAAGCCATTTTCAGCGTGAGTCCCCAAAATTTAAAGAAAGTTTTGGTAGCCATTTTCGGCGTGAGTCCCCAAATTTAAAGAAAGTTTTGGCAGCCACCTCCGGCGTGAGTCCCCAAAATTTGAAGAAAGTTTGGCAGCCATTTTTGGCGTGAGTCCCCAAATTTAAAGAAAGTTTTGACAGCCATTTTCGGCGTGAGTCCCCAAATTTAAAGAAAGTTTTGCACCACCTTCTACGCGTGAGTCCTCAAAATTTGAAGAAAGTTTGGCAGCCATTTTTGGAATGAGTCCCCAAATTTAAAATAAGTTTTGGCAGCCATTTTCGGCGTGAGCCCCAAATTAAAGAAAGTTTGGCAGCCATTTTCGGCGGGAGCCCCCAAATTTGAAGAAAGATCGGTAGCCATTTTCGGCGTGAATCCCCAAATCTGAAGAAAGGTCGGTAGCCATTTTTTGCGTGAATCCCAAAATCTGAAGAAAGAAAAATCGGCAGCCTTAGCAGCGTGAGTCCAGAAAGATCGGTAGCCATTTTCAGCGTGAATCCCCAAACCTGAAGAAAGGTCGGTAGCCATTTTTGGCGTGAATCCCAAAATTTGAAAGATTTCGGCAGCCTTAGCAACGTAAGTCCAGAAAAATTGGCAGCCATAGCAGCGTGAGGCCCAGATGTTAGATCCTTCGGGTCATCGGTAAGTCCTTCGGGCACGATGTTAAGTCATTCGATCCAGCAGTAAGTCTTTCGAGCATGGTGATAAGTCCTTTGGGCCATTAGTAAGTCCTTTGGGCATGATGCGGCAGCCTTAGTAGCGTAAGTCCAAAGATATCAACGGCCTTGTAAAAAAACGAGATAAAAAAAAGAAGAGAAGAAAAAATGAAGAAAAAGAGCAAAAAAATGAAAAAGAGAAAAGAGAAATTCGAAGATAAAGGTTCTATATAGGAAGAGCCTATATTTTCAAGCTCCCGTGGCGAGAGGTTCTATGTAGGAAGAATCCGCCGCTCCGAGGCTTTAGGAGCTAAAAGTTTTGTATAGGAAGGGCTCGCAACTCCAAGGTGAAGACTAGCAGTTCTATATAGGAAGAACTCTCAGCCGAAGGAATTCACCCATGATACACAAGGTTTTATATAGGGAAAACCCGTTGTGTTGAAAGCGAAGAGTCCTATATAGGAAGGGCTCCGAGCTTTACTGTCTTAGAGTGAGAGGTTCTATATAGGAATAACCCGTAGCTCCGAGATTTCAGAAGCTAAAAGTTCTATATAGGAAGGACTGGCAGCTCCAGGGTTTGAAGACTAGTAGTTCTATACATGAGGAACTCCCAAAATGGAAGAATCCATCAGTGGCGCAAAAGGTTTTATATAAGAGAAACCAGCGTTGAAGGTGAAGAGTTCTATATAGGAAGGACTCCAAGCTTTACCATATCAGAGTGAAAAGTTCTATATAGGAGAGACTCATAACTCGAGGCTTCAGAATGAAAGGTTCTATATAGGGATGACCTATAGTTCCAAGATCAGAAGGTGAAGAAGTTCTATATAGGAAGAACTTACCAGCTTGAAGATTCAGCTAAGGAAGAGCGGAAATTTCCAGAAGAACACGTGATTCCGAAGCCAAAGACAAGAAAATAGGTAAAAAGATGAGTACTTTTGATCTTTGCTTTGTCCTCGTTTCACAAGAACAAGCAAAGAGGGGCAACTGTAATCACCCATTTTGACCGGGTTTTAGTGTTATTAGTATTATTTTAATAATAATAATATTAATATAAAATTAATAAAAAATTAAAAAATAATAATAATAAATATATTATAAAAAAAACTGCGTGGAGCTCCACGTCACCCAAACTACCCACCCTTTTGCCTATAAATACGCCAATTTACCATGAATTGGCAATTAAATTGGCTCCCAATTGGGAGCTAGGCAGCCGCAAGGTCGCTGGGTTGGGCGTGCCCTCGACCCCAGTTGGTTCGATCCAACATTCGATCGGAGTCTTATTTTAGGTCCGATTTAGTTAATAATTTTGGAGAGGTCGTGGTAGATCTCGGTGGGGTTCAGTCGGGATTCGTTATTCGAGCTCCTAGTTAGGTATATTTTCTTCTCTTTTATTTGTATTGTAATTTTATAATTTAATGAAGTATTAGTTAATTTAAAATTGTGTTCCTTTTACTTTGTATGTTTATTTATAATTTAAATTAGTATTTAGTATGTTTTAAATTTATGTTTTATATTAATATTTTATTCATGTTAAATTTGTTTTTTATTTATGTGTTAGATTAATATTTATGAATGTTAGTATTTTATCTATCTTAGATTTGTTTTCATTTATGAGTTAGAGTAGTATTTATGTATGTATGTTTTAGATTAGTATTTATTTATGTTTTAAATTCATGTTTTAGATTAATATTTGATTTATGTTAGATTTGTTTTTATTTATGTGTTAGATTAATATTTATGAATGTTAGTATTTTATTTATGTTAGATTCGTTTTATGTGTTAGATTAATATTTATGTATGTATGTTACGGATTAGTATTTTATTTATGCTAGATTATTATTTTATTATATTAGTATTTATTTATATTTTTATCGCTTTGTATTTATTTTGCTTTCTAAGGTTGCATAATGGAATATAAATTGTCAATGCGGTGTCCTTTTATCCGAGCGTAAACGGGGCCAGTATCAGGCGTAGTGATAGTGGTTGGGCGTTTACTCTCGGATAACGGAGCCTTTAAAATTTATTCGCAATTATAACCGAATTTTAAACTAATCGTCACTTTAATCCAGAAAATCCAATATTAATAAAGCGGTAATTATTAAAGTACCAATTTTGGGCGGTGTAGAGGTGCTAATCCTTCCCCATCCGTAACCGACTCCCGAACTCAACAGTTTTTGAATCTCTGGTTTTATGGTGTCCGGCCTACCTAAATGGCCGGTGGCGACTCCAATTTTTAAATAAAATGCGGTTTTTTTAAAAACCCCACGGAATGAATATTTTAATACCCGAAAAACCACAAGTACTTCGAAAACACGTTTTTTAGCGAAAAAGGACATCGCTACAATATACTGCTTCCTTTTAATGTACTATTATTCCTTTTTCTGCCTCTCATGCGAAAACCTTCGCATTTTCTCCAGTTGGTTGGCCGGCTTGACAACAGTGCTATTTCTGCCGTTGGTGCAAAGCTGGCATTCAAGTCCAATGAAGAAATAGCAGTGCAAGTGAGGTCCATCCTTCTGGATGAAGTAATCCCAGAGTCAGAGCCAGTGCTTCTACTTAAAATGGATGTTCAGGGATGGGAGTACCATGTATTGAAGGGAGCCAAAAAGTTATTGTCCAGGAAAAAAGGTGAAGCCCCGTATCTAATCTAACAGCTGTTGCAAGCAAGTAACACTACTGCCAAAGGGATGAGGAACTTTCTAAGTAGTCTGGGTTATACTCATTACACCCAGCATGGTACAGATGCTCATTGCACCAAGAATTAATGCAAGTACCACAAAATTTTACATGTATGACAACCTTACTGCAAATCTGTTTTTTCCCATGCCACTTCTCTCAGCCCACGGTGGGATGCAGTTCATCCGAATGCACATTTCTTCATGTTTATGATAGAGAAGTTGTACTAAAACCGATAAAAGGTTCTTCCATCAGCTCACTTTTCTCTTGGTGATTGCTTGGTTAAGGGCAGCTTTTCAATTCTTTTGTAATTTTTGTTTACAAATCTATTGTTTGATTAAATTTGTATGAACAGATTGAAGCTAATGTTACAAAACTTGAGTTAGCAAAGTACTGTTCTACTATTTCTCAAACTTCCCAGTTCATATTAATGAGAATAATCTATTACAAATGGCCAAATATTGGACCCCTGCAAAACCCTGAAACTATAATATATACACCCTTGAGTCTTGCATCATTTATAGTTGAATACAGTACAAATTGTGAATTAATACATGATAGATCTGATAAGGAAGGTCAGGTGTATTCTAGAGATAAAATATGCACTTCATGATGCTTCAAATAAACGAAAGGCATGACAAGTTTTAACCTGCAGTAGCAAGGTTTAAGGCGTTAGTGTAAAGACCATTACAAGATTTGCTGTTGAAGTTGGGACTAACTCATACCTTATGCTTTTGAAGTTTGATCCTGGAATCTCTCATCATATAAATCCAATTCTTCTCGATTATTTCGGACCGCTGGTTTTTGAAGGACCGGCTCTTTCTACCATTACGTCGTAGAGTTGCTTTCCGTTCTATTTGTAAAAAAAAATTTCAAAGAAAAAATAATCACAATTCAATGATCTGAGAAAGCTGTGTAAGATACCTGTCTGTTTAGTTTTCCCTAGGAACCAGAGTACATGTAGAAAATTGTGTAAAATTTCACCTACTATACACACTTACAAAAATGACTGGGAAAAAGTGAACTTGTCCTTCAGGCTTTGTCTGAGTCTCCTTAAAATACACCAGAATTGGGAAACTTGGCCACCAAAGTTCCCAATTCACAAATGTTGAGTACCTGTGGTAAAACAGATAGGTAAGTAGCTTACTCTTTCGGAATTCGGATTGAAGTTCAAAAGGTTACTTACTTCCAACGGTTTTTGCCTCCCACAAAAACATTTTCACCTGAATCCTGAAGCTGGTCCCCTACTTTCACCTCCTAAAACCACAAATGTCACCATTCACATATGCGTAAGCAGAAAATTCTAGTGCCTAATCCGCAACAGTGAAGAAAGCATATAATATCCCAAAATTAATATCTATACTGTTGAAGTTCAGAAACCAATGTCCGCATGCAAGCTGGCTCAAATGGTGTTTTTTCACACAATTTTTAGCCAAGAAAGAATCATGCAAACATAAGTTATGTATTCCAACACATTGCTTCAAGAAATAGCAAAGTTGAGACAAGAATGGACTAACCAGTGCCTCGTCATCGAAGACAAATCTAACTCGTGTAGTCTACAAGAACAAACTGTCAGCTGGTTTCAACTAAAAATATTGAAATGGACACTAAAATAATGTAGATCTTGGAATCAGAGATTTGTGGATCTCATCAGAATGGTATCTTATAATGTGCTTTGTATTTCATCAAAGGATCAAAGCTCCTCTGATGAAGGCAATTTGGATTTTTCTCAATGACAAACTATTTCTAGTTATTGATACCTGGAACAACAGAAGCAACCCAAGTAGACCAACAGGTGCAGCTGGTAATAGGTTATCAGTATAAGCTAATCCACCGGCTAGACCTGTTCCAATAAATAATTTTTCGGAACATAACTTAGAAAGACGGGAAGACAATTGCAAATTAACAGCAGATCTCGATCAACATTCGATCGAAGTCCTATTTTAGGTCCGATTTAGTTAATAATTTTGGAGATGTCGTGGTAGATTTGAGGGGTTGATCGGGGTTCGTTATTGAGCTCTAGTTAGATATATTTTCTTCTCTTTTTATTTGTATTGTAATTTTACAATTTAATGAAGTATTAGTTAATTTAAAGTCGTGTTCCTTTTTACTTTGTATGTTTATTTATACTTTAGATTAGTATTTATTATGTTTTAAATTTATGTTTTATATTAATATTTTATTCATGTTAAATTTGTTTTTTTATTTATGTGTTAGATTAATATTTATGAATGTTAGTATTTTATCTATGTTAAATTTGTTTTCATTTATGAGTTAGAGTAGTATTTATGTATGTATGTTTTAGATTAGTATTTATTTATGTTTTAAATTCATGTTTTAGATTAATATTTGATTTATGTTAGATTTGTTTTTAATTATGTGTTAGATTAATATTTATGAATGTTAGTATTTTATTTATGTTAGATTCGTTTTATGTGTTAGATTAATATTTATGTATGTATGTTTCAGATTAGTATTTTATTTATGTTAGATTATTATTTTATTATATTAGTATTTATTTATATTTTTATCGCGTTATATTTATTTTGCTTTCTAAGGTTGCATAATGGAATATAAATTGTCAATGCGATGTCCTTTTATCCGAGCGTAAACGGGCGATGATCGAGCGTAGTGATAGTGGTTGGACGCGTTTACTCTCGGATAACGGGCCTTGAAAATTTATTCGCAATTATAACCAAATTTTAAACTAATCGTCACTTTAATTCGGAAAATCTAATATTAATAAAGCGGTAAATATTAAAGTACCAATTTTGGGCGGTGTGGGGGTGCTAATTCTTCCCCATCCAGAATCTCTCGAACTCAACAGTTTTTGAATCTCTGGTTTTATGGTGTCCGGCCTACCTAAATGGCCGGTGACGACTCCAATTTTTAAATAAAACGTGGCTTTTTTAAAAACCACACGGAATGAATATTTTAATACCCGAAAAATCACAAACACTTCGAAAACACGTTTTTAGCGAAAAAGAACATCGCTACATATGGGGACTCCGCTGGGGAACATTTTTGTTTTAAAAAAAAAACAAATGAGAGTCAAGCTTTTAAAATAATTACCGCTTTATTAATATTAGAAATTCCGGGTTAAAGTGACTATTAAATTAACATTCGGTTATAATTCCGCGTTTATTTTAACGCATTTAAAATATGGCATATGAACCTGTTTTTTTAAGTGGGGGAAAAACGCTAATTCTTTCGTGGAGATATCGTTCTCCCGTATGGGCCTAGCAAGTACCTTCGGGGCTCGAGTACCTTATGCTTTCGTAAGGATATCGTTCCTTAAATGCGGGCATAAAGCGAATGGGTCCCCCCTAAATTGAACCCGTTGAAATGAGCCTATAATGGGTGATTATCGGGGGTCTTGCTACCCTTAGTAGGGGACAGCAAGGACAATTCGGGTACCTCCTAGCACCAACACTGCATGTAGAGAACATAAAAACCCACCCTTTAGAGCCATGCGGATAACCTTAGGTGTTTTAGACTGGATAAATAGGGTTGTTTTGTTTGTTTACCTTATTTAATTTGTCCTTTTATTTATGTATTTATTATTTTTATCCGGTACTAACTCATTTCTTTTTTTGTGTTTTATTTTTATTTTTATTTTACACATACTTTTGTTGCATTATCATTGCATCCACATTACATAGAGGCGTTGATTCAAGTGGTTTGCCCAATTAAAAAATCTTTCATCATGAAAAAAGGTGTCTTAGGAAGGACGGCATCGATCCAGTCGCGCGACATCGGTCAGAAATTAATCAACAGATCTGAAGTAACGATTTGCCGAGCAAGCGTGTGTAGTGTCAAAGTATACACACAAGACCACGATGGTGAACATCCCGAGAGCTACAATGTGTGTGAATGACTTAGCTACCGAAGCTGCGACTCTCCGACCTTTCGTAACCCCGGACATGGAAGAAGCACCAAGGTTTATCAAGTTGCTCAAAGCTATCGAGGAGCTAAGAGATAGAGCTAGGGCTTATGTGTAGAACTTTGTTTTGTAATTAAGACTTTTTGTAATAGAGACTCTTTTTGTAATAGGGACTCCTTTTGTAATATGGACATTTTTTTGTAATCTGTACCCTTTAATTCCCATGAAAGTCGTTCGAAATGGTGATTACCAGCGGAATCAACGCCTTTATTTACATTCATGTTGCATATCATGACATGGTGTTGATTCAAAAACAGTTCATTAAAAGACTTTCAAAATAGAAAAAGTCTATTTTGCGAAAAAGCGATAATATTATAGTATCAAGTTAAGGTGAGCAAAGACCAATCGCGAAAGAAGGCGATGCGATAGTAAGGCACGTCTGACGTTGAAGATTGATCGGGGCCATGAGAACCCCAATTTTAAATCTTCACATTTGACCATTTTTTAAAAATCTCGATTTTAATTTAACTCATTTAAAAAATTTAAAAATTTAAAAATATTATTATTTTGCTTTGAAACTTTTTCCTTCATAAAACTTTTAGAATAATAATAATAACAAAAAAACTTAAAAGTTTCATTTTTTAAGTAAGTTAAAACTTTTGATAATAAAAAAGGGGATTTTTAAACCAAATGATCCTTGAAAATTTTAGTTTAAACCCCCAAAAGTTTTAAAGTACTCACCTAAGATCGATAGAATCCATCCCTATTTAGACGTACCCAGATCTATAGAAAAAAATATATTGTCTGATGTCATTTTCAGAAATCACAAAAATAAAGATCATGACGTCACGAGTCCATAGAATAGAATAAGAGGAGAAGACGGAGTCATCCATCATCCTGAAGACGACGTTGAGACGTGGAGCACAGGTTTTGCTTCCCGAAGTCAAGGTCTCCAGAATAAATTCAACTGTTGCCTGTAATTCATTATTAATTTCTTGCAAACATACATTTTTTCTATTGAAAGTTTTTCAAAGACTGTTCGAGAATCAACATCGCATTTGCATGCATTCTCGCATTTATAGGGTATTGATTCCCGAAGTGGTTCCTCAAATCTCAGAAATCGTTCATAATTGGAAAAATGTCGTCTGGTCAGATATTAGAGGGCACGGATCCAGAGTTTTGTCCCAGAACAAGATCGGAGACAATAGAAGAGGAACCATCCAAGACTTGGTCGGACACGATCTCGGTAATGAGCAAAGTAAAGTGCAAGAGTTGAAAGAATGAGAGGGAAGACGTGATGAATCAGATGAATACTTTGACGAAATGTAAAAGCGATCCATCGAGACCGAAAAGAAGAATCGATTAAAGATCGTAATAGAGAGCGAGATAGTCGAAATTCTACCTCCAAGTCGGTCAAATCGACAAATTGAACCCTTTTTGTGATCTGCATCAATAAACAAAGCGGAAGGTATGCTTGAGTCGAGCTTTCAAAAAATAGAGTTCGGTCGAGAAGAAACTTGAGAAGCAAGTAATGAAAAGAAGTATATCTCGATTCCTGTGAGGTACATCGAACTACTCCTAATGTTCATCGACAAGAGCCTTATTACCTCGGTGAAGTCTCTAGCGAAGAGATCGTCTTATCCGAGAGATTACGACACACGTGCTAGAGGAGCGATTACCGTTTAGGAAGTTTGGGTCACGGTATTGAGGATTGCGGGGCCCTGAGGAATGAGTTCAAGATCTTATCGCGATGAGGATTTTAGGTTTTGAAGACGGAGTTCCCCAATTCTATAGTGAGCTAACAATCACCCGAGGGGCAAAGTTGAGGAGGAATCGATATCCAGGACAAAGTTCGAGTAATACCGAAGTGGGTCACTCAAGCGAGTTAAATTTGAAGATCGGAGATAGGGGCATCCCAGGAGAGAGATATTCTTTCGAGTTCAGCCAGCTCAAATAAGAGAGATAACTTGGATAAAATTGAATTTGCATAATGATCGTGAAGCTTTCTGAGTGTTTAAGAATATCGAGTTAGGTCACCTTTAAAGAATAGATGAACGGTGTTGTCCAGTTGAAAGACGACTCGGAATATTGAAAGAAGAGAAACTAGTCAAGCAAGAATCAAGTTAGGATGTTATCAGGTAAGTTTGAGGAAATTAGGAATAGGTACGACAGTCTCGAGAGATGAGCTATAGAATAACTTAGCCATTAACAAGAGTTTTGGAAACAAGTTTACGACAGAGCAATGATAGTTCAACACTCTTCAGCTGGAAAGGGCAACTTCCAAGCTACGAAAGACTAAGCAGGGGATGGATGAAGACCCGAAGATCGATATTACTCGAGCAGGTAAAGCGGCTCAACAAGGTGGCGGGCTTAGTCAGAACATGGACCAAGTATTGAACTACGAGGCAAGTGACCGGACTCTTGGATGAAGTTAAAAAGTAGGCACCGCTTATCAATAATCAGAAATATCTAATATCTGATATAATGAAACCTTTTGGCCTCAATGAACGTCGTTCTATGGGAATCACTTTTGGAATCAATACCTTATTGCATTCATGTTTATGTTTTAGGATTGCATTGCATTGCTTTGCATGATCCTGGCATGTTTTACATGACATTATCATCACCTTGCATTATTATTACTTCGCATAAATTTTATGAGGAGTAATTCAAAGACCAATTAGGGTTTTATCATGGATAAAAGAATTGAAGACACTCAAAAATCAAGATTCGAATCAAGTAAAATATGGGCTTGAGAGGAAAAAAAGAAGAAATTTGATGTCTTGATACAAGAAAACTCTGTTTGAACCACGATTTGGTCATTCCTCCAGATTTCAAAGATTCTCATATTTACGCATGATGACGGAACAAAAAAGCTGCCTCAAGATTCACGACCACGTCTGCCCGCAAAAGATAGAGAGTTACATCGAGAATGAAAAATTGCCGATCCACTACTTCCCCGACAGTCTAGCAGGACCTACCGTAATATGATATGCTTTAGACCCAGCAGCAAGTCATCAGGGTACAAAGATGAAAACTTCAAGGAATGTGCTTTGAGGTGTCTGTGTTTAGCGACCCAGGTGCAGCCTCCCGTAGATAAATAGGAAAGTGACTTACATGCCACCTTTCATATTTCTTCTTTAATAAGATGCTCGAGAAAATAAAGGCCAGCTTTGAGGACTTAATGACAGTCGGAGAGAGAAATGAACATGCACTCTGAGACCTAAGTTCAAAGATCAGACCTGTCTAAGAGCAGAAGGAAAGAAATAGATAAATGGGTACCACTTTCAAGGTTCTCGTGATCGTAAGAGAAAAAGACAAGTAGATTCCTCCGAATCACCGAGAAAAATTCCTCGAACAAGTACATATTTAGAGATATTCGTAGTATTCTATATGGCCTCATCTGGTCAAGGGTTAGTACCTTACTTAGGGCGATAAAGATTACACCCAGCTCATCCGCCTACGTTTAATCCATACAGAGCATGTGAGTTCTACATTAAGGCACCGTGGCATGGCACTAAGAAATTTGAGGTTGTTAATAGAAAAATCAAGAAATGGTTGACGATGGAGTCGTGACTAGAATTGATCCATCAAGGAAAAACAATAGAAGTGGCACAAGCCTACACTACAAAGGATCGGAATGAGTTAGTACTCGGAAGGTAGTCCAGAGGTCCTATGGTTTTCCCATCAGTTCACAAAGAAATGCTCAATGCTTTGAAAAAAGAAAAAAAAGAAGAAAAAACTTTCAAACAGATATTTTATAATTAAAAATCACATTTTCATTTAGAAAAGTATTTTTACATTCTTGATTTTTAAACATTTTATTTTTATAGGGTAGTTTTTTTCTCCCATATGCATATACACGCATTTTTGAATGGACATATGTATATATCATTTCTATACTAGGTCCTCGAATTTTGAATGCAACAATACATTTGCTTCAGATCCAAAGATCAACTCTAAGTTGCATATATTTAGAAGATATTGAATGTTGTGGGGATACTGTAAATGTGAGTATCTGCTAGTTTACTTAGGCCAATAGAGGAAAAAAGTGAGTGTTTAGACAATGAGCAGTTCCCATTTTAAGAATTTATCTTCTCAGGCACTTGTCGTTTAAGATCCTTGAAACGAAAGTTAACCCTAAACCTCTACCCCCTGAAGGCATTCTCAGGACATCTGTGAATTTGACAACGAATGATATTCTTTTACTTTACCAGAAGACAGAGATGAGTCCAGGCAGATTGGATACGAAGATCAGAAAATTATCAGAAGAAAGTGGTTGAAAACAAGGATATGTCCAAACAAAAAACCAAAGAAAAGAAGCGAAATGGTAATCAGAAGGCCGAAGCAATCCAGATCGAGTAAATATCAGAAGAGCTGCAGAGAGGCAAGTAACTTTGAGCAGAAGATATCATCAATACCCAGTATAGATACGTGTTGATTCGAGGATACATTTATAGACTCGAATAAGAAAAAAGAGATTCAAGGCTAAAACCCCAAAATTGGCAGTCTAAAACAAAAAAGAAAAACAAAACAAAACAAAACAAAAAAGAGAAGAAAAGAAAAAAAAAATAAAATAAAATAAAATAAAAAAAGAATAAAGAGAGATAAAAAAGAAAAAAAAAAAGAAAAGAAAAGGAAAAAGGAAAAAAAGAAAGAATGAATATTGTATATGTTTCACACACAGATCAAACAATACAAGAACGATACTTCAACTATGAGCAAGAGACACAAGGAATCCACATTTCAAGTAAATATTAGTTTTGAAAATTAGTATAGAAGCTCGAATTGAAACCAAGTCAAGACAAGTCGGCCCGGAGATTGCCAATTTCGAAAAAAGAAATGACCTCTAGGGTGAAAACCCAAAAATGGGCAGTCTAGAGTGATCCTAAAAATGAAGAAAAATAGTAGTCTACCTGAGCCTGCTGGCATCAATATCCAACCAAAATACACTGAAGGAAGTGACCTCTAGGGTGAAAACCTAAAAATGGGCAGTCTAGAGCGATCCAAGAGAAAAAGTGAAAAAAAGAAAAGAAAAGAAGAAAGAAAGAATAACATTTCATCTGGGCGTGCCAATCACAAGAATTCCCAGAAATGTATTCGTAGTCCTTCATTCAAGAAATCTCAGTTTCGAGGAGTATTGGAGGATCAAACATTATTAAACAGAAAATGAACATCAGTATATAGCCAGAATGCAAGGCAGCCTGCAGTAAAAAGAAAGGAAATGAACTCTAGGGTGAAAACCCGAAAACGGGCAGTCTAGAGTGATCCAAAAAAGGGAAGGAATAATGGGCATATCCAAGTTACACAAGTACAGAAATATTGTTTCACTTAACCATAAACTAAAGGCCTACATTACAAGCCCTCAAAGACTATTTTGATCATCCATAGATATCCAAGTTGAATGAGAATGTCTTCAGATTTCATTCCGCCTATAAGGATTAACTTTGCTTCAAGGAACGTCAAACTTCGAAGTGCTTGATCGACACCCCAAATGAGGGAAGGATGGGGCATGGTGAGATAGTGAGATTAAGAGAGCCACCTTCAACGGGGTAGAAACTAGGTAGGGTTGTTCCTCTCAAAAGCCTATTAGACCAGAAGAAACTAAACATTGGCATATATCTCCACAATGGTCAAGATCTTCTAAATATGCGCTTCATTAGAGTTGATCTCTGGCAACTTGAAGCAGATGCGCTATGGTGTTTGATATTTCGGGGGCAAACATGTTTTAAAAGGTTTGACATTTTCTCTCAAAGTTTTGATGTTTACCATTTCCCCCAAACATTAGTTTTTAAAATGTTTGGCAATATACTTCGAATTTTGTTTACCATTCTCCAAACATTATTTTTTTTAAAAATGTTTGGTCCTTAAAAAAAGAAGAAAAATGATGTTTACCATTTGTCCCAAACAATGTTTTCAAAATGTTTGGTATCCCCTCCAAGTTGTGATTTTCAAAATGATCATTATCTTTTTCAAATAATCATTATTTTTTTTGAAATATACGCAAATAAATTGCCTTTTGTATTACTTTAAAAATGAATGATGATGAGATTTAAAGCATAGGGATCGAGTTAGTTCCCGTCGAAATGCTACGAGAAGATCAAGGATGAGCTCGGGGATGGAAGCATTTTGGCTCACCCAGTGACTAGAAATAGACCAAGGCTCTGTATGATGGGTCAGAAAATTCAAAGCGATGGGAGCCCGTGGTTGAATGGGGCAACGCTAAGCAAAGAAGATGACAAGGGTTCTTATAAGAATAATATAAGAACCAGAAGATCATTTATGAAGACGAGTGACAACCCCGAAAATAAGAAAATCCTTCCGCACAAAAGGTTTAAAAGCATGTTTAAATGAGGATTTAAGAGCATACAGTGAAGAAGTAAAGAGATGAAGAAATGCGAGGAGCGACTTTTCGTGTAAGACTTTAGAACGAAAAAGGGGCTGAAAGAAAAAAGAAACAATAGAAAGAAAGAGAGGGAGAAGAAAAAAGAAAAGAAAAGAAAAAGAAAAAGAAAAAATAAGAAGAAATTGAAGGTAATAGAAAAAAGAAAAAAAAGAAAATGAGAAGAGAGAAAAAAGAAAAAAGAAAAAGAAGAGAAAGAAATCATTACCTTGCATGCATCATATAGATAGGGGCATGTCAATTTTTGCTTGTTTTGGACAGGTACTTGAAGAATTATCAAAGAGTATTAAGAAGTGGATTTCATTAAATGAAGAAAGATTTGGCACCCATTTTCACGTGAGTCCCCAAATTTAAAGAAAGTTTTGGCACCATTTTTGGCGTGAGTCCCAAATTTAAAGAAAGTTTTGGCAGCCATTTTCGGCGTGAGTCCCCAAATTTGAAGAAAGTTTGGCAGTCATTTTCGGCGTGAGTCCCCAAATTTAAAGAAAGTTTTGGCAGCCATTTTTGGCGTGAGTCCCCAAATTTAAAGAAAGTTTTGGCAGCCATTTTCGGCGTGAGTCCCCAAATTCGAAGAAAGTTTTGGCAGCCATTTTTGGCGTGAGTTCCCAAATTTAAAGAAAGTTTTGGCAGCCATTTTTGGCGTGAGTCCCCAAATTTGAAGAAAGTTTGGCGACCATTTTTTTAAGAGAGCCCCAAATTTAAAGAAAGTTTTGCGACCATTTTTGGCGTGAGTCCCCAAATTTAAAAAAAGTTTTGGCATCCATTTTCGGCGTGAGTCCCCAAATTTGAAGAAAGTTTGGCAGCCATTTTCGGCGTGAGTCCTCAAATTTAAAGAAAGTTTTGGAAGCCATTTTCAGCGTGAGTCCCCAAAATTTAAAGAAAGTTTTGGTAGCCATTTTCGGCGTGAGTCCCCAAATTTAAAGAAAGTTTTGGCAGCCACCTCCGGCGTGAGTCCCCAAAATTTGAAGAAAGTTTGGCAGCCATTTTTGGCGTGAGTCCCCAAATTTAAAGAAAGTTTTGACAGCCATTTTCGGCGTGAGTCCCCAAATTTAAAGAAAGTTTTGGCAGCCACCTTCGGCGTGAGTCCTCAAAATTTGAAGAAAGTTTGGCAGCCATTTTTGGAATGAGTCCCCAAATTTAAAATAAGTTTTGGCAGCCATTTTCGGCGTGAGCCCCAAATTAAAGAAAGTTTGGCAGCCATTTTAGTAGGAGCCCCAAATTTGAAGAAAGATCGGTAGCCATTTTCGCGTGAATCCCAAATCAAGAAAAAGGTCGGTAGCCATTTTTTGCGTGAATCCCAAAATCTGAAGAAAGAAAAATCGGCAGCCTTAGCAGCGTGAGTCCAGAAAGATCGGTAGCCATTTTCAGCGTGAATCCCCAAACCTGAAGAAAGGTCGGTAGCCATTTTTGGCGTGAATCCCAAAATTTGAAAGATTTGGCGACCTTAGCAACGTAAGTCCAGAAAAATTGGCAGCCATATAGCGCGTGAGGCCCGGATGTTAGATCCTTCGGGTCATCGGTAAAGTCCTTCGGGCACGATGTTAAGTCATTCGATCCAAATGATAAGTCTTTCGAGCATGGTGATAAGTCCTTTGGGCCATTAGTAAGTCCTTTGGGCATGATCACGGCGACCTTAGTAGTAAAGTCCAAAGATATCAACGGCCTTGTAAAAAAGATAAAAAAAAAAGAGAGAAGAAAAAATGAAGAAAAAGAGCAAAAAAATGAAAAAGAGAAAAGAGAAATTCGAAGATAAAGGTTCTATATAGGAAGAGCCTATATTTTCAAGCTCCCGTGGCGAGAGGTTCTATGTAGGAAGAATCCGCCGCTCCGAGGCTTTAGGAGCTAAAAGTTTTGTATAGGAAGGGCTCGCAACTCCAAGGTGAAGACTAGCAGTTCTATATAGGAAGAACTCTCAGCCGAAGGAATTCACCCATGATACACAAGGTTTTATATAGGGAAAACCCGTTGTGTTGAAAGCGAAGAGTCCTATATAGGAAGGGCTCCGAGCTTTACTGTCTTAGAGTGAGAGGTTCTATATAGGAAGAACCCGTAGCTCCGAGATTTCAGAAGCTAAAAGTTCTATATAGGAAGGACTGGCAGCTCCAGGGTTTGAAGACTAGTAGTTCTATACATGAGGAACTCCCAGTCGGAAGAATCCATCAGTGGCGCAAAAGGTTTTATATAAGAGAAACCAGCGTTGAAGGTGAAGAGTTCTATATAGGAAGGACTCCAAGCTTTACCATATCAGAGTGAAAAGTTCTATATAGGAGGGACTCATAACTCGAGGCTTCAGAATGAAAGGTTCTATATAGGGATGACCTATAGTTCCAAGATCAGAAGGTGAAGAAGTTCTATATAGGAAGAACTTACCAGCTTGAAGATTCAGCTAAGGAAGAGCGGAAATTTCCAGAAGAACACGTGATTCCGAAGCCAAAGACAAGAAAATAGGTAAAAAAATGAGTACTTTTGATCTTTGCTTTGTCCTCGTTTCACAAGAACAAGCAAAGAGGGGCAACTGTAATCACCCATTTTGACCGGGTTTTAGTGTTATTAGTATTATTTTAATAATAATAATATTAATATAAAATTAATGAAAAATTAAAAAATAATAATAATAAATATATTATAAAAAAAAACTGCGTGGAGCTCCACGTCACCCAAACTACCCACCCTTTTGCCTATAAATACGCCAATTTACCATGAATTGGCAATTAAATTGGCTCCCCAATTGGGAGCTAGGCAGGCCGCAAGGTGGCCGGCGGGTTGAGGCGCGTGCCTCGACCCCGATTGGTTCGATCCAACATTCGATCGGGTCTTATTTTAGGTCCGATTTAGTTAATAATTTTGGAGAGGTCGTGGTAGATCTCGGTGGGGTTCAGTCGGGATTCGTTATTCGAGCTCCTAGTTAGGTATATTTTCTTCTCTTTTTATTTGTATTGTAATTTTATAATTTAATGAAGTATTAGTTAATTTAAAATTGTGTTCCTTTTTACTTTGTATGTTTATTTATAATTTAAATTAGTATTTAGTATGTTTTAAATTTATGTTTTATATTAATATTTTATTCATGTTAAATTTGTTTTTTATTTATGTGTTAGATTAATATTTATGAATGTTAGTATTTTATCTATCTTAGATTTGTTTTCATTTATGAGTTAGAGTAGTATTTATGTATGTATGTTTTAGATTAGTATTTATTTATGTTTTAAATTCATGTTTTAGATTAATATTTGATTTATGTTAGATTTGTTTTTATTTATGTGTTAGATTAATATTTATGAATGTTAGTATTTTATTTATGTTAGATTCGTTTTATGTGTTAGATTAATATTTATGTATGTATGTTACGGATTAGTATTTTATTTATGCTAGATTATTATTTTATTATATTAGTATTTATTTATATTTTTATCGCTTTGTATTTATTTTGCTTTCTAAGGTTGCATAATGGAATATAAATTGTCAATGCGGTGTCCTTTTATCCGAGCGTAAACGGGCGATGATCGGGCGTAGTGATAGTGGTTGGGCGTTTACTCTCGGATAACGAGCCTTTAAAATTTATTCGCAATTATAACCGAATTTTAAACTAATCGTCACTTTAATCCGAAAAATCCAATATTAATAAAGCGGTAATTATTAAAGTACCAATTTTGGGCGGTGTAGAGGTGCTAATCCTTCCCCATCCGTAATCGACTCCCGAACTCAACAGCTTTTTGAATCTGTGTTTTATGGTGTCCGCCTACCTAAATGGCGGTGGCGACTCAAATTTTTAAATAAAATGCGGTTTTTTAAAAACCCGGAATGAAATGAATATTTTAATACCCGAAAAACCACAAGTACTTCGAAAACACGTTTTTTAGCGAAAAAGGACATCGCTACAATATACTGCTTCCTTTTAATGTACTATTATTCCTTTTTCTGCCTCTCATGCGAAAACCTTCGCATTTTCTCCAGTTGGTTGGCCGGCTTGACAACAGTGCTATTTCTGCCGTTGGTGCAAAGCTGGCATTCAAGTCCAATGAAGAAATAGCAGTGCAAGTGAGGTCCATCCTTCTGGATGAAGTAATCCCAGAGTCAGAGCCAGTGCTTCTACTTAAAATGGATGTTCAGGGATGGGAGTACCATGTATTGAAGGGAGCCAAAAAGTTATTGTCCAGGAAAAAAGGTGAAGCCCCGTATCTAATCTAACAGCTGTTGCAAGCAAGTAACACTACTGCCAAAGGGATGAGGAACTTTCTAAGTAGTCTGGGTTATACTCATTACACCCAGCATGGTACAGATGCTCATTGCACCAAGAATTAATGCAAGTACCACAAAATTTTACATGTATGACAACCTTACTGCAAATCTGTTTTTTCCCATGCCACTTCTCTCAGCCCACGGTGGGATGCAGTTCATCCGAATGCACATTTCTTCATGTTTATGATAGAGAAGTTGTACTAAAACCGATAAAAAGGTTCTTCCATCAGCTCACTTTTCTCTTGGTGATTGCTTGGTTAAGGGCAGCTTTTCAATTCTTTTGTAATTTTTGTTTACAAATCTATTGTTTGATTAAATTTGTATGAACAGATTGAAGCTAATGTTACAAAACTTGAGTTAGCAAAGTACTGTTCTACTATTTCTCAAACTTCCCGGTTCATATTAATGAGAATAATCTATTACAAATGGCCAAATATTGGACCCCTGCAAAACCCTGAAACTATAATATATACACCCTTGAGTCTTGCATCATTTATAGTTGAATACAGTACAAATTGTGAATTAATACATGATAGATCTGATAAGGAAGGTCAGGTGTATTCTAGAGATAAAATATGCACTTCATGATGCTTCAAATAAACGAAAGGCATGACAAGTTTTAACCTGCAGTAGCAAGGTTTAAGGCGTTAGTGTAAAGACCATTACAAGATTTGCTGTTGAAGTTGGGACTAACTCATACCTTATGCTTTTGAAGTTTGATCCTGGAATCTCTCATCATATAAATCCAATTCTTCTCGATTATTTCGGACCGCTGGTTTTTGAAGGACCGCTCTTTTTCTACCATTACGTCGAGAGTTGCTTTCCGTTCTATTTGTAAAAAAAAATTTCAAAGAAAAAATAATCACAATTCAATGATCTGAGAAAGCTGTGTAAGATACCTGTCTGTTTAGTTTTCCCTAGGAACCAGAGTACATGTAGAAAATTGTGTAAAATTTCACCTACTATACACACTTACAAAAATGACTGGGAAAAAGTGAACTTGTCCTTCAGGCTTTGTCTGAGTCTCCTTAAAATACACCAGAATTGGGAAACTTGGCCACCAAAGTTCCCAATTCACAAATGTTGAGTACCTGTGGTAAAACAGATAGGTAAGTAGCTTACTCTTTCGGAATTCGGATTGAAGTTCAAAAGGTTACTTACTTCCAACGGTTTTTGCCTCCCACAAAAACATTTTCACCTGAATCCTGAAGCTGGTCCCCTACTTTCACCTCCTAAAACCACAAATGTCACCATTCACATATGCGTAAGCAGAAAATTCTAGTGCCTAATCCGCAACAGTGAAGAAAGCATATAATATCCCAAAATTAATATCTATACTGTTGAAGTTCAGAAACCAATGTCCGCATGCAAGCTGGCTCAAATGGTGTTTTTTCACACAATTTTTAGCCAAGAAAGAATCATGCAAACATAAGTTATGTATTCCAACACATTGCTTCAAGAAATAGCAAAGTTGAGACAAGAATGGACTAACCAGTGCCTCGTCATCGAAGACAAATCTAACTCGTGTAGTCTACAAGAACAAACTATCAGCTGGTTTCAACTAAAAATATTGAAATGGACACTAAAATAATGTAGATCTTGGAATCAGAGATTTGTGGATCTCATCAGAATGGTATCTTATAATGTGCTTTGTATTTCATCAAAGGATCAAAGCTCCTCTGATGAAGGCAATTTGGATTTTTCTCAATGACAAACTATTTCTAGTTATTGATACCTGGAACAACAGAAGCAACCCAAGTAGACCAACAGGTGCAGCTGGTAATAGGTTATCAGTATAAGCTAATCCACCGGCTAGACCTGTTCCAATAAATAATTTTTCGGAACATAACTTAGAAAGACGGGAAGACAATTGCAAATTAACAGCAGATCATGCTGTGCATTTGATTTATATAAAGATCAAGGTCAATCAAGAGATGGTTATTTCGCTAGTCAAGAAGCTAACACCGAACAGAGATAGCGTTAAAAGATTGTTTGCAAACCAGTGCAAAACTCGTATGCAACTATAAATGCAACCTTATTCACGGGCCAGACAATCAACAAAATTTAAATAAACAACTAATTGTCGATGAACTATTATAGTCCTAGTTTTGATAGTATATTCATCTACAAACAAAAATAGGCACAATTGCAAAGTTCATATGATACCATTCAAGACCAACCAATATACCGAAAAAAGGATGCATCTTAGTATGGAAAATGCAGATAACCTACCAAGTAGGACAACCGGTATGCGATAATCCGGGTCAGGAACCACAGTTTCTTTCTTTTGGACCTTCTTTCCAAGCTGCAAGCATCAAAACAGCTATCTCAAATCATGAATTACAACTAATTAAACACAATCACTACTTCCTGGCACCAATCTGGATATAAACTAAAGCTTTTATCTGCATCTACCACTTATAATTTAAGAATTCAAAGATTCCAGGAGGAAATAAATGTTCTTTTAGAAAAAAAACAAATTTCAAATATTCAACAATACAAACCACTGATGCAACAACAAGTCTGCCTCCAAGCGGACTATTGGATGCTCTTTTTAAAAAACTTTGCTTATATCCTACTTTGCCTTGGAATGAGCTCCTCAATTGTCCCAGAAGACCACCGACTTCATTTCCTGTTAGAAATAATTGTGTAATTAATTCTTTTCAATCTTATTTTATACTAAGAATCAGAAAGGGCTTACCTTTGGAAGGTAGAAATGGAGCAGCAGTCAACAGGAAGCCACTAGCCATTTTCTGCTCGCTGTATTTGCCACAAAGCAATATTTCTTTTGGGTTTTTGAAAAGAAAAAAGAAGTGATAAGCTGATGGTTCCTGGTTTGTTTGTAGAACGAAATTGACCTTATTGCCCTCTAGTTCCAATTAGTAACTCACATCATGCGATGTTGTAAACTGCTGTGCCAAGGGCGTTTGGGTAATTCACTTAAGCTGAATGCCTTTGCTTCCACTTGGCCTTATCTTGTATAACACTTGACAGACCCACATTTTTTCTCTGTTCACTGAAGTTCAAAGCTTTGCAGAACAAAAGGTCAACATATTGAAAACACTTTTATAGTAAAAAAGAATGACAAACTCGCCATGCTTCACTTCTGCTTGTTCCTTCAACACTTCCAATAAACCAGGTACTTCAAAGTGGATGTTGTAATGATATTGACATTGGTTTGATCTTAGGTGACAATTTTTTTAGTTAATCATTGTTTTTTGCATTGGTTTTAGGGATAATTACTGATAATTCTTTTCGAATAATGGTTCCCGGTCTAATGGGGTGGGTGTTTAAGAGCTTCGGGAGTGCCAGAATTCATTCAATAGTGGCAATGGGTTCAATTTCAATCCATTTTTAAATTTGCATGGCGGGAACTGTAAAGGGATAATCCAGATGCTAATGTTATCTAGGATAAAATGGTTTCTGGAAATGGCTAAGGAAATTGCTTGTTATAGAGAAGAATGATAAAATAGAGAGCTGGAGAAAACAATGCAACACTCAACTTTATGTTTGTACCTGACCTAGATTATCAGTAAGTGTTCACTTGAGCTACCGAAGTATGCCGGTTATGAATAAGGATTCGATTTCGTGGTGTAATGAGAGCTTGCAGATTATGAGTTCATACATTGCCGTCTTACGGCATAGTGTAATAACCCGTTTTGACCCAAATCCAACTCAAACATAACCCGACCTGGATCCATGATCAAACCCGACCCGGCCCAAAAATTACAAAACCCTAATAACTCTAACTCTAAAATTAGCCGCCGTCGCCACTCTCCGGCCACTATCTTTACCGCCGGTAACTGCCACACCCAAATTAACCCTAAAACTGAATCAAATCCCTAAAACTATTAACCCATTATCTCCAAATCTAAACTATCAAACCCTAAATAAAATAAGCCCTCTGCCACTTGACCAAACAACCACCCACTCACTGCCCACACCCTAACTCGGCTATATCTTCAACCATGCCCAGAAAATCTGGCACTCTCAATCCAGACCTGCATGTCAGATTAAAGAAATATGAGTGGTTATTTTATATTTTTGGTTATAAAACCGAATGTACGTAAATCGAAAAAGGGGGTCTGAGTTCAAAAAAAAGAATATAGGGGAATTTCGGGGTTAAAATAAATCTGAAGAAAAAAAAAGAAACTTTGTAAGAAATTAGAGATCAATACAAGAAAGTTGAAGGTTTAAATATTTCTTATTTTCTTTTTGAAAAAATCTTTTTTCCTTGTTATTTTGAGTCAAAACAAAAAATGAAGTATTCGGGTCTTACCTGCTCGGTCCGAAGCCGTCGCCGTCGCAACATCTCCGCCGTAAGGCTAAGGCCGATGATCGGCCTTCTTCCTTGTTGCAGCGCCACTTGAATGTGAGCATAGTGAGAGGATGAGGGTTGAAAACCTTTAGGGTTTTTTAGTTTTATTAAACCTGGTTTAACAAAAAAAAATAATGACCATCTTTAAGAGTTTAACCGGTTGACTAAAAACGACATCGTTTGGTGTCCATGCTTCACAAAAATGGGAAAAATGCCTCACAGGTCCCCCAAGATTCACCCCGCCTTTATTTCTGCATACGATTTAATTACCATATTAGTTCATTCCCTGTGTTCCCGCTTCTTTTTTTTTTTTTATGTCAATGTTGCACTGTTATTTTGCTTTTTATTCAATTTGGCCACTGCTGTTTTTATTATATGTTTTTTATTTCTAGTACTTTACTTATAGTTGTTTGCATTTGCACCTTACATGTGCTTATGCTTTGTGCTCATTTGGGTATGTTATGTTTTTTATTTATTTCATATACTTTATTATCTTTATTTAATATGTTTAATATTTGCTTTTTAAGATTGCATAACGGAATATAAATTGTCAATGCGGTGCCCTTTTATCCGAGCGTAAACGGGGCCAGTATCAGGCGTAGTGATGGTGGTTGGGCGTTTATTCTCAGATAACAGGGCTTTTATAATTTACTTGCACTTATAACCGAATTTTAATTTAATCACCACTTTAATCCGGAAAGTTTAATATCAATAAAGCGGTAATTATTAAAGTACCAATTTTGGGTGGTGTGGGGGTGCTAATCTTTCCCCATCCGTAACCGACTCCCGAACCTATCAATTTTAAATCTCTGGTTTTTATAGTGTCCGGCCTACCTAAGTGGCCGGTGGCGACTCCATTTTTAAATAAAACACTGGTTTTATAAAACCTCACGCGGAAGACATTATTTTCAAAATAAAGTAAAACAAAATAAAAACCACACATTTTTTAGCGAGAGGGACATCGCTACAGATGGCGACTCCGCTGGGGACAAACTTATTTGTTTTTTAAAAACAAAAAAGAGTGTCAAGCTTGTTCAAATAACTACCGCTTTAGTAATATTAGAAGTTCCGGATTAAAGTGACGATTAAGTTAAAATTTGGTTATAATTGTGCGTTTATTTTAACGTATTTAAAATTTGGTATATAAACACGTCCTTTTAAGTGGGGAAAACGCTAATGCTTTTGTGAGGATATCGTTCCTCCGTGTAGGCCTAGCAAGTACTTTCGGGGCTCGAGTACCTTATGTTTTCGTAAAGATATCGTTCCTTCGTGCATGCATTAGCGAATGGGTCCCCTTGAGTTGAACCCGGTTGAAATGAGCCTATAATGGGTGATGACCGGGGGCCTTGCTACTCTTAGTAGGGGACAACAAGGACAATTTGGGTACCTCTTAGCACCAAAATTGCATGTAGAGAACATATAGAAACCCACCCTTTTAGAGCCATGCGGATAACCTAGGTGTTTTAGATGGGATGTAAATAGGGTTGTTTTGCCCTTTTATTTGTTTATTTATTTTATTCGGTACTGACTTGTTTTCTTTTTGCTTTGTTTTCTTTTTTGCATACATCATTGCATTTGCACTACATGAAGGTGTTGGTTCGAGTGGTTTGCCCGAGAAGAAATCTTTCATTTTTACCCTATTTTAATTTATTCATTTGATTATTCTAATTCAAATTGACCCATTTTTGTGATCACATCATATCTGTTCATTTTGGCATTCACTGCATGGCATATCATAACACTTTAATTTTTACATTTTACCAGCATGAAATGCTGATTCATGACTGGTTCTCAATTTAAAAAATTATCATCGGAAGAAAATCTAGTACTCTAGATATCGAGGCAATATTTAAAGTTGCAAATGAATCCCGTGAGTTCGGAAGTTGTGCCACGAGAACCATTTTTGAATCAGTACTTTCGCATCTAAGACATGCACCTCACATTTACAGGCATACATTTTGAAAATTTTAAAGTCGGTCCTCGGGTTACCCCATTAAATACAACGAAGTTGGTCGATCTAGCACCTTACAGAGCCTTTTACAAAAGTTTGGTCTTGGGCCATGTCCAAAAGCACACCCACATCTTTTACAAACATTATGCCTCTAACAAGGTCTCAGTCTAAGGGCATTCTTTGCCAAGGTCCAGCCTTCATTGCTAAGTCAAACCCTTGCACCCCTGAAATGTCTACATTGACCACATCCTGTAAAACTGCACCTAATCCAAAAAATAATGAGCTACCATGAACCAACACAATTTATGAATCCAACTTAGGGGGCAACAGAATCCACACTCAAAGTGTCAAATTCAAGAACAGCTCCAGACGATGGCATAAGAACGAATAAAATGTTGAGGCATCCACTCAGGTGAAAGCTGATCGAACCCAGGAAAAAGTCAGGGCACCGCCGTATGAAAAAACTAAGATCCTGACGGGACCAGTGAGGAGTCAGGGGTATCCTTTTGAGGATCGGAAAAAAATCATGTCACATTCATGCATGTAGTTGCATTTATCTTGCATGGAATCATTTTTGCATACGTCATACATTTAGATTAAGTGCATACATCAAAATCACCATGCATTTAGGGTAGACACATGCATTTAGACATGAAATTAGATACATTCATGCAATTTTTCTTGTACATAACAGGTCTACGGAAAAGACCGAGTACCCTCAACATGGGGGCAGTGACAAGAGGGACAACCCTAGTCTTGAAGGAGGCCAAACACGAAGAAGATGTTGAAACACCCAAAATAAAAGGTATTAGCGACAAAATCTTTGACAATTACTGACCAATATTTTTTCTTTTGTAGGATTTTATTCCTCCGAAAATGGTGTGACAAACGTCAACATTCTTCCGATTTCTACTATTGCCAATAGAAATTCTTTTCAGACCCTGCCCTCTGTCGATAGAAAATCAGCGTAAATTTTTCTAGACAGTCTCGCTGCCAGTGACGCAGTCATCCAATATCTTGCAAATCATGCCTCCGTCAGTGGTGGTATACCAACTTAATGTAGATCTCGCCTCCATCGGTGGTGTTGCAGATCAGATTTTCCATTCGGTCATGTCTCTCCGTTAGTGGTGCAGCGGGTTTCACATTTTGCTGATCTAGTTTCTCCGGCAGTGGTGTAGCAGATCAAATCCTATCTAGATCTTGCCTCCGTCGGTGGTGTTGCAAATCAAAATTTCCATCCGGATCCTGTCTCTCCGTCAGTGGTGTAGCGGGTCTCACATTTTGCTGATCTAGTCTCTCCGGTAGTGGTGTAGCAGATCAAATCCTATCCAGATCTTGCCTTTGTCGATGGTGTTGCAGATCAGATTTTTCATTCGGCCCTACCTCTCCGTCGGTGGTGTAGCGAGTCTTATATTTTGCTGATCTAGTCTCTCCGTCAGTGGTGTAGCAGATCAAACTTTTCCTTGGAATTTATTTTTTAGTTACAAGAAAAAGATCAAAAAATCAAAAAAAGAAGAAAAAAAATAGAAAAAGTCAAAAAAAGGTCAAAAATAGAGAAAAAGAAAAAAGAAAAAATATTCAAGTGTTATCTGATCATATCCATCCGTTGATGGTGTAGCCGTGTTCAAATTGATGTCATCCGATTCTGCTTTTCCGTTGAGGGTCTAGTGGAGTCCAAATGCTAAAATACGATCTTATCTCTTCGTTGATAGTGTGGATAGATCCAACAAACATGAATCTTCGGTTTTGCCTCTTCGTCGGTGATGTAGCTGGACCAAATTTGCCAAATTCTGATCATGCCTCTTCGTCAGAGTCGTAGCTTGATCGCAAAGAAATCAACTATTCGATCTTGTCTCTTCGTCGGTGTCGTAGCTAGATCAAATATTCAGACCTTGCCTCTTCGTCGGTGTTGTAGCTTGGTCAAATATAACTTTCAGTTATGCCTCTTCGTCGGTGTTGTAGCTGAACCAAATTTGCCAAATCCCGATCATGCTTCTTCGTAAGAGTCGTAGCTTGATCGCAAAGAAATCAACTATCTGATCCTGCCTCTTCGTTGGTTTCGTAGCTGGATCAAATCTCCAGACCTTGCCTATTCGTCGGTGTTGTAGCTCGGTCAAATACAACTTTCGGTTCTGCCTCTTCGTCGGTGTTGTAGCTGAACCTAGTTCACTAACTTCTGGTCTTGCCTCTTCGTCGGTGTTGTAGCTAGACCAAATTCACTAACTCTTGATCATTTCTCTTCGTCGGTGTTGTAGCTAGATCAACATTACTAACTTTAGACCATGCATCTTCGTCGGTGTTGTAGCTTGGTCAAAATTTACCAACTTTCAAGTTTTATAAATGTTGTATCTAAAAAAATATTTCTAAAAAAGAGAAGAAAAAATAAAAAATAAAAAAAGAAGAAAAAGAAAAAAAGGAAGAAGTTGTCAGTTTTCTGGTATTGTCTCTTCGATAGAGTTGTAGCTGGATCAAACATCAGAACTTTCATCCATCGGTCTTACCTCATCGTCAGTGTTGCAGTTGGATCGAATTTTGTATACCCTGCATCTTCGTCGGTGTTGCAGCTGGGTCGAACTCTCTTTAGGTATTAGCTTATTATCAATAATGTAGCAAGTTGGACTCATTTTGCTTCCCAATGCACAACCCCTATTTTGAAGATTTTGCTTCCCAAGAGTGACAAGGTAGATCAACCAAGACAAGAAAGAAGACATGCATCAAAGAGAAAGAAGATCTACAGAAGAACGAAAACGTACGTCAAGAGAGAAGACTAGTCGGACCGGACCAAAACGGGCCATTTTTAGTCTTTGCTCTATTGTTGTTACACAATAATGAGTCAAGAGGGGCAGCTGTAATAACCCGTTTTGACCCAAACCCAACTCAAACATAACCCGACCCGGCCCAAAAACTAAAAAAACCCTAATAACCTTAACTCTAAAATTAGCCGCCGTCGCCACTCTCTGGCTACCATCTTTACCGCCGGTAACTGCCACACCCAAATTAACCCTAAAACTGAATCAAATTCCTAAAACTATTAACCCATTATCCCCAAATCTAAACTACCAAACCCTAAATAAAATAAGCCATCTGCCACTTGACCAAACAAACAACCACCCACTGCCCACACCCTAACTCGACCATATCTTCAACCATGCCCTAAAAATCTGGCACCATCAATCCAGACTTGCATGTCAGATTAAAGAAATAGGAGTGGTTATTTTATATTTTTGGTTATAAAACCGAATGTATATAAATCGAAAAAGGGGGTCTGAGTTCAAAAAAAGAGTAGAGGGGAATTTCGGGGTTCAAAAAAATCTGAAGAAAAAAGAAAAAACTTTATAAGAAATTGGAGATCAATACAAGAAAGTTGAAGGTTTAAATATTTCTTATTTTCTTTTTCAAAAAATCTTTTTCCTTGTTATTTCGAGTCAAAACAAAAAAGAAAGTATTCGGGTCTTACCTGCTCGGTTCGAATCCGCCGTCGTCGCAACATCTCCGCCGTAAGGCTAACACCGATGATCGGCCTTCTTCCTTGTTGCAGCGCCGCTTGAATGTGAGCATAGTGAGAGGATGCGGGTTGAACACCTTTAGGGTTTTTTGGTTTTATTAAACCTGGTTTAACAAAAAAAATAATGACCATCTTTAAGAGTTTAACCGGTTGACTAAAAACGACACCGTTTGGTGTCCATGCTTCACAAAAATGGGAAAATTGCCCCCCATGTCCCCCAAGATTCACCCCGCCTTTATTTCTGTATACGGTTTAATTACCATATTAGTCAATTCCTTGTGTGCCCGCTTTTTTTTTTTATTTTTATGTCAATGTTGCACTGTTATTTTGCTTTTTATTCAATTTGGTCACTGCTGTTTTTATTATATGTTTTTTATTTCTAGTTCTTTACTTCTAGTTGTTTGCATTTGCACCTTACATGTTGTTCATTTTAGTCCCTTTTTATTATTTTAAATATTCATGTCATTTACTTCTCTTTAGCATGTTTGCATCGTCTTAGTATGTTTTCATATTTGTGATATTATGTTTTGGGTTTTAATTTATGTGTTCTTATTATATGTTTTTTTGTTATGGTTAATTTAATTCGTACATTCATGTCCATGTTAGCATGTTTTCTTCCTTTGTTCATTTTGTACATTATGATATATGTTAGTTAATAACATGTTTTATTTTATTTTAAGTTGTGTCATATGTTAAGTATGTTTTTAGCTTGTTGCTTAGGTTTAATTAGTTTAATATCACATTACATGCATGTCATGCATGTAATGTGATATTAAACTGCATGTGTGGTTTTTGTGGTTTTTATATACATATGCTCAAGCATGTTAGGATTAGTTTATTTAAATTTTGGAAGCATGTTTTTTTTTCTCTTTCCCATATATGTGCTTATGCTTTGTGCTCATTTGGGTATGTTATATTTTTTATTTATTTCATATACTTTATTATCTTTATTTAATGTGTTTAATATTTGTTTTATAAGATTGCATAACGGAATATAAATTGTCAATGCGTTACCTTTTTATCCGAGCGTAAACGGGGCCAGTATCATGCGTAGTGATGGTGGTTGGGCGTTTATTCTTGGATAACGGGGCTTTTAAAATTTACTCGCACTTATAACCGAATTTTAATTTAATCGTCACTTTAATCCGGAAAGTTTAATATCAATAAAGCGGTAATTATTAAAGTATCAATTTTGGGCGGTGTGGGGGTACTAATTCTTCCCCATCCGTAACCGACTCTCGAAACCCATCAATTTTAAATCTCTGGTTTTTACGGTGGCCGGTGGCGACTCCATTTTTAAATAAAACACGGGCTTTATAAAACTCCACGCGGAAGACATTATTTTCAAAATAAAGTAAAACAAAATAAAAACCACACATTTTTTAGCGAGAGGGACATCGCTACAGATGGCGACTTCGCTGGGGACAAACTTATTTGTTTTTTAAAAACAAAAAAGAGAGTCAAGCTTGTTCAAATAATTACCGCTTCAGTAATATTAGAAGTTCCGGATTAAAGTGACGATTAAGTTAAAATTTGGTTATAATTGTGCGTTTATTTTAACGCATTTAAAATTTGGCATATAAACATGTCCTTTTAAGTGGGGGAAAACGCTAATGCTTTCGTGAGGACATCGTTCCTCCGTGTAGGCCTAGCAAGTACTTTCGGGGCTCGAGTACCTTATGTTTTCGTAAGGATATCGTTCCTTCGTGCATGCATAAGCGAAATGGGTCCCCCTGAATTGAACCCTGTTGAAAGGAGCCTATAATGGGTGATGACCAGGGGCCTTGCTACTCTTAGTAGGGGACAACAAGGACAATTTGGGTACCTCTTAGCACCAAAACTGCATGTAGAGAACATATAGAAACCCACCCTTTTAGAGCCATGCGGATAACCTAGGTGTTTTAGATGGGATGTAAATAAGGTTGTTTTGTTTGTTTTGCCCTTTTATTTGTTTATTTATTTTATTCGGTACTGACTCATTTTCTTTTTTGCTTTGCTTTCTTTTTTGCATACATCATTGCATTTGCACTACATGAAGGTGTTGGTTCGAATAGTTTGCCCGAGAATAAATCTTTCATTTTTACCATATTTTAATTTATTTATTTGATTATTCTAATTTCAAATTGACCCATTTGTGTGATCACATCATATCTGTTCATTTTGGCATTCATTGCATGGCATATCATAACACTTTAATTTTTGCATTTTACCAGCATAAAATGCTGATTCACGACTGGTTCTCAATTTAAAAAATTATCATCGGGAGAAAATCTAGTACTCTAGATATCGAGGCAATATTCAAAGTTGCAAATGAATCCCGTGAGTTCGGAAGTTGTGCCACGAGAACCATTTTTGAATCAGTACTTTCGCATCTAATACATGCACCTCACATTTACATACATACATTTTGAAAATTTTAAAGTCGGTCCTCGGGTTGCTCATTAAATACAACGAAGTTGGTCGATCTAGCACCTTACAGAGCCTCTTACAAAAGTTTGGTCTTGGGGCATGTCCAAAAGCAGACCCACATCTTTTACAAACATTATGCCTCTAACAATGCCTCAGTCTAAGGGCATTCTTTGCCAAGGTCCAGCCTTCATTGCTAAGTCAAACCCTTGCACCCCTGAAATGTCTACATTGACCACAGTCTGTAAAACTGCACCTAATCCAAAATATAATGAGCTACCATGAACCAACACAATTTATGAACCCAACTTAATTTATGAACCCAACTTAGGAGGCAACAGAATCCACACTCAAAGTGTTAAATTCAAGAACAGTTCCAGACGATGGCATAAGAACAAATAAAATGTTGAGGCATCCACTCAGATGAAAGCTGATCGAACCCAGGACAAAGTTGGGGCACCGCCGCATGAAAAAACCAAGATCCTGACGGGACTAGTGAGGAGTCAGGGGCATCCTGTTGAGGATCGGAAAAAAAATCATGTCACTCATGCATGTAGTTGCATTTATCTTGCATGGAATCATTTTTGCATACGTCATACATTTAGATTAAGTGCATACACCAAAACCACCATGCATTTAGGGTAGACACATGCATTTAGACATAAAATTAGATACATTCATGCAATTTTGCTTGTACATAACAGGTCTACGGAAAAGACCGAGTACCCTCAACATGGGGGCAATGACAAGAGGGCCAATCCTAGTCTTGAAGGAGGCCAAACACGAAGAAGATGCTGAAACACCCAAAATAAAAGGTATTAGCGACAAAATCTTTGACAATTACTGACCATTTTTTTTTCTTTTGTAGGATTTTATTCCTCCGACGATGGTGTTACGAACGTCAACATTCTCCCGATTTCTACTAAGTGGCCGGTGGCGAGTTCATTTTTAAATAAAACACGGTTTTATAAAACTCTACGCGGAAGACATTATTTTCAAAATAAAGTAAAACGAAATAAAAACCACACATTTTTTAGCGAGAGGGTCATCGCTACACGTAGAATTTATCTTTGTATGGAACTGAAAATTAGAAAGCTGGAAATTCGGTTTTGTTAAAATCTCTATTCTCAATTTCTTATCCTTCTGAAACTTTCAAGTTCACTAGCTTTTTGTTTAGCAGGCTACAGAAAAAAAAAATCAAAGTACTAAACGAAATAGCATCGTCTGTTCTGATTGCGAGGGAAATGGTAAGGAAAATTTTGGTTAACTACTTTTATCTTGGGTCTGGTATTTCTGCCTACAATCATGTTTCTTGTTTCATATAACTAGATATTTTCTTGATTGTCATTGTTCAGTTGGTATCTACTGATACTTATTAAGCGGTCGAATTTAAGACTTTGTGCTGCTAATATTATGCATGGTAATACGACACATTTTGTTATATCTAGCCAATGATTCCTGCAATTATTCAATGATGTGTATGGATATACCTAGGTGCTACACGGTTCGTAACGATTCATCACAAGGGGCAGCAGAGCTGAAATAACAACTAGTTTCAAAATCCAACTACCAGGTGCCAAACAATGTCCTCAGTCACAGGTTCCGGGGTTAATTCAGTTGATAACTTCAATGGACAGTTTAAAGCTGGTGGGCTGTGTTCGCTTTGCCGGTACCGGGGTTAATCGTATCAGGTGCCAAACATACATTTCTAGTTAGTAGCTAATTTATTCTTCCTCCTACTCCCGCTGTTTGCATTCAGGGACGAATCAAGGATCGGAATTTTTTTTGTTTCATTATTAAGAACAAGATAGAATACAGATGTAATTTTGTTTAGGAAAGACCAGATTCTTTAAATGTCTATGAGTATTGACTTTAGTACTTCACCCTGTCTGTTGGCAAAACAAAGTAATTGGTAATTGATACCAAGTGTTGGGACTTATCGACCGTTCAATCCGTCATTTCCGATTGTAGAAATGTTTACATTCTTGGTTCTGTAAAAGTCCTAGGCATGAATGAGTACATTTCGTTCGTTCTTTTCTTTCACCAATGCATCCTGTGTTTGATGACTTAGGAAGACCGGGTTCAAGGAAATTGGTATAGGTCATGCATTCTTGTTCTAGTGTTCTTCAACCATGTATTTTACTCACATTTCTTGGAAGGTGGTTTTTTCAAGTGCATCAATAGCATTCGGATCCGTTCCGCAATTCATGTATAACTATTAGCAATCGGCGCTTGATACTATTAATGTATGTTTGTTGTTGCAAGGGGGAAAAGGGAGGTTTTATGTCGGAAAACAAATTCTTTTTCATTCTGTGTTACTACCCAATCTCGTAACAATTTCTTCTGGTTTAGGTCACTAAATCATTCAGCGAAAGAAGTCAAACTCCAGTAAGCTAGTTGGTTCATGCAATCACATTTATAAAATTGTTTAATAGGTTCGAGATTCGAATATCATGAATTTTGTCTGAGACAATCTCTCCTTTATGTCCCAAGACTATCATAATAATAAAGTCTGGGTATCAAATTCATTGAACAAGCTCAAGCATGGGTGGGAAGGCTGGTTTTGCCATTCTCTCAAACCAACCATATACAAATGCAATGCGGAATAAGTAGCTTTATGATTTAAAGGCGGTCGAGCGTGTTCCGGAACTTGGATGGTTGATGTGTGATGGTGAAGTGGGGCAAGTGTCATGGTGGTCATCCACAGGTAAATTCTGTGGGTTGTGAGGCCTAAAACTCATAGAAACAGAATCTGGGACCAAGTTGTTCACAATGTAGCAACATAAATAAATGAATAGTCAGCCAAAAAAATGTGATAGATAGATGCTAAAAGCCAGACTAAAACAGTTGCTGGTTTCAACTTTCATACAAAAAGTTAAAATAATAATAATCGCGCGCCAGATAGGGGTCGAACCTACGACCTTCTGCTTAGGAAACAGACGCTCTATCCACTGAGCTACAGGCGCTCTTGCTGTACGCGATGATTTACATTTTTAATATTTTAGTACTCTGTATGTCATATCCAATTTCATTATATTAAAGTCATGTAGTTTAATCCTGTAGGATTTGAGTTACTATTGAAATTTCAAATTTCAAAAAATACAATGATAAATTAATCAATTAAAATATAAAAACTAAATTTGAACATAATGCAATGAATAAGGATGAACACAAATCGGGTCGAGTTTTTGATCAACCTGACCAAAAAATAATTATCCTAAACTCAAATTATATACTTCAACCTGGTCTATATAAAAAAATTAATTTTAAAGACTTAATTGTAAAAAAATTAATTTTAAGGATCCAATTGTAAAAAAACATTTTTAAAGATCTAATTATAAAAAATATAATTTTAAGGAGTTAATTATAAAAAAATATAAAGAGAGGTAATTATTGCAAATATCCCTAAAATAAAAAAAATTACACTATTAACCTCAAGTCGAGTCAGATATCTTTACCTTAAATCTAAATCCGACTCAATCTCACCCTTAATAAAAACTGACTCAAACCCAATTTTAAAAAAAAATCGACCCGATCAGGCCGGGTGAAATGCCAATCTCTACAATTTTCTAGTGACAGAATTTCACCAATTACTATTGTTGTTAGGGAGGGGCGCATAAATAAGTAAAGAAACTTTACAACACAAAACAAAGAAACTAAATCAATATTGAACCCAAACCAACATTCAACGAATATACTATTGAACCTATATCAGTATTCATCAACATAATATAATATAAAACAAAAGAAACTATACAAGTAAGCAGTAGCTGAACAGTATTAGAAAAAAAAAATCCAGGAATACCTAGTAAATGTTAAGAAAAATGTTTACAAGCTCAGTCCACAGTGTTGAGTATTGACTTGGAATCCCATATCAAAACACAACAATTCCAGATTTGATAACAAAACAACCAGAACAATGAAGCAGTTATGCTTGCATACTATGACAATATTAATCGAAGAATATCCCCTGAATATTTGAACGATTTCTCGGTTTCTTCCAAGCAATGGTTCTTCTCCTCTCGAGTCCAGCTCTTAAGTACCCACGGTGAATAACATAAAATAGGTGTCAGTCATAAAGAAACAGAACGGAGATGGTGTTTACGAGAGAGTTCTGCAATCATACAATAAATATCACCTCAGCAACTTTATTCAGCTTGTCCCTCACATTTTGTAACAATTGGGAAAGGTCACCGTCCCATTTGTAAAATTCCAACTCCTTGTTGTCAAGTATCTTCTCGGCTACCTGATAGAAAGAATGGGGTTAAATGAGCTCGAGTGCTCTATCCCGTAAATCAAGTTAATATTCATTTAAGTGAGGAGGACATTTTATGGAGGAGGGGGAGCCGGGAGGTAAGGACCATTGATATCGAGGGAAGTGTATGCATTCAACATGTTAAAAGATAAGTATGGCTATGGCTATGGAATATCCACTTATCCACTAGATAGAAGCCGGTGAAATGCATGAAGTGACCCAAATGGGAAACTGAAACGGATAGGGAGACGAAGAGAGACGGAGCAAAAGGACATGTGCTTAGTTCTAGACAGTGTATATAAGGATCGAGAAATTTACTTTTTGGCACACATTTTAAGCTAATATTGTGTTTACCTTCTTCCCAATCATCCGGCCACCAGCCGAGTGGGCAAAATAAATGTTGTAGAAATGGCATATGAATGCCTGTGGATCCTTCTCGGACAATTCTTTAAGATACTCAGCATATGTAACACCGGGAGAAGATGGTTCGGGAATGGCATAGCCTTGCTCTTTGAACCACTGTAAATCCATCGCCAACTTCTCAGACCTTTCCAATCCAGTGTTTCTGAATTCAGCATCTGAAGCACACCAGACCAGGCTTATCACCTAACTTTTTCTAGCAGTATCATAAAACCATAAAATACCACACTCAAGAAGCACATACAAGCATATACTGATATACATATATGATATGAGCAAAGCAAGGAGCATTACAAACCATCTGAAACTTCGGGTTTAACATGAAGTTAGCACCACCGGTACTTTTAAAGGCATTCATTTCAAGGATTAAACAGCTACAACTCAATCATCCATGTTAATGGTAAAGTGCTTCGGTTTTCATGTGAAAGGCTATCCGAATCTACCTTCATCGAACCATTAGACCAAACAACAGAAGCCCGAAAACGAAAAAAGAAAGAATTCTTGGCATAGCAAAGGCATACAATCTGCATTCTTAATTTCTCATCCCCCCTATATAAGAAAATATCACAGAATTTCATAAAAAAAAGACATACAATCTGCATTCTTATAGATTTTTTTCGGCAAATCGAGAGCAATTACTCCAACTTCACTCCGTTGTATCCTATAACAACATCTAAATATCATCATATGAAAAACTTCAAGCTTCAGCCTAGCCTTATTTTCCCTTAATAAACCCATCTTCTCCCAGAGGATCTGATTCTAAAATCAATCACAATACCCCAAAACTAAAGCTGAAAACAAATAAACATAGGAACAAGAATTCAAAAGAAAATTTAAATGAAACAAAGCTTACAGCTGGGAAAAGCAGCCTTATCAATAATCCCTTCAAGCGTATCGTAAACCAGCTTGCTAGCCACAAGAAATTTCAAGTACCCATCAACGGTGGGTTCCCATACCTTGACGGTCCGTTCTTCCGGCTGTTTCACTTCCTTCTCCCCTTCCTTTGCTTGGTCTCTGTATGCAATTTCATGGCTACGAACCTCATCACCTCCACGAACCCTTTGGCCTCACCGGGGTACCTCTTCCCGGGCTTCTCCGCCGTCGTGGACGATACGACGACGTTCCTGTTAACCGTCCTGGGAAGTGTAAAGGATAGAGTTTTGGAATATGGGAAATCCTTGAGGATAAAAGAGGAAGAGAAATTGGGAGGTGGGGGAATTTTAAGGTTGGGTCTTTTAAGAAAGGAATGGGACTGGGAAATTGGGGTTAGAGACGCCATTGAAACACGGATTTTTGTTCTTTCTTTTCTTTGCCAAGTTTTAAATGGGTTTGTTTTCGGTGGTTGCAGTGAAGAAAAAAAAGAAAAAAAGAGTAAAATTTTCAATAGATTAAAAAAGACTTCGGATTAGCGGTTCAAATAGTCTTGTCTTGAAGCTAAAGTTCTAAAGTCATCTAAATAGTTTTTTTTATGGTTTTATTTTGATACATGGTCGTGTAAAATATTTTTATACAACTCATTTATAAAATTTAAAATTTAAAACCCTAACACCTTAACCCCTAAACCTACCCTAAATTCTAACCCCTAAACCTTAAACTTTAACTATAAACCTTAAATTCTAAACCCTACAACCTAAACCCCTAACTTTAAACCCTAAACTAAACTTTAACCCCGAAATTTTAAAAAGCACGTGTAAACTTTAATTTACACGGACTGTATATCAATTTATTTTTTTAATCATATCTAAATAGTTTTTTTTAATAATAAATTAAGATTTAAATATTAACGATGTGAATAAAATAAATAAATAAATTTAATTTAAATTAATTAATAAAATATTAATGATTAAACAAAAAAATTAAAGAATCTATAAAGAGTGGAAAAAAAGTTGGGACTTGGGTTGCTTAAAATAATGGCGACGTGAAATGGGCAAGCGTATGGGTTGCTTCTCCGTATTATTGGAATTTGGACCTATAATGGAATATCCTAGTAAAAAAGGACCATGTTTTATTGTTTAAACTAAATACTATAAAATATTTCTATTCTATTTATGGATTGATTAATTTAAATTCAAATATTATAAAAATTATTATAGATATTTTTTATACATGCTTTATATTATTTATAATATCAACATTTAAATTTAGATGTTGTTTAAAAGATTTAACGCCTTATTTTGCTAGATTAATTTGTAGTTGATTTTAGGCATAAAGTTAAAAAATATTTCTAATATTTAACCAACAGTGTTTTATTTTGAGTCATAATGGTCCCTTTACGGATTAAAAAGGTTGGTCAACTAACTGTAAACGGCTTGAAATAACTTGACAGAATAACACGTTAGTAGAAAAAAATAATTTTATATTTTATATAATCTTATAAAATTACTTTTTGACCGATGTGACATTCTTTCAAGTCAACACATATAACGACTTAGATTTCAGAATCTGTGGGTCAATTCACACAAGGCATGGGTCAGTTCACCCGAGCCATGTGCCTTGTGTGTTGGGCCAAGGTATTGGGTCCATTTGGGTGCTTAAGGACACATGAGTGGGCTTCTTTCTTGATGTTGGGCTTGAGTTTTGGATTTGTAAGTGGGATGAGAGGAAGATTGAGGAGTGATGAGGTAAATTTCCTCATTTTGAAGAAGGAAATGTTGATCCCCTTCAAATTCCCTGTAGAAAACAAGAGGAGATGATCTCTCTCTTGTCTCCCTCACCCTCCTTATCTCTTTTCTTCATATTTCTTAAGGACTCAAAGATAAAAGGTTCAATCTTTCACATTGCGTGAAAATTTCAAATTTAGGATCGAGAGTGTTGTAATCTACATTCAATGATCTACAAATTAAGGTGAGGATCGTCATTTTTTTGGAAGAGCAAAGTAATGAGTTTAGTGGGGCTTTGGTGGAAGTTGGTTATAAGGAGATGTAATCTCATTTTCTAGCCTTAGATTGATGTTATATTTATCCTTTCAACTCTTGCAAAGTTGTAATTTGTTTTACAACTTTCTTGTGTAGTGAAAGAGGTTGGAAAATCTTCCAAAGAGCAAGGGAAAAGGAAAGTTTGAGTAGCTTGGCAAGGAGCTTCATTTCAGCAGTAAAAGTAACGTTAATACCCTTTCTAACTCTTTTGTTTCATACACATCCTAAGGATGATGCTTTGGTTGGTTAATTTGATATGTATGGTTGTTTTTGGGTGTTTGGGTGGTAGAGACCCTCTTAATGATCTAACTCGAGAATGATGTTAATAACGTGTAAAAATAGTAGCAAATCACCTTAAATAACCCCCATAAGATGTAGGATCGAGTTAAGGGTTGTTGGTTGTGATTTGGGGACTTTGGAGATGATTTTCAGAATCTATAAAGCATTTTTTGAGCTTCAATCACGGGCAGTCCGTACCAGTACCCTAGTTTTCTATATTAAAAACATTGTTTAATCAAGATGAATTGTTATAGGGGTACCGGTATGGTGTTTAACTTGTACCGATACGCCACTCATGGTATTATAAATACGGGGCAACCCGTACCGGTAACGTATGCTTGGAAAATTTCAGTGAGCCATTTTGGTATTAGTACGCGAGAGCCAGTACCGATACCAACTGGGCATTCTGCCAAAAAAAGTTGAGTTTGAGCCCAGGGGTTGAACAATTATGGAATGCGATCTAATGGACTTCTATTGAGAAAATTTGAGCTATAAAACTAAGAATCAAGATTTTACCCCTTCATACGAGCATAACGGGTAACAACTCGATAAACTTAATTGGGTGACTTGTTAATAGTAGAAACCATAGGATTATGGTAATCGTGATGATGTTGTATACTGTGTAGACACTTGTTTGGTCAAGTCACCTTTGGTTGATAGGATTCTAATACATAGATAGCGTGTTGCAACACCATGAGATAAGATACCAAATGTATGCTCTCGAGTCTATGTAATACCGGACCTCATTCGAAGATACTCGATGAGAGATTCTAAGTATGAGTGTACATTCCCGAGACTGTGTGACACCAACCCTCACTCAGAGTGTATGTTCCCAAGGCTGTGTGACACTGGGCCTCACTCTAGATTGTGGTATGATGCATACGTTTTCTTTGTGAGATTGATGCATCCAATGTTGATTGATATGTGTTTAGGCGACTAGAGGTAGTGCCTTATGTTTATATATGCCATGTCATCATCTTTAGTTACATGATCATGTTTATGATTTGAATGAAGCATGGTAGAGTAGAAGTATATCATTGAGCTTTATGAGCTCAGCGTTCAGAATCGTTGCTTTCGTTAAGCAAGTTAGTAGGTTGGCACATTGCATTAGAAGAGCATCATCGGAGTAGGATTTCAACATTGCCTCTTCAGAGTACAATACTTAGATTTATTTGGGCTATGTATACGTAGGACCCTATTGGTTGTATTGTAACTCGTATTTTGATTTCATATATGAGTCAAATGCTTTTACAATGTATTTTAAATAGAGCTCCTGTTGTAAACGTTTTAATTATTTAACTATGTTTGAAATATTTGAACTTAATGGTTTTTATGAAAACTGATTTTTGGATTGGGCTAAACTAGGTCAAACTTTTATGGTTACAGGTTGGACTTGAGGCTCAAACGTGACATCCGGGTTTAGGGTGTTACATTTAGCATCTTTGTTTATATGACATTGTCATGTTGGTGTGCACTGTCATATCTTTTTGACACGTCATTTCAAGTCATTTACCGTTAGTTGACTAACAGATTTCATCCGCAGAGGGATATTTTAATCCAAAACAAAATATTGAGCGTTAAATTGCTTTAAGAAAAGAATAGAGACCAAATTAACTATTCAGTCAAACGTTAGGTGATTTTTTTGGCATTTTGGCTTGATTTTAATATACATAATTTTGTATCTATCTATATCATTATTGATTGATTGACTGTGTTGATATCACGAGTCAATTCAATACTAAATTAAAAATATATTAAAATATCTTTATTCTAAAAGATTTAATTTAAAACTTTGTGATGAACGGGACAAATAAAAATATATTAATAAAATTTGTATTAATAGTTGGTACTTGTAATTGTTTTATATTGTTTTCAATTAAATAGTAATTTTAGGATATATTTTATAGGGTAAATTACTCTTACGACCATTACATTATTGGCTTGATTCTATTTCACCACTGAACTGAAAACTTTATCAATTAGGTCACTCAACTATCAAATTGATTTTCAACCAAACCACCGAACTTAACCATTAATGAAATTTATATAATAACATATTTTTTCCTCATTACTTACATATATTGTCAACTCGGTCTTAATTTTAATTAAAAATAATTCAATAAATTTAATCGTTCAGTAAAATGTGACAATACTAAATAATCTCCAATCACTCAATTGAAACTCTTTTCGAATTAGTTTGTCGCCAGGTCAAATCAGTTCGTCATCGAGTCAATCTAATCTATTAAATTAATTAATACGTGACACAAATTTTAAAGTTTCATCGTCAACAGCCTCTAGAGCAAGTGGTTAAAAGCTCTTAGTTGACACCTCACCTCCCCTAGGTTGTGGGTTCTAGACCCAGTATGAGCAAATTTCCCCTTCCCCTAGGTAGGAATTGTTCAAAATTTTAATGTTTCATCGAGTCTAATGTCAGTGACCGTTAAATTTCAACATCGAAAATTTAGGAGTGTTACGGTGCCCATAATCCACAAGAGAATAAATGTCGAAACATATGCATATGGGAGAGAGTAGAAATCGTCCATCCTTTTGGTGCCCCTACTTATGCTTATCATTAAAAAAATAGGTCTGGATTTTAGGGAATTAGGGCTAGGGTGTGTAATGCTTAAGATTTGAATTTTTAATGTTGGAGCAGATGATTTTTGTTCCCTTGGAGAGACATTCTTCATACCAAAAATGAATAGAAATTATCTGCCTCTTTTTGGTTCCCTTGTTTATGTCTCATATTAAAAAAATAAGTTTTAGGATTAAGGTTTATGGTTAGGGTTTAAGATTATAGTTTATGAAATTGGTGGTAAAATATATTTTTAGGGTCTAAATTTCATGATTCAGAATTTATAATTTAAAATTTAAAATTAAAACTTATAATTTAATTTTTTTTATGTCGAAGGGAACACCGAAAAAATGGGGTTTTTGTTTAGACGACCGGTTAATCATAGCCTTTTTGGCACGATTGGTGGTGTGGAGTGCAGCTATAAAAAATTATACAAACCTGATCCAGGACATGGGCAACAAGGTGGAACCGGTTGCGAATTACATTTCCGAAGAAAAAAGGTGGGCTTTGGGGGAGGTTCGTGATGTTATTTCAGAGGATTTAAAACGACAAATTTTGGCAAAGGACGGACGGTTCAATTTGGTTTTTTTATAAAATATGAACTGAACCGCAGTTTGCGATTTTTTAAAAAGAAAACCGAAATCGAATGGTAAAAAAACCGAATTACCAAAAAATGAATTTTGCGGTTCGGTTCAGCTAAAAATCGTGATTTTAACGGGTTTTTTTCAAATTCAAAAAAATAAGCAAAACACATAACATATTTTAATTTATCATTAGACACTCCAATATCACTTTATTTTACCATTAAGAACAAGAAAACACATGTCTTGAGCTCTTGACAAATCCAACATTTCAAATAAAAATGAATTAAAAAATAACGATGATTACAAAACAGACAATCTATCTAAAAAATAAATCACATAAAATATTCATTTAATTAATATTCACTCAATGATTCTACATCACCAACTTAGAACACAAATATGTAGTCTAATATATTGTTTGATTAAAACCAAACTCAAATATTCAACATAGTAAAACAACTCTTGAATAGTAAATATTATAAAAACATATTTCAATTTGAAACACAATATTCAATCAACTTAATATTATAAAAACAAATCCAAATATTCCAAGAAAATGTCTTAAAAACAAATCCAAATATTATAAAAACATCAAGAAAATGTCTTAAAAACAAATAAAAATATTTCAAGAGACTATCTTTAAAATATATTTGATATGAATCATAATGCATTTTTTCGGGTTGATATGGAATAAACGAGTTCCATATAGAAAACCCGAAACCGAACCGCATAGCCCGGTTCGAGTTGATTTTTCGGTTTTCTCGGTTTCGTTGCTCAACCCTAGTTATGAGGATAGTCACACTCTTTAAAAACTATAAATTCCCTTATAATTTAAATATTTTTTATATATTTTTTATTAACAATCTAATTTTATAATTTTACACCCTTATTTTTAATAGAGAAAATAATATGTTTGGTACCTAATTATACCCGTATTACTGTTTTGGTACCTCAACTATTATTTTTTGTAAAATGATACCTAATGTTACATTGTTGTTCCATTTTAGTACCCCGAACGTTAAAAACTAACGGAGATAATGGCGTTGCTTGGTATAATCACAATTTTAATCCAAAACACTTATATATATTATCAATTTGGACCAAAATTCATCAATTTAAAGCATCATCTTAATTTCTGGGGTAAAATATCATCTTAATTTTGATAGAATTTTGTCTCATCCCTTTCTCACCTCCTCATATTCTCACCGGTATCCCGATCGTGGAGTTTGTGTCCTCCAATAGACCCCGCATTAGCCTCCCATTGATCCTCAAATCCTAAAATTTTGATTGTCCCTAGTATATTTTTAAACTTCAAAACTCAAAAAAATGTTCGACTGAAAGAAGAAGAAAAATGAGAAATTTATAATTTTAATTCAAAAATTACAGTAATGTTTAAATTGATAGAATTTTAGACTAAACTGATAGATTGTATAAGTTTTTGGACCAAAATTGTTATTAACTCAAGCCACATCACCATTTCGTTAATTTTAAATGACGGGTACCAAAACAGAACAAAAATATAACGTTAGGTACCATTTTACCAAAAATAATAGTTGAGGTATTGAAACAGTAATGCGGGAATAATTAAGGTACTAAATATATAATTTTCCCTTTTTAATAACTTACACCTCCTTCATAAAATCATGTGTATGCGTCTGATTTTAGCTATACTAGTCCCACTTGTTAATACAGATCTTTCTCCAGATGGTTGCTTTGAGAGCAACTGTAAGTTTTCAGTCTCTTCAGCTTATGACTTGTTCGGTTTGGAATCCAATTCTTTTAATCAGGGACGGAGCTAGGATTTGAGATTGGGGGGCAAACTACAAATGTTTGAAAGTGGGGAGAGGGACAAATTCATAAATAAACCAATTTTAAAAAAATTAAATATAGAAACAAAAGTAAAAAAAAATTATTCTGGGTGGGGGGCGATTACCCCTCCCTACCCCCACTTAGTTTGGTCACTGCTTTTAATGAAATTCATCTTGATTGGGTAGGGTATTTTTTTCTTGTGATCTGAGCTATTTAAATAGATAGAATACTAATGAGGTTCGGAATTGGAAGAATATAACAGCATTGGCGAACTGTAATTGGTTAAGGATGGACCGAGGAGTTGAGGGCGATCATTCTTTTAAAATTTAAAATTCGTATATTGATAAATTTTTAGCTAAATTATAGGAAGTTTGTCAATATTTAATATAGGCTAAGACCTAGGAGTTACATGGTTAGTTGTTGAGTTAGATGCAAAATGAGTTGTTGGTACTTTGTATGGTATAGTTGAAGGAACAATTACCCCTAAGTATGCTCATTTCTATGCCCAACACTAATAAATATTAAAAAAATTAAATCTTAGTCCTAACTCTAAATTTTAAATCCTACATCTTACACTCTACCCTAATTCCATATGCCCTAACCATAAACCCTAACTTTAAACTCGAAACCTTAAACCCTAAACACACTTTTTTTAAGATGGGGCACCAAAAGATGCACTAAAAAAAACAGACGATTTCTATCCCGATTGAAGATGATTATCAGACTAGTGTTGTTAATGACTGTTTAGAGTTGATAAAGGAGGATTAGATCGTAGAAATTAAATATATTCCAGCGAAGGTAATAAATATGTTGATCATTTGATAAATTTGACGTGATATCAAAATGTATTAGTAAGAGTGGGAATCGGGTGAGGCGGGGATAATTTTACATTTTATATTCTGTCTTTAATACTTACGGTTACGATTTTAGGGATCCCTATTAAATATTTCAGGAATTTTTTCGTCCTCATATCCTCTTTGCGCAGATCGCTGTAATTTTCGGGAATTCCCATATAAAAAATTAAACAAAATTATTATTTTACAGACCAAAATAAAATGCTTATTCAGTGTAAAATATAAAGTTTGGATACTTCGATTGGAAGTAGTTACGAGATGATAAAGTTTGAATGGGTGTTGTGTTGGGAAAGATTTAAACGAGGGCTTTAGCTTATATATAAAAACTAAAATATAAAAATGTTGAGAAACTTCAGTATGACTAGGTTTAAGAGAAAGTTAAAGTGATAATAATATAGTTAAAGTATATACTTTTTTAAAAAAAATTATAAAATATTGTGATCTTTACGGATATTTTTTGAGATCCCCACGTCTATTTATACGGCTATTGTTTGATTATCCATACGGTTCGAATATAATAATCTTTGTCCACATCCGCCATTTAAACTTTAGTGATAAAATTTCTCTTGTCTCCGTGTGTGAAGATTTCGACTATTTCCTACTCCTTCAATTCAAATCTCTACAATTTTCGAATATTCTCCACCTAATTTACACCCCTATGTATTAGTCTTATCTTATCACTTATGGGTTATATTGCTGCGACTAATATGAGTCTAAAACGCAATTTGTTTATCTTTGAAAAATAGAAAATGAAGCAAAAGTCTCAAATCTGTTGTAGTCTAGTTGGTTAGGATACTCGGCTCTCACCCGAGACCCGGGTTCGAATCCCGGCAACGGAAGATTTTTTCCCATTTTTTTAACGTAAAATTATAACAAAAATTCCAGAACTAATTACAGTCTAGAACCAAACTAAAGCAACAGGATTACAGGAGTCATAATACACAGTTCTCCTAATACTCAAATTCCACTATTTTGCTGCTTGTTCAAGAACAGGTATCTTCTTCCATGTCTCGTCCAACCCACTTATTTGCAGGGGAGGCAATGAAAAAATGCTAACGGTGGAGCTTCCACTCCGAATTTCCTTCGGTACCCGCAATGCCGACACAGCGCTTTTCATGTATAGGCTCTCCATGTACTCTATCTCCGCAAGCTCCTTTGGCATTCTGACCAAATCTTCCGTACTAGATGTTGGCGATGACAATGATGATGCCGAAACATCGCAACCGTTGTTCCCATTCCTTGCTGCTTCGGTTGAATCCGATGCCGGTTTTTCATTGGAAGAGATGGTCCAGCATCGCCTCGCATTCCTTAACCAGCTTGTAAACCATGTCGGTGGTGTAGAAAGGCTGTTGAAATATCCTTTGAATGAAAGACAAGCGGATTAAAGCATCAGTTCCTTTTTCATACTTCTTCAATATTTTCACCAATCCTCTTCACAGCATTCAAATCATTTTTATAAACAAAGCATATAGTTTCATTTGATTTCATTAATTTATACACGGTTAGCACATACTATATTTAAAAGTATCTATATAATGGCTGCCGCATATGCCAAAGTTAATGCTCAAAACAAAGACGGACGCAAAATTTTATGGTAAGTATACCAAAATTATAGTAGAAATTCAGAGGTGCGAAACTAAACATCACAGGAAAATATAAAGAAAATACTTAAACTATACATGAATTTGAAATTTTCAGGAATGTGATCGTACCCCAGCACCCGTGACCCCAGTCCATCCGGGAACACAGTGAAAGGTGTCCATTTAAAAGTAGAATATTTAACTTTTAATCAAAGAATGTATGTGGATAAGTTGTTTGTGTCTAAAGAATGATTTCATACTATCAAAACAACATATGATTTCTAACATATTAACATTTATATAGATGTTTAATAGCTTAATCACGATTATGGTGAAAAAAAATGATACAAACAATCAGCAAATACATGATTAAATGATTATGCAGCCAGCTAACAATAGTGCTATCAACTATGTAAAGCGTTAAAAGAAAGCAAGTGAAGTGGCAATATCTTAGATTAAACAAACAAAAGTAGTGATTAAAGATAAGAAAGTTGAAATACTTGTGTAGTTAAGGGCACTATAACTCTCAATAACTAACTAACAATAGCTAATTTAACTAAATTACATTTTTATCGGTATAAATTCTACTTAACTACATCTGACTAACTAACTATAGCTAACTTAACTAAAATATATTTACACCCGTATAGATTCTACTAAACCACACATATTACAAATTTATAACATGATTAATTAATGCTAATCATAAATCATAAATTCAAGTTCGACTATAAAACCATTATTTTTCAAACTAAATTAATTGAGTTCAAAGTCTACAAACTTAAGGATTAACGTAGATTTTAAAACAAACCAAAATCTTAGTACGTAAAACACCATAATCAAAGTCTACAAACATAAGTTGTCTAAAATTCATATGGTAGGTAGTTAGTAGGCGGGTGGATGCGGGTAAGGTCTCAAATCCATCACCTACTCACGATGGGTATGACTTTTTACACCCACATCCGCCCACTACCCATTAAATTTATACCTATCCTCGTCTAACTAGAATAAGTGTGGTACGAATTCGCAAAATTGTACCTGTCTACTATCTCTACGTGAACGTCACTCTTTGTGCATGACCTGCAACCACCACGTCATTATCGTCTCTCGCCACAACTGATATGGCACCAACTTGTCCTAACAGGCCGTAAGCCATCCACATTTACCTTTATACATCTTGGTGCAGGTTTTAGTCCAAATGATAACTCTCGAAAGAGAAGAGACCAAAGGATTAGAAATCGCATTATGAGTAATGAAATTTTCTTGTAACACGAACTTAACGAGTGGTTTTAATAAAAAAATAGATAATATTTATTTTAAGATGTTCGATTCAAATCGTTTTATCAAAGTATATGTATTGTTAAGATTAGAATTTGAATTAAAACATTTCAACAATTCCATATATTCCAAAGGAAAACAACCGTTTAGGCCCATTCCCCCGATCCATTTTTTTTATTTCCAACGCGAGGAATCGCTTAAGGGTTCAAAATAAAATTTCCCTTAACAATTCCCGACCCACCACAGTCCACAAGTCTCATCTCTCTTCACACAGCGCCGCCGCTAAAGCCTCTCCCCACCACTCTCTTGTCTTCGAGTTTCGGACATATCAAGAAACTAAATAAGGTAACTTCTCAAACCCTAAAAACTTGAAGATTGGTTTCTACTGGAGCCATGAGATTTTGAATTATTGCTCGGTTTGTGTTATCTGCTCTCTGCCTCACTCTGTTATATTTTTGTTTTATTTAACCAGTAAAGTGTGTTTCATTTTTGTTTGGTTTCTGAAAAAAAAACAATTCATAATTTTATTTCTTTAGACTGAAATTGAATTTATTGTAAAAGTTAGGGTTTTAATCGCTAATGTCTACTTAATTGATTCATTTCTTACTTATAGTTTATACCTTTGAGATTGTGTTATTGTTATATGCGATTTGGCTTGTTTGATGATATCTGGATTATGCAGTGTTAAGTATGAAGGTGCGAGCCTCAGTGAAAAAGATGTGCGAGTTCTGCAGAACAGTTAAGCGCCGCGGACGAGTATATGTACTTTGCACTTCCAACCCTAAACACAAGCAACGTCAAGGCCTTTCCACATTTGCGTCTGAAGGCACGGTGCCTCCCACGTATGGCTCTCTCCTTACAGTTGATTTATCTTTTTGTTTGTTTTTTGTTAGCTTATCTCCGATATGAATTTATCCGCTGCTTTGTTCGATCCATTAATGGCACCTATTCTGCAGATACTTTGAAATGTTCAGGCAAATATGTTATTTGTTATCTGAATATGATTGCTGGTATTTTTCACTTGCCTTCATGTTGATAGTGATTAGGGTTGTTTTGATAAATTACACAAGGAACAGATACACACAGTTTATTTGTTTTCGGAAATATAGGCTGATATATCACCTTCGGTAAGTTATGATTTTTTTTTATTTAAATATGATTTCATAATCCTTAATTAAGTATCGGTACGTGCTCTTGCAAGAGAATGTTTTTGCCATACAAAATTTTCATTGAGCAGCATGCATTTCCTTGACCATTCTGTCCAAAATATTTCCCGGGTATTGTGCTAAGTACATGTTATTTCCTTGTTTTAAGCAACACCTAAGGGAACTGGTGCTTTTATTTTGGAAGAAGGTAGGGTGGACTATCATTATCTATATGCTGGTTAGTTGATTTAAAGCCCTTTAGCTTCTTAATAAGTTGACTGGGGGCTTCGTATTCAAAAAGGCAACGGAGAGAAGTGTTCTGCCTTTCTTAATTTCTTTACAATTTAAAAGGTTTCAAGTGACATATTCAATCACATTGAATCTTTTATTGCACCAGAGGTTTTTGGTGCTTAGAGAATTCGTAGCATTATGATTTGGGCTAATACGGACCTGTTTCTCTAGCTGATGATTTTCCTGTTGCGATTACTCTTTTTAAGCACAAAATTTTTGCAGTAATCTTTACTGCATATGGATTTAGCTTCCTTACGGAACGGTTGAGGACTTGCACTAGTATGTCCGTCATGTGACTGATTTTACACTTTATCACATTATTTACTGCAATAAAAACATGTCAAAACTTTTTGAAACTTCCTGCTTTCATGTCATAAAATTAGTCGTTGAACTCTTTGATTCAAGTTCTATGATTTCTTCATTTCTTTAATTATTTATTAGGAACTTCCATACTTCTATACCTCGTTTCTTTTCCTCTTGTCATCCAGTTTGTACTATTGATGTACCATGCCCGTGATTAGACACTTTCATACTTCTATACCTTGGTTCCTTTCCTAGCCTGGGCACACGTTTGTTTAGTGAGTCTTTATTGGAAGAATAGACACTTTGAATTAAGCAGTGCTTTGGTGATTTGGTAACATGCTTGTTGAACCTTTTCCAGGATGGCAGAGACAAATGTGAAGCATCCGATTGTGCCCGGTTACAGCATGCGGCCAGGACTAGCATCCCTTCTTCCTAAAACACAAGCGCCGTCTTCATTGATTATCGGTTTGAGGGCTAACCTGGCATCTCTCATATTCAAACGCGGTAATTAGGGGAACCACAGAAGGCGAATATATTACAGTTCTCTAGTTGATCTTCAACTGATGCTGCGGGAGCTAGGATTCCATGAATTTGTTTTCAATTACATTTGGAACCGTGTTTGGTGTTTCATTGCATCAGTATGCATGTTGCATTGCTAAAATAGCTGTTGGAACGCAGATAAATGTTGAAAGGGCAGTGCCTTCGGCTCTTTCGATGCGTCGGCATGCATTTATGGGCACACCCCGATAAGAACAAAGAACTGCCATTGAAAATCTGGTAAAACCGTTTTCAAGAATAAATGGTGTTCAAATCATTTCTTAACTGTGTTTATATTCGATTTATTCATTACATCAACTAAATTATCTTGCAATCGGACTATATTATAATATGCAGTCTTCTGTGTTGACATATTGTTCACGGAACTTTTTTCAAGAATATGAGTTATAATTGTGGATTTTTTTAATGAGAAATTGCGGGTCAATCATTGTATGAACCCGTTTTATCCAACCCAATACCAGACCTGGATCCAAACTCAAGACCCAACCTAGAATCAAAAAACACTAAACAAAAAAACCATAACCCTTCAGCTGCCGCTGCCGCCGCCGCCGCCCACTGCCGCTGTTTGTCTTCCGACCATCGAAACCTTAAACCAATAATCCAAATCCATAAACCCCTAAAATGAACCCTATAACCCCAAAACCAATTTGAACTAACCCTAAACCAAAATAAACCCTAAATATATACCTTCTGCCAAATCAATCTTCACCCATACCCCTAAACTCAACCTACTCAGCAGACACATCCTTAAAAATTCGGCTCAACCCATGCCTCCTCAGATCTGCAAATTAAAATATAAGGAGAGTTGTTAGTTTTGATTGTAAAAAATATGGGTTATATAACCCGAAACCAATTCTAAGATCGGGGGGTTCAGATTCAAAAAAAAAAAAGAGAGAAATAGGAGATCAAAAAAGAGAGGGGGCGGTTTTGAGTCCGAAAATTATACGAAACAAGAGGTATTCAATAAAAAAATCAAACGTTTTGAATCAAAGTTTTTTGTTGTTGTTCTAGATCGTTTATTTTGAAATCAAAATAAAAAAATAAGATCCGAAAGCTTACTTTATCCAGTGAATCAGAGCGTCGCACCTCCTCTGCCGTTGTTCTGTTGCTCGCCACGAGGTCGTTGGCCGGTGAACGGCCGTGAAGAGTGAGAGCGACGCCTTCGCCAAATACTGAGAGCAGAGGAGAGGAGGAGAAAAAATGATAGATTAGGGTTTTTTTAAAATAGTCTTTAATATTGTTTTAAACCGGCCACTGCAAAACGACGTAGTTTTGAGGTCCCGACCCGCGCGTGACCCGATTACTCAGGAAGAATCCGCGTGTCCTTCAATGGACAAATTACGTCTTTGGTCCTCTCACTCTTCTCCCATCTTTATTTCTATCTACAGGATAATTCTGTCTTTAGTCCCTATGTTTTCTTATGCGCTTTTATTTTCGCCCTTTTAAGTTTTGCTTGTGCCTTTTAATTTATGTTTTGGTATAATTTGGTCACCATTATTTTTGCATTTAATTTTCAGCATGTTATTTCCTATTATTTATGCTTATTTCATCATGATTTGTATTTCTTTCATTTCAATCCCATGTTATTTATATTTTTACCATTCAAGTTGTAAGGCCATGCATTGTAATCCCTAATACATGTTTTTTTAATCATGTTTCATAATATATATTACCTTATATATTTATTTATTTTAAATAATATATGATATATATAGTAACTATATTATACGTTAATATTATACATACATATTGACTAATTTATTTCACATGTTATAGCAATTATATATATATATATATATATTACTTAATATGTTACCCTTTATATGTATATGTATATGTATATGTATATGTATATGTATATGTATATGTATGTATATGTATGTTTATGTTTTTTTATGTATATATTTATTATTTATGTTATGATTTGAATTATGCTTTTCATTTTAATTATATTAACTTATATATTATTTTTACCTTTTCTACCATTACCATATTTAAATTGGTATCATATGTTAAATACATATATATGTTTTACCTTTTTAAATATTTTACCGTATTTTTTTATCTTCATAATTGTATATATAATATATAATTTTGGTAAAAAAATATATTTACTATATATGTAAATATATGTATACTAGTAGTCGTTTAGATATTTATAATAACTAATAATATTAAATTTATTTTACTTTAAGCATTATATTTTTTATCTATATATATGTGTGTGCATATTTACATGTATTATAATTTTGCATCATGCTATTAATTAAATATGCTTAGAATTAAGATAATATTCTTCTATTTAGGGAGTTCGAGAATTAGTGTCCCGGGCGTAAAAGAATGGATGCGACATTCTTGATATTCCTAAATAAAAGAATATCCTTACCATTTTAAGATATTATATTTAAGGAAATTTTCTTTTATTTAGAAAATTGAGAAACCATTTCTCGGTAAAGGGAAGTGAATTTCTCGGTTATTCTAAATAATGGAACGTTTCTTTAAATATTTAGAACATTTTCGTGCATTTAAGAACCGTATTTTAAATTTTATTCGAATTCGAATTTCCAACGCTAAGACATTAAATAATCGACTAAGTACCAATTTTAGGTGGTGTGGGGTGTTAATCCTTCCCCATTCGTAACCGACTCCCTAGTTTTATTTTGGTGTTCGGTCTACCCTTTTTTAAAATGATCGGTGGCGACTCCATATATTTTTAATTTCCAAATCGGGCGGGGTTTTTCAAACACAAAAAAGAAATTTTAAAACTAGAATGAAAAAAAGAGCATCAGATGGATTTGGGTGATTACAATCATCAATGCTTGATCGGAGATATTTTTGGATTATATTTTGATATACAAGTTGTGTAAAAAAAATTTACACAATTTTTCATATTTAAACTATAAAAATCTAAAATTTAAATCTTTAGTCGTAACAACTTAAACTTTAACCTTAAACTTTAAATTTTAATAATAAATCTTAAATTTTACTAATTAAATCTTTAAATTTTATCTTAAATCTTAAAATTAAAATTAAAATACGTGTATAAACTGTTTAGATAATTTTGTGTATCAAAATATTTTCTTACAATATTCTTTTAGCAGAAGAACTCAAAAGAGTTGCATAATTATAATTTAAATATATAGTTCAATAGAAAAATAGTTTTAATACGTGGTCTTAACTATATTATTTTATTGAATTTTATGATTGAATAATAAAAAAAAAAAAACGCACTATAATTGACTGACTTTTGACGCATCTTTTCCTTCCTTCATTTAGTCGTCCAGGTTTAGGCCAAACCCCAAGCAAGGAGCGTGCTTTACAAACGCCCTCAACGCCATCTGATGTTCAAAACCAGCTCCCAGAACCCACAGCCTAGAGCCTTTTGTTTTCTATGAACTTTCCAATCAAGTTGCATCAAAACCACTCTCAAAATATCTCCCCCAGTTTCCCAAAATTAGTTTTTTTCTTTTAAAAAAACGGCACAATTCCAAGTACCCATTAATCCACTTCCGATTCCTCAGTTTCTGTTTCAATTGGGTCTTCTTATTCGTGTCGTTGTTGGGCGGTGGTGGTCGATGGTCGTGACGGGCACTTATGACCGAGTGTTGTTTGTTTGGTAGTTTCGCCGGAATAAAGAGCTTAAAACATGGTGACTGTTAGTAGTTTGATTTGTACTTGGATGGGCGACCTTCTTGTCTGCATGGGGCAAGTAAATTTGACTTCTTTTTCTTAATGATTTCGTTGTATTTTTCTTTATTTTTTTTATACTATTTTTCATGTTAATGATGATTTGACTGACTTGTTTGACCGTTGACCTATTTTCCTTCGTTTTCGGATTATGGGGTTTCTTTTTGACCAGTTATAATACTGTTTCTGTATGAAAATTTTCCAGCTCTGAAGTTGGCAATATGTTTGAATTCCCTTCTGTTAGCTGATCTTTAAACGTTCTTCATTTCATTCATTGAAATCAGAGCTGTGAATAGCAGTCTTGCTGGACAAGATGTCCAACAGAAGAAGGGTTATATTCGTTAGAAGTTGCGGCTCGAATTATGTTTTATTTCGGCCGGAAAAATTTCCGTTGCGACCAAGTTCTGACACGTCTCAACAGTTAGTTTCCGTACATAAGTATACTTCTATAAATCGTGCTAAGTATCTCTCCCTATAAATAAGTTGAGCAAGAGTTAGAATATAGATTTGAATAACCCACGAATCGTGCTAAGTCACAATCTCTTCTATTTTAGTTTTCGACATTAGTGAATTTCTACTCTTTGCCCGTGTTTTTTTTCTTTCGCTAAGTCGCAATCCTCTTGTATTATTGTTATTACCGTTTTTTTCGAAAGGATTTTACACATAAATCTTGTCCTTTTTTTTTTTGTTTGTGATCATATATTTGCTGTTATCTTCTTCCGATTACATTTTCGGCCATGATATTATCCTTCTTAGAGATATAGTTGGCAATTGTTTCAAGACATAGTTTTTGGAATGTTTCCTTGATGATAGTGTGGTCCTGTGGTGACATTGTTGATGCAATCTGGGTTGAATATCGAATTTCTTTTGGTTGAAAGTTTTAAAACCTTTTGCCATGGACTCTGCTCTGGAGTAGCTTCTTACTAGATGTTTTATGTAAATGTGTATGGTTTAACCCGGTTTTTAACAGAGCAGTGGTTGTTTTGGATGCTGCACTAAGCCTACACCGGTTATCGCTGTGGATCAGCCGTCAAAAGGATTGAGAATTCAAGGGCGTAAAGTGAGGAAGCCTAGCATTTCAGATGATTTTTGGAGCACCACCAGCACATATGATTTGGAAAGCATTGCTCTTCAATCTCAAAAAAGCTTGTCGTCAATCAGCACATCGAATCCGACTCCAAGTCAATGCAGTAGCACCGGTGGCCTAGGCAACTCGGCTTTTGTAAATCAGGGCAAGTTTTATTGATTAATATATTCTTTCCATCTCCACAAAGTATATGAAAATGAAGCCAAACAAAGATAATTGAATTTTATTTATGTACTATTGTCAACTTTGAGATTCTCAAAATCAAATTGGACAATCATATTTTTGTTAATTGCAGGTCTTATCGTCTGGAACCAGACCAGACTCCAATGGATTGGAAGTAAGCATAGGGATCGTGCACAACAAAGTCGAGAGCCCGTATTAAGGTGTGTCTGTAACTCATTATTTTGACATTTTGTGCTTCAACACAATGGCTGTAATCCATGGAATTTATGAAGCAAAGTGCTATCCATCATATAATGTTCTCGCGAATCTATTAGACAGTTTCCTTCACCAACACGAATTTTTGTCTCAAATTAGTTGCATTCCATGAGAAATATTTGGTGTTTTAAGTTTATCTATCTTGTACCAAGTACTAAAGACTACATGTGTTGATTTCCCTAATGTTGACAGTTTAAATGCTACTTATGAAAGTTTAATAGGGACCTGGAATCCATACCCCCGGCCGATTCCCCTTTCTGTAAGTTCAACTCCTTGTGTTGTAGGCTTTCAAGCACCATTTCTCACCCTGCATTCATATTTTCTTCTGATGTCTCGTAATCGGCAGGAAATGATCGATTTTCTGGTGGAAGTATGGGAGCAGGAGGGGTTGTATGACTGAAAGTTAACATCAGAGTGAAAAAAAAAGTTGCAGATTTTTTCCATCTTTATAATATTGAACACTTTGAAGAAATTGTATATAGCTGTGGGTGTGAAGGAAGAAACAATTTGACCAAAACACAGTTTTCTTCTTTCATCTTAACTTTCCATGTTATTCACTTTCTTGTAATTTGGCCATGTTTAGACCTTTGTTGAACTAGTAGGATAATGATTTGAAGTGAATAGAGAAAAGGGTTTTTGGAATCCTGTTGGTTTAAGAAAATTTAGAGGAGACAATTGGGAGAAAATGGTTTTTACTGTTCATTCCAAAAAAGAACACAAATGAGGTGAAGGTACATCCATCTCAAAGTAACTATCAAATAACTATCACTCTTTATTTATATGTAAGAAAGAGATAAAAGTTTATCTTAAAAAAAATTGATGAATTTTATTAATTGGGACTACGAATGACGTGGTGAGCTTTTGAAATTAGCTAAAACGAGGTCCGCATAGAGGTTATGTGGGCTCGTGAAATCTGGTGAACATGTGAAAATCACAATCTCAACCAAACTTTTTAATTGAGCAGTTCACAGAGGATCTATGGCTTGTAAGTGTGTGCATAATTCGGTTTTAACTGGTTGAACCGAATTAATTCATTAATTAGTTGACCAAAATTAAACTTTAGGTACTTAAATTATTTTTTGGTAAAAATAGGTGTCTAAAATTTCAACTGTTACAATTTTAAGTACTCGATCATTTAAAAAATATTGTTCCCATTAATAACGTGACACGACATAATTTTTTAAATAAAAAGAAAAATATTAAAAAAACTTAAAATTCCTAAAATCGCCAAACCCCCCTCAAATCCATAAACCCAAAATTACAAAATTCCTAAATTACTGATGTTGTTGTTGTCGGAGGCCACCGTCTATTTCTTCCAACCATTCATCGCCGTTTCAATCGGATGTCGTTCAACTAGAATCATTCGTGTCCGCCTTTCAACATCTGATTGGCACGCCTCCCGTTAATTGTCGGCTATGGGTGGTTGGAAAAAAGAGCGGTAGCCTTTGACGATGCGATAATAGGTCCGGCGATGAAAGCTGCGGCAATTTGAGAAATTTGGGGCTTTTTAGGGGATTTGGGAATTTTTTTAAAAAGTTATTTTTCTTTTTTATTTTTTAAAAATTAAAAAAATATGCCACGTGTCACGTTCTTAATAGCTAACGATTTTTTTAACGGTTGAACACCTAAAATTATAACGGTTAAAACTTTAAATATTATTTTTACTAAAAAAATACTTTAAGCACCTAAAATTAAAAAATGTATAGTTTAGGCACCTATTTTTATATTAAGCTTTATTTCTATAATTAAATTTACATAAAATTATTTATTATTGTCTAAATTTAGACTGATTGCATAGGTATTCGTGTGTGTTCAACAGGTTCATTTGACCATAATATATATACCTCTCTCACATTCATGCATGGAGGCAGTATTTTATGTTAGGTGTCGAACTTATAAAATTTTAAGGGGTTAAAATAGATTTTCAATAAGAAATACATAAAAAATTAAAAAAAATTAAATTATTTAAGAATTTCAAATTTTTAGGGGAGGAGGCGACCGTCCCCTCCAGCCTCCATCCCTGCATTCATGTATTTTATTTATCGGTATGTTTGAGAAACCTTGTTGGTAATATGTGACTTACCAAGATCTTTGTACCTAGTAATGTCGAAGAATAAATACATTCTTAAGATAAAATAATGTGCATGCATGCATGTCAATAGATACATGCATACATGCCCTTGTAATAAAGAAAACATGAACTTACAAACCCATCCATCCCAAAATAACAACCTAATTGATCCATTTTATATCCATGCAACAGCTTGGATTTGCATTTGCATCTGCATCTGCACGACAAAGACACATGCAACTTGCCTGGTTTAATAAAGCAACACCCTGCCCCATGACAAAAATGTATTGCCCATACATATCAAAATTATGCAACTTGAAAGATTCCTGACATGGAAGAACAGAGCATCATGTTCAAATCATTTCACATCTCCCATGAATTCAAGTGTTTGGGTCCTTTGGGATGTTTTGGGTTATAAGGAAAAGAGAAGATACTGCAATTTTGCAAACTTAAATTTGTACTTGATTCAAGTGATAATCCAAAAATTTAAAAATGATGTCTAAAATTTTAATATTCTTCCTCCTAAAATGAGTATTTATTCTATACACTGATGATAAAAATTAAAAGTTTTAATATGTGACTTAGTTTAGGGTTTAAAGATTTAGTTTAAGGCCTAAAGTTTAGGGGTTGCGATTATAATTTAGAATTTGGGGGTTAGATTTTAGGGTTTATAAGTTAAAGTCAATCTCTCACCATATTACCCTAAATATAATCTCTAACTTCTAATCTATAAATTCTAATCATAAACCCTAAATTACAACCAATATACATAAATTCTAAACTTTTAAACTCTAGACTATAAAACTAAAACGCTTATAAAACTTTTAATTTTTACCGCCAGTATATTGAATATAAAATCTTATTATAATAACAAAAGACTTACTGTTCATCGGAAGTTATGAATAGGACCAACATTATAATAGCCTCCCATATGTCCACCGGTTGTGTCCAAATTCAATGCATCTTTTTTTTTTCGTTTACTTCAACTTGAAGCCAACCAAATCCAATGCATGCACCTCTTTCTCTCTCCATCCTTTGATTTCTCTGTCCGAATCAAATGTCCACATAGGTAGGCTGATTGGATTAGTATTGGAAATTGGGCTTATAACATAGTATAGCACATTGTCTTGTACTAATTTGGATATTTAATCAAAATTTATTTAATATTTAGATATCTAATAGTATATATAATCAACTCTTGAGGAGGATATATCGATGTTAATGTAAATTATATTTAATTAAAAGGAAAATCATCTGATACGTATATACACATATTTTTTGTTTTAGGGTTTAGAAATTTAATTCAGGATTTAAGGGGTTAGTTTGTATGGTTTATGGTTAATATTTAAAGTTCAGAGTTAAAATTTTAAATTTAAATTTTTAAGAAATAAATATACGAATTAGTGTAATTTTTTTACACAATATGTGTGTTAAAAAAATACTCTAACTAAAAATATCTAAATAATCTTAATTCAATATATATAGTTATATTTTGATATTAAAAAATTAATGACAAACGTATATTAAAAAAACAATATTTTCAATTGATAATAAATATTTATTTAATTAAAAAGTTTACGTACACAATAAATATAATTATATTATTTTTCTTTATATATTAAATTAATTGATATGTAAATATTTAAATTACGTCTTTATACTTTAAATGTATTATCTATATCAGCAACGGGCGCCGTGTTCATCCATCTATATGCTCGTAGATAAAATGAGGATAAATTAAGGACTGCCGTTGCCTTTTTGTACTTTGCAAGTGCATGCAGAAGTTCGACGATTTTATTTAAAATTGAATCAAATTCAAACTTTAAATAAAATAATTTTTTTATTTGTTCATAATTTTTGAATTAAACTTTTATTTGACGTGATATTAATATTTTTAACGCTTAATTAAAAATACATTTTGTATTCAAATGAAAATACTTTAGATTTACTAACAATCAGTTAGTTTAATAAAATAAAATATTAAATTTTTTAAATAACGCTAAAAATTCAAAATTTTAATATTATAAATAAAAAATTGTCCTACTTATGCAAAATTTAATATGAATAAATGTGGTCAGTGGGTTGAAAATTAATGATTAAAAAAATGCTTTGGGGTTTAATTCAATGGTTGTAACCTACTTGTATAAATCACTAGGATAGGACCCAATGTGTCACATTTCATTTTTTTCCGACCACGGAATGGACCCACATAGACAATCATAATTAAATTAAAGAAAAAAAGGGGTATACAAATTCAATGTACATCATTTTCATTTTCTCTTCCACCACTTGCTTTGCTTGTTGTTTATTTTGTCCCAAGTCAACCCAACAACCATGACTCTCTCTCATATGATTCTAGGTGAGGTTCAATGTTCAACAATTTTGACTGTTAATACTTAATAAAGTATTTTCTGCAAATACATAGATAGATACATGTATATATATATATAGTTAATATGTAAGACATGACTGTAAATTTGTGAAATAGGGATGAGGAAAACTCGAGTTGAATCCTTAATTTTGTATGATATATTTATATCAGTTATGAAGAAATATATATGTACATCGTATATAGTAATAGAAAACCTTTTAAATTTGAATCAATCAGTATAATAACATTATAAATATTTACAATTAAATTTAAATATAAATTAGAACAACTCGACTTGACTTGAAAAGATTTGACATTGTTGATTTTTTTGACTCGACTCGACATGCTCACCACTATTGTCAAGTGGTTGATGAACAAAAAGCCATTGATTAAATCAATTTGGCATTGGTAAATTCTCCTTAGTTGGCCTTGATTAGTGCCTAAAAGTGGGATTAAATGAAAAGAAGAAAAGATTCCTTAATCTTCCCATGAAATTCCTAGCTTATTCTTGATACCAAATTTTAATCAAAGTCCAAACACTAGTTGCTAATAATAAAATTTTCTTGATTAAGTGTATGATTAGCTTTTGCTTGCTTTTTATCAAAGGCTAATTGAAATTGTTTAAGATTATTCATAAGTGTTTACAATAATTAAAGATAATTAAATCACCCACTTGTTCATTAATTAACCATCAAACTACATTTTTTATTTTTTTATTAAATAGAGAAATTACATTCTCATGTTCTAACCTAATAAGATTTGAAAAATAATCATTTTGGTCATTTTCCCATTAATCTTACCAATTGATAAGTGTATTTATCGAACCAAAAGAATGATCCTAATGAAAAAATAATATTATTTTTTTTAAAATATTTGAATTCGAGCAGTTTTGTTTGTAGGATGTACGTGGATTTTTTAGTTATTAAAATTGAACAGATGTTACCATAAAACCACATTAAAAATAGGCTAAAGTACACAAATGGTCACTAAACTATCTCTAAAAATATAAAATAGTCATCAAACTTTCAAAAGTTATATAATGGGCATTAAACTTTAGTTTTTGATATAAAATAGTCACTGAGCTGTTAATTGTCGTTAAGTGGGTGACGTGACAGTTACAGAAATTTAAATAATGGAACATTTAATCCTCCATATTGACACATTCAATCAATTTATTCCTAATTTAACCCTCATTATTGATGTCTAAATTGATTGAATGTATAAATATTAAAAATTAAATATGTTATTATATAAATTTTCGTAATTGCCACGTCTCCTAGTTAATGACAATTAACGGCTTAGTGACCATTATGTAATAAAAACTAAAGTTTAATGTCTATTATGTAACTTTTGAAAATTCAATGACTATTTTGTATTTTTAAGGATTGTTTAGTGACCACTTGTGTACTTTACCCTTAAAAATATTATAAAAAGTGTATCTACATATTAAGGGTAAATTTAAACCACGTAGAATCATTCAACGTGGCATGATTATAGATTAAATTAGATTAGACCAAACTAATCTCCAATTAATCAAATTGCAATAAAACCCCTAGAATCTTGCATGCTAAGTCTAAAAATAATTACTTCATACACCGCCCTAAATTCAATTTAATGTTAATTAAGAGACAACATTGGGGATTTCTTTATTTCAAAGGCAAGCAAAGTTGAATAAAACTTTAAAAAGAAAATCACAAGACTGATAAGTTAGATTTCATAAATGATAGTATATTTCTATTTTGTTTGTTAGCTTTTGTGTTTATAAAGATTCATTTGGCCCCTAAATTTGCTACTTTTCTCACATTAGTCCCTGAGATATTTTTTGTCCACATTACTCACTAAATTTTCTACAATGTCTTTGCTGAAGTTATTAGTTGATTAAGTTATTTTGGTCAGTTAATACACTCTTGGTCAGTTAATACACTCTTTTAAGGGTGCTTATTGAGCGAGTCGATCGTGAGTTATAAAGTGCTCGACTCGACTTGAAAATTGTTCGACTCGTTGCTCGTTAAGTTCGTCAGAATTGTTACTTTGTTTTTTGACTCAAGGGTATCATAAGCCCCTACACTATTGAAAAAAATCAATTAAGCCCCTAAATTTTTTTTGCAACCAATTAAGCCATTATACTCTAAAATTTCATCAATTCACCTCTTTGGCCAACGTTGGCTGTTAAATCTAACAGTTTTTTGGACCAGTTGGTGCAACGTTTTGTGTTAGTGTGTTATCACTTGACATTTCCAAATTTTTATTTTATTTAATTTTTTTAAAAGTTCTAAAAAATCTAAACAACTTATAAAAATTATAAAAAAATAATTTTCTAAAAAAAATCTGTAAATGTCACATGTCAGAACTGTAGTAAGTAACACGATAGTAATATCTCAAGAAAAAATAGTCTAAAATTGATGGTCAAAATCGGTCAAAGGGCTTAATTGATTAAATTTATTAGTTCGGGGCTTAATTGGGTGCAAAAAAGTCTAGGGGCTTAATTAATTTTTTTCAAAAGTTTAGGAGCTTAAAGTAACCTTAAGCCTTATTTTTTTAATATATGTAAAATCTAGTAATGCTACATAGAGCTTAATATAAAACATAAATCAACAAATAAAAAAATGATTAAAATAATGCATGAAGTAATTCTAAAAATCTAAACTCCAAAGTAACAATCCACAAATACATCAAAATAACATATTATAAAAAAATAATAAGTTGCTCATAAACTTATCAAGTCGAGTTGAGCCTTACTCGATTCGACTCGTTAAGGTTTCTAGTTGAGCTTTGACATTGTTGAGCTCGAATAGCTCACGAGCTACTTAACTCAATTAACACCCCTAATTTCTTTATTAATTAGAATAAATTATTTTTATCTATTTTTAATTCAAAGACTAAAGTGAACAAAAAATAAATAAATTCTATGACTGATATGGACAAAAAAACTCAGGGACTAATGTGGGAAAGTAGTGAAATGCAGGGATTAACTAAAGCTTTATCCCTTTAAACTATTTTATAGTATTATAATATACGGTTGGTGGAGAAAGAAAAGTTCCCAGGAAAGATGCATTGCATGTAGCAAAGGTTGTCAGTTAATGAATCTGGAATTAAAATATTGGAAATTTCTTAACACTCACATTTTCTTCTTTCAACCAAATAAATACCATTCTTGTCTCCTGTTATTTGTTCTCAGCTAAACACGAAAGCATCTTATTCTCTTTCAGTCTTCTTCTTCTTCCTTTTTTTGCCCTACTTTTGTGGGGTTTCAGAGTACCGTCTTCTGATACAATTCAAGCTTTCAAGGTTTATACTTGGTCTGCGTTTTCTTTTGTTGGGTTTTGCGTTTTGAGGTTAAAGGTTTCGTATTTGGGATTCAACCATGCCTGCTCTTGTTAACTATGCTGGTAAGCTTCTTTTTTCTTCATATTTATTGGCTTTGAATTTCTAGATATGTGAATATGTGTTGTGACTTGTGGGGATTGGAATTTGGATCCTTGAAGATTTGCATCAAAGATGACGCTTTTAGATTTTTTAAAAATAAGGGGATTTTATCAAATTTTAAGGCAGCCTTAGTTGTTTTTTTGTATGATTGATTGTTCTTGAGATGGAATTGTCTGATTTCTGCTTACACTGTTTGGAAACATGCTTAGGATTGTTTTAGCTTATTGTAGTTCTCGTTTATTTGAATTTCAGGTGATGATGATTTCTATGTTGGGGGTTCCTTTTATACAAATTCCAGAGATTTAGGTAGATTATGTTCAATCAGTTCCCAAGTGGATGTCTATTGCCCTCCTCGTAAACGAGCTCGAATTACTGCCCCTTTTCTCTTTGGGGAGACTGAGTTTGAGCAGAATAAGCAACCATCAATCAATGTCCTGCCCGATGAATGCCTTTTCGAGATCTTCAAACGCCTCTCTGGAGGCAAAGAACGGAGCTCCTGCGCTTGTGTTTCAAAGCACTGGCTTATGCTTTTGACCGGTATTCGTAAGAGCGAGTTCGAGTCATCGAAGGTCGTCAAGGAGAATATTGGTTCAGTTTCTGATGATGTTGAGATGATCTCATGTGATGAAGGTGATGGGTATCTTACAAGGTCCTTGGAAGGGAAGAAAGCAACTGATATAAGACTTGCTGCGGTCGCTGTTGGAACAAGCGGTCATGGTGGTCTCGGAAAGCTTTCTATTAGGGGAAGTGCCTCTTCATGTGGAGTAACTAATTTCGGGTTATCTGCCATTGCCCGTGGTTGCCCTTCTCTGAAGGCGCTTTCTTTGTGGAATGTTCTTCGTGTTGGAGACGAAGGTTTGTCTGAGATAGCTAAAGAATGCCATTTGTTGGAGAAGCTTGACCTTTGCCAGTGTCCTTCAATTACAAACAAGGGTTTGACTGCAATAGCAGAGAATTGCCCTAATTTGACCGCTTTGAGCATCGAATCTTGTCCGAAAATTGGTAATGAGGGTCTCCAAGCTATCGGAAAGCTTTGCTCCAAGCTGCAGTCCATCTCTATCAAGGACTGCCCACTTGTTGGGGATAATGGAGTTTCGAGTCTGTTTTCATCATCATCTTCTGTCCTTTCAAAGGTGAAGCTTCAGGGGTTGAACATCACAGATTTTTCTCTTGCTGTGATCGGGCATTATGGAAAGTCTGTGACAAATCTAATGCTTGGAGGTCTCCGAAATGTGAGCGAGAAGGGATTTTGGGTCATGGGAAATGATAAGGGTTTGCAAAAGTTGGTCTCTTTGATGATTACTTCTTGCTGGGGGGTAACAGATGTGAGTCTTGAAGCCATGGGAAAGGGATGCCCGAATCTTAAGCAGATTAGCCTTCGCCGGTGTTGCTTTGTTTCTGATGATGGATTGGTGGCTTTTGCCAAGTTTGCAGGTTCTCTTGAGGGCCTGCAATTGGAGGAATGCAACAAGATCACACAATCTGGGATTATCGGTGTCCTCTCAAACTGTGGATTGAAATCTCTGGCCCTGGTAAAGTGCATGGGAATTAAGGATATATCCTTGGAAGCTCCTTTGTCATCCCCTTGCAGTTCCCTTAAATCCTTGTCGGTAAGGAATTGCGCAGGCTTCGGGACTTCCAGCCTGGCCATGGTGGGAAAATTGTGCCCTCAGCTTCAGAATGTAGATTTGGGTGGGCTTTATGGCATCACAGATGCCGGTCTTTTGCCTCTTCTCGAGTCTTGTGAGGCAGGACTTGTGAAGGTAAATCTGAGTGACTGCTTAAATTTGACCGATGAGGTAGTTTTGGCCTTGGCTAGGCTACATGGCAGTACCCTCGAGTTGCTTAATCTCGATGGTTGCAGGAGGATTACTGATGCAAGTTTGATGGCAGTTGCGAACAGTTGTGTCTTCCTCAGTGATCTGGATGTGTCAAGGTGTGCAATCACCGATGTTGGTGTTTCCGCCTTGTCCCATGTGGAGCAACTAAATCTGCAAGTACTGTCTTTCTCGGGTTGTTCCGGAGTGTCCAACAAAAGCATCCCTTTCCTGAAAAGATTAGGCAAGACCCTCTTGGGGTTGAATATCCAGCGCTGCAATTCAATTAGTAGTCGAACCGTTGAGCTCCTCGTAGAGAGCTTGTGGAGATGCGACATCCTTTTCTAATCACCGTTAGAAGGCGTATGAGATCTTAACAACTACATAAATATCAAAATCACATAATCAACAGACACGCAGAGGCATCATTCAGCACAGTTTTTTCGGTCCGACAAACTGGTCATGCTGGTTGCTCTATATGGCTTGGTGTTTTCCCGGGTACCTTGGCTCTTTTTGAGGACGGCCTGTCCATCCGATTTTTTTGCAGGCTTTCTTGACATAAGAAAGTCTGATGTAACTTTCAAGCCCCCGTTTCCGGAGGTGTTTTCGGAGCCATGGTTCTCGGAGAATTCTATCATCAAGTCATGGTTTTTAAAGTTTCCACTGCATGATCATCATAGCGTTTGGCTTCTACTTTGCTGGATGATGTGTTACCTGGGTGTTTTAGCTATTTGCCAGCTTTCTTTGTTTCAGTCCTATGAAGTCTGTTGTTGGGATCAGTGTCACGTTTACTTGTTTTTTTAAGCATCTTTCTTTTTTAAAGGGTCTTTCAGTGTTTGAAACACCTGCAGTTGCAGGGGTGGTGGTTTGTTGTGTGCAGTTCTATGTTTGTGTGGCTTCAGATTGATGGTTTTTTTTTTTGGCTGATGGCAATGTGTTAATCTCATCTGCCATAAAAACCTTCATGTTGGTTGTTTTGTTTTTGTTTCCAGGAAGCCCTAGTCTTGTAGGCTTTTCCTTGTATATGAATTGTACAACTGCAGATATTCTGTTATTATCAATAAAGTTCCATATTTGTAAAATAAATGTTTAGACTATAATTTCTTTTATTTCGAGTTAAAAGTTCTTTTTTCAAAGTAGATTTCATTCCTTTATGATGTTAAGGGCGAACTTTAAATGTTTGTTAAAAAATTCGTTATCTGCCCCTTTTTTGTCTAATACTAAAAATTTAAATTATAAGCTTTAATTTTAAATATAACCCTTACAAAATATACTTTATCCTTAATTTTTTAAATTCTAACATTAAATTTTACTCTTAAATCCTAAATCTTATTTTTTAATGATGGGGAATAAATAAGGGCTATAAAAAGGGATAGACGATTTCTACTTCAATGAACAACCCATGAATCTCCTCCTTTCGTCTCATCGCAAATTGTTTATGTGTCGACTATCGACAGAAGAGTGATTCTTTGTTCGTCAATTTACTTCGGCACAAATCGTTAGTCGTGGTTTTATAATGTCTCGTTCGTCGATTTACAGTGACAAAAGAATGAGATAATCGATAGTGGAGTACGACGAGAAAAGGAGTGAACGGTGATGATTAATTTGAACATGACATGAGAAAGATTTAGGATTTTGTTGGGATTTTAAAAGTTAACCAGACTGTGTCATGCATTTATTAGAAGATGAATTTTTTACGGACTTAAACTATTTAACCTTAAATGGTAATGAGATGAAATATTAAACACTTATCTTCACCAAAAAAATTTAGACTCCTAAATAAAAAATATATAGTTTAAACACTTGTTTTTTTAATAAGTCCTAATTTGGGGTCATGATTGAGTTTTGTTGAACACAACAAAAAGATAAGGGTTTAAATGAACATTTTATAATATGTTTGGATTTTTTTCTATCATGACATGTCTTTATTTTTTAATTAATTATCAATATTCTGTTTATTGACTAACTAATATGAATTGAATATTATAAAGGACCTTCACTTGATGTCAAAAATTATAATTCTTAATTTTACTTAAAAAGAATTAAAGCCTCATTTCCTAGACTAACTTGGTAGTGGGTGGTTTAATTCTTGTAAATAATGCACTTAAAAGTAACCCAAAAACATTGATAGTTTGATTGCACCAGTTTAACAAATAGTGTGAGCGAACTAGCACTGATACATGGGTGATTTCCTATGGTAAGTTGAAAGGAAGAAGTGAAGGAACCTATATATTAACATGAGGGTAATAAACCCTTTGGATCCTGCATCTTCCAACCTAGGAATTCATGGTCCACAAACCCTGAACACATCTTATTGATTATGTACATCTCGACCGCAAGGAAAATGCATCAGCAAGTCATTGTCCCAAGAACACTCCGATCTGCACGATCCTCTGTCGGCTTCCAGATTATGTTTTCCAGTTTAGCACAGAAATTCTTGTAGAACTGTAAAAAGGAAATGCAAGTAGTATATCACTTACTGCTGATAGGCATTCATAGAAAACTTACGGTCAGGCTTACTTATATCACACACGAATGAGCCAACGGCATTATACGATGTTACTATTCTATACGAATAAACCGAACTCTGAGAAAAAACATGTGCAACCAACCTTGTGGTATTCAATGGTATCTCCAGAGGCTTTTCTAACATCTGCCATGAACAGGGACGGCGCAACTTCGAAGACCTATACGAGAGACTTAAAACTAACTTCAAAACATGTCGCATATTGCAGTTCACTGGTCAATGGAACAGTATATTGATTATGAAATGATAGAAAATTCTATAGACCTACCTCCAGGACAACCGCGAATTGGCCGACCTGATTTGCAGATATTCGCTCGAGTCTTGTCTGAGGTTGGAAGGAAAGAACCAACTTTAACCAAAATGAAATAACACTAATGTAGTACTCATGGATGCACATCTTAAGCCTCAAGTATTATATAAGTGCCAAAGCATAACTCTATAGAACAATTGTCAATGAAGATACATGTTTACAAGTAATACCTTGTAATTTCTTGTATGAACCTTGAGACCCATTGATTCTGCAACAGCTTCAACACTTGAGATTATAGCTCTTGGTGGTTTGCGAGATACGAAGCGAGTTTGCTTTTTTACATAATCCTGCCAAAGAAAAAGCTCGGTCGATTGCTCGTACACTAGCATTAAATGGTGCAAACATCTCATTCTCTCCATGCAAAATTGTCAGCAAACATCACATAGAGGCATTGATTAAAAAGAGAAGATATGTTCAAATCCACACCAACTCGGTACACTTTTCATATTTTAAGCAAGTATAAGTTGCAACAAAATTATCAGCTATAACCAACCAATAACCGTGATGCAAAGTGTGAGAATTGCTCACACATCAGAGTGAAGCAAAACAATGTAGGAGATCACATGTTAGTAATGCTAACTTCTTGAACCAGAACAATATGAAAAGTTGAATGACAAATTAGGAAAGCAACAAGGAATGCAATATCAAACCGCAACAAAAAAAAAAAAAACACCGACTTATATTGCTCTACCTGTTGCCTGTCAAACAATGCAGATAGATTCAAGCCTTGTGATAGATTAATCATCTCAAATGCATTCATCATGAGGGGACCATCTGTATTGACTGCAGACTGCTCAGACACATACTGGTCCTGTAAAATACCATTCAATACTCGGCAAGTGGGCAGAGATAATTATGGCAAGAATAAAAATCCAGGGAACCAGGTTGTGTTTAGCTTGTTCAACTCTATACCAACCCTTGATGGTGACATGAATCAGAAAATCTGTTAGATCAAGGAGTGAACAGCAATACAAAGAACAAAAACAGAATTCCCCACCTCAATGTCATCAAAAACTGCACGTACATCATCCAAATTTACTTCTTCTTCTTCTCTAGGTCTCACATGCACATAATATTTCCGAAACCATGGATCCTTTTTAATCCCATCAATTTGAATACGCTGCCGTAATATAGGAACCAGTTAGAGAAACTGTGGATAAAAACAAGCATCAAAACAGGTCTTAAACTTTGTAGCATTCACTATTCACATTGATCCTTCTAACTAATACCAACCATCAAATATTGAAGAGTTCGAGGAAAATAGTCACAAAGAGAATTATTAGTATTTTAGAAGTTTTGATGAGACCTGGTGTGATGAAATTTTATTCTTTAATTCTATGTTAATACAAGTTCTTGGTCTATCCATTTGATCATTGCAAGCTCAGTGCTTTTTTGAAGGATCCTGATTGTTGGTTTCTTCAATATACTGTGCATCCACCAGACCCGGAGTATAGGCATTGAAGCACTCTGATGGAAAGTCATAGCCAATGCATCGAGTAGTTTAGGTTTTTGAAAAGTATTTGGAAGTCATGGACATGAAGATGCATGATAATGCAATACATATGATGTATAATGATGGCATTCAAATAATTAAACCTAGAACTCAAAAGTAAGCTGAGTAACTCAACAGTTTCAGGATTGGGATTAAGGATCTTCTGTATTAATGATTTTGCCCCTGGAGAAAACCAAAACGGACAAGAAAATTGAGCAGCACTAATCTGCATGTTGAACAGACAAATAGTTAGTTTCGCAGTTATATCAATGCACTTACTAAATTCTTACATGTACACCTGAAGTTCAACATAGGTGGTTCCACCAAGCAAAACATAGTAATGGGAAGGTTTTGCAAGGGTGAAAAATATTAAATATTTGGGTTTGCAGCCTCCATTATTATCCAAAGCCACATAAAATTTAGTTTCAAAACTGTACACAAGTCCGCAAATGTTGGAAAATTATACACTCTAAAGAAGTAGTTTGCAAATTAATAATGTATCAATTGTCAACCACAAAAAATCGATGGTATCTAACCTTTCTGTACAGGGTTGGAAGGTCTATCTCATAAAATGGGAGATGTCCGGCCATCATAAAAAAGAGAACGACTCCACAGGACCACACATCAGCAGCTGCACCATCATAACCCTGGTTGCTGAGCACCTGAAGGGCAACAGTTTACGTTGAGTACTTCAACGACATAAGAAACCTTAAAATATGCATGTATTTTAATATATCGAAGCAGATTCAAACAGAAAATGATTACAATTTACAGCCATGACTAACTCTAAGCAACTAGAATACTATCAGAACAAAAATACATCATGTTTTGGAATTCAAAACAGTTTCAAAACATACTAGAATATAAGACAAACTTGCAGCATGATCCTCAAGTTGCTTGAAGAATGTACCTCGGGTGCAACATAATTCGGGGTTCCACATATAGTGTGGAGCAGTCCAACCCCCTGGCTCATGTGCAGAGAGAGAAAAGAAATAAGTTACCAGTGATTGCTCTCTTTGTTTAGTACCTAACTAGAAGTCCATATACTCACTTGCTGAGGCAATGCACTTAGTCCAAAGTCAGAGACCTTCAAATTTCCATGAGAGTCGATAAGAAGATTTTCAGGCTATAAATTATAGAGGAAAAGTAAAAGTTAGCCAGGATTAAAGAATGAATCATAAAACCAGTGCTGTTCAAAGAAGTTGGATGACTTGGATCAAAACATTGCACCTTTAGGTCTCTATGGTATACACCCTTATTGTGACAATGAGCAACAGCATCGATAAGCTGTTGAAAGTATCGCCTACATTCATTCTCAGGAAGTCTTCCACAGTGAACCTACAAAAATAATCAAATAGGAGATAAATGTTTTTCTTATGGGGGAGAAACCAACAAATAAAAAGGAAGAAAAAGCTGAAATAAATTATTATGGAGAAAAAGTTGAAAATAAAAACTCTGAGAATACTTTTAGACAGGAGATGCCTTACAATTTTATCAAAGAGTTCCCCTCCACTTATAAACTCAAGAATAATGTATATTTTTGTCCTACTTGCCAAAACCTATAAAAAGATACAAGGTAAAATTTCAATAATTTAAGCAGGAACAGCTATGTATGATGTATACCATTGAAAGTATATGCATACCTCATGCAACCTAACTATGTTAGGATGTCTAACAATCTTCATTATTGATCTCTCTCTTTTAATCTGAAACCAACAAAAACACACACACCCGAAAAGGGTTAGCCAACCGATTACCATAGTAATCGTAAAGGAAGATATTCATAAATCAAGCTAGTCAGAATACTGTTTCTACAATTTCACAGCCATAGAAGCTCTGAGATTTTATGCAGCTAAAGATTTAAAACCGTTAGGCTTAGATTTGAATGACCAAGGAAGCATGAATTCAACTATATACGTTGCAGGCAGCAGGTTTCTCTTGTCCTGAACAGGGTTTTCTGTTTTAGAGAAAAGGAAAAGGGGATTAAATAAATACCTGATCAACCATTCTGTGCTTGAGAATGGTGGTTTTGGGCAAAACTTTCAAGGCCATGCTCTCTCTAGTGATTGAATTCTGCGCAAACTTAACTTTGGCGAATGTTCCTTGCCCAACAGTTCGCCCAACTTCATACTTCCCTACTTTCCTTGTGCTTTTCTCCATCATTCTTAAACGATCATCTCACACCAAAAAGAAGAAACAAAGAGCTGAAACCCAAAAAAGAAAGAATTAAATTATGAGTGCTTACAGTTCATAATTCATATTGTGTTGGCTACTCCACACTAACTTGGGCTAATTATTACCAATAAAAGTAGGCAATCTATGTTTGGCTGCAGAGAAAGTGTAGGAGGAATAAAAAACAGAACTAACAGCATGCATATACGTTTACTAACAAAACAAGGATTTGAAGAGAGAATGATAAACAGTAAATCGAGAAAATGAAAACTGAAACTTCTCCGGTGGTAAATTGATCGTCGATCAAAGCAGGACAAACAGTGAGAAATAGAGGTGGAAATTTCTTCTTTTTCAAAATTTACTTATAACGTTGATCAACTCTTAAGCATTTTGACTACGACATATTTGAGGTAACTGTGAGTATTTATTAAGATTGTTTTTTTTTATATATAATTTGAGTACGAGCACCTATTCGATAAAAATTTATTTCTTATATAATTTTTTTACTATTGATATTTTAATAATTCGACAATTGAATTTTATATTCTAGATAAAAAAAAATTAGATACTATCTGTTCATACATATTTTTAACCTTTTGACAATACACACTTTGTAGATAAAACGATTTGAATCTAAGTCTCCTATCATCTGCTTTTTCAGGACCACTTGTAGGTAGGGTCGGGTTTCGACCCGACTCGGCCCGATCCGGTCGGATTTTTTAATGAAAAAATTGGGTTCAGGTCGGGTTTTATCAAGGGTGAAGTCGGGTCGGGACGGGTTTATGGTGGAAAATATCCGACCCGACCCATGACTAATTGTGTAATTTCCCCCTAAATTTTTTATGATATTTATAATAATACCCCTCTTTATATATTTTTTATAATTAGGTCCTTAAAATAAAATTTTTATTTATAATGTAGTCCTTAAAATTATAATTTTTTATGATTAAGTCCCCTAAAATTATTTTTTTACAATTAGGTCCCTAAAATTAATTTTTTTTCTATAGTCAGGTTGGGTTTAGTGTATTTCTTTTCGGGTCGGGTCGGGATCGAGTTTTTAAAAGAATGCATTCGGGTCGAGTTCGGATTTAGAGTATTTATTTTCGGGTCGAGTTCAGGTGGGCCAAAAACCCGACCCGACCCGTGCCCATCCCTACTTGTAGGGTTCCAAATTTACGTCTTTTCAAAATATTGTAACGACAATCAAATTAAAACACACTTAATCTTTACTTTATATAAATTTAAAATAAATATATTTGTTGCAAAAATGAATTATTAAGGTATAAACATTTATGGGAAACTATTTCATGCACGGACGGTAGAAACAAAAAATTTCACAATTGTCTTAGTTTTATGGTTTATGAATCTAATTTAGGATCATGGTCTTAAGAATTTAGGGTTTGTGATTAGAATTTATGATTTATTGTTAGAAGTTACAATTAGAAGTCAAGGTTTAGGTTTTTAGGTTTTAACCTATCAACCATAGATTCTAACTACCCTTAAATTATAAACTTCAGAGCATAAACTCCTAAACCTTTAACCCTAAATTGAATCCTTAAACCATAAAATTAAAACGTTTGTAGAATTTTTTTTCTACCACCAGTGCAGGATATAATTACCCAACATTTATATTCTATGATTTTTTAATTTTTTCCGATTTTTTTATTTCAAAAACACCAGCCTTTTAAACCTCAACGTTACACAAATATAAAGGCAGAACTCAAATTTTCTCGTGCCTAGGACAGCCTCTAAAGTTTGCATAAATAATAAGTTAAACTACGTTTTTGGTTGCTCGATTTTGATCTGTTCTTTTTTTGCTCACTAAACTTTAATTTTTTTCAATTGTCATCACCAAGCTTTTGAATTTCACACTTTTCGATCCTTCAACCATTAAGTCTTTAACTTCATTTATTTTTTTTTGGTAAATTTATGTAAAAATCCCTTGAAAACTTTTCTCCAAAATCCAGAATTTCGGACTCCTTTTGATTGACTCGTGATAGGGTGTTTTCTTTCAAATCCAAACAATGGGAGGTTGAAAGGGAGGCGAAAAGCAATATATATTGATTCCATATTGATTAGACCATGGAGATTGTTAATCAGATCAAGAAAAGGTCTTAATGCTTAATTTAAGTTTTGTCAATTCCCTGAGAAGTTTGAGGAAAATCAAACTGAGAATGAGAAATATGAGAGAAAGAGAAACATTTTGGTACCAATTACGACGACAATGGAGAAGGATTCCAACCATGGGAAAGAAGAATGTTGAAATATTAGGTTAATTTCATAAATAAAATTACCCAGAACTTGGTGTTTTGGTACTAATGTTACATAACTAGTGACTAGGTGACCCAAAAATGAATTTCATAAGTCGGATGATAAAAACAAAAAATATTGTAAAAAATGAGTCACTAAATAATTTACCCTAAAATATTAGGAGTCGAGTAGCTAAGAACAATAAAGGATCTAGTAGAAGAAATATTACACCCCTTAAGTAAAAATAGGGTTTTATCACGACTCGGGTTTTAAGCTTGAACGTCGGGTTAACCCGAGGCAAGAGCCTCGTGTTGGGCCATGTTGTTGGGCCTTATGAGTCTTTTTGGGCTTGAATTTTGGTTTGGGTTTGGGCTTGAGAAGATGGCTTGGGGTTATTTTGGTAAGTACCTAATGGGGGTGAAAAAGAGAGGGGGAGTTTTAATTTTCTGCATTTTGCAGAAAATGGTGATATCGCCATCCCCATGTCTTCATCCCCTTCCTTAAACCTCTCTATCCTCTTTAACCACCATCACCAAAGGTAGGATTTTGGAATTTAACCTCTTGAATCTCGTTTGGCTTATAGAGGGAAGTTTTATCAGTAATCAAGGATCTATAAAACAAGGTAAGAATGGTTTTAAATGGTGGGGGTTGAGGTTTTAATGGGGGTTCTTGTGGAAGATCGAAAGTGTGTTTTGGGGGAGCTCTATTTATGGTTTAATGTGAGTTCTCAACTTCCTAAATCTTCCCAATAGTGTAGTAATCGTTTGGTAATCTTCCTTTGAAGTGAAATAAGTGGGAGGACCTTCCAAGGCTCATAGGAAGGAGAAAGCTTGAAGGCTTAGTGAGAGCTTCATTCCATCCTTCAAATCCGAGGTTAGTACACTTCTAACTTTTGTGTGTTCATGTGCATCATCATTTTGGTATGTATTGCTTGATATATGATGTTTCGATAGTTTAGAGCTTGGTTGGTCGTCAATGGTAAATCCTATATTTGATGGTGTTCAAGGGTAAAAATGGTTAGAAACTCACTTAATAACCCTTCATAACTTGTAAGATTAATTTGGGGCTTAACCATGTAGGTTAAGGGTTGGGAGGATGTAATCCCGAACTCTAGGTTTCAAAATCTGGATTCGCGTACCAATACGGGGTGGTTGCGTATCGGTACGCCTTCGTGCTAAGGAGGGCGAGTTGAAAGGGGAGTACCGGTACGGCTTATCGCGTATCGGTACCTCATTCATGGTTAGAATTCCAGTGGCAAATTAGCGTACCGGTACGCTCGAAGCGTATCGGTACCCACTGTTACATTGCCTGAGGAAGGCTTTAGAGTACCGGTACGCAAGGTTGGCATATCGGTACGAGTGAGGATCAGTACAAGACGATCTGAGTACCGATAACGAGTATCGATACGGGGTGGAGTGTATCAGTACGGCTTGAAGGTTCAATTCTTTCGAACCTAATATGAGTATCGATACTCATATAGGGGTACCAGTACCAGGAGGGGAGTATCGATACCCACATAGGAGTATCGGTACTCATTGGGCAATCTGCCCAAGAAATTGAGTTTGTGTTCAAGAGTTCTATAAATCGTGGCTAAGGTCTTAATGGGTCTCTTATGATATAAAATGAATGGTAAGACTGAGAAAATGTGTTTCTAATCTTTGATGTGAATTAAATGGCTAAATAAGAGTCTAAAAAGAAGTGAATTGCTTGTGTTAGCAAATTTTAGGGATCCATGGTGGATCGATTGTGGTTGTGCCAGGTGAGGGCACTTATTTGGTTATGAGTCTTTGTTTGGTGGGATCCAGATACCCAGTGAGTGAGTGTTGCAACACAAGAAGACCACTTAATGTGAGATTCTGATTGATGAAATGAAGGTCATCCGATGTGAGATTCTAGATGATGATATTTGCTCGATGCGAGATTCTAAGCCCCGCTCGATGCGAGATTTTGAGTATATCAATTCGATGTGAGATTCTGAGTAGCTCGATGTGAGATTCCAAGCACTAGTGGCTATTCCAGTGTCGGGTGACATTGGGCCCCACTCTTGGGTTGTTTCTTGTTGTATTGTTGAGTACTTTGGATCTGTGCATGCATGTGTTTAGGCGATCATGGTAGCGTCATTGCTTTATCTTACCTTAATATCTTATCATCAAGCATACGCTTAATTATGATTCACCTGAAGTATGGTCGAGTGGTTATGTATCCGTTGAGCTTTGTTAGCTTAGCGTTCGGAATCGTTGTTTCCGTTCGCAGGTTGATAGATCGTACGGGTGTAGCGGAGCACCATCGAAGCAAGGATTCAACATTGGCCTTTTGGTAGAGTACAAGTACTTAGATGTAGTAGGCTATATATTTGTATGACCCTATGTATTTGTAACTCTATTTGATTTAACTTGTATTGGTCAAATGTTTTATTACTGTATTTGGAGCTCCATTAACTATTTTGAATGTTTTAAGTATTATTGGATTTAAATGCTTTGGTAATGGCATGCCTGGGTTTATGAGATTGGTTTATTAGCCTTTAAAGTGAAATATTTTATGGGAGTGGTTTGGGCTTGTGGCCCAAATGTAGCATCCGGGCTTAGGGTGTTACAGGTTTAAATGAAAAAAATGGGTTGGGAGGATCGACCTTATATTAGATCTTTGAAAAACTCGATTTGGATTAATCGACCAATAAGTTAGATACCGATAGTTAAACAAAAAAAACTCATTTATATCAAAGATAAAGATCTATATCTTTATTTAACGTTTGACTTTCCTTATGCAATCTTACCTCGTAAAACCTTTGATTTTCTTTATCTTTGTATAATTAGGTATTATTATAATCCTATATATATGTGTTATAATTTGTCAAATATAGAAATCCTTTACATGGTGATCAGAGTCAAGTAGATTTTTTTTACTCTATTTTTTCTTCCACTCTCCTTCAAATCGAATATCCTCTCATGACTTCGTCTTCTACCACCAACAATCTTGTGCATCTCAGTGCACCAACAAACTTTTCAACCAAACTTACGTTCGTCAATTTCCCTGTTTGGTGTAGACAAGTGGAGGCCACTCTCATTGGTTTTGGGCTAATCGGTTATATAATGGATTACAATCTTCCCTATATACACTCGTCACTTGTAAGTGTTATGATTTATCAAATATACAAATCGTTTACATTATACGGTTGAAATAAATAGTAGAAATGAAAGAAACAATCGTATGAATATGGGTGAACATTCGATCGAGTTGAGTCAAAAAATTTCAAGTTATTCGAGTTGAAGAGTCCTATTTTATAACTCAAACTTTATTTGAATTTTTTTCGAGTCGAGTCAAGTTTATGAAATTCGAGTCGAGTTTTTGTTTAAATTTAATTGTAAACATTTATAATGTTATGATACTAATTAGTTCCAATTTAAATGATTTTCTATAACCATATACAATACACATATATACTTCTTCATATTTTTTCATATGTGATATATAAATATGTCAAACAAAATTGAGAAACTCGACTCAAACATAAAAATTGATCCACTAATTAATAAAAAATTCAAATTATTTAATTTTCATTTTATAATTCAAAGTTTATTTGATTTTTTTCGATTTGAGCCAAATTTATAAAATTACGAGTCAAAAATTTTTCTCATAAATTCGAGTCCAATAATTCAATTTTTTGAGTTGAGTTTTATCCACCCTACACATGAATATAATGGTTTTGTGAAAGCGGATAATTGCACTATTATATTACTATAAATTTTTGAAAGGATTAAAATAAAAATAAATTGATATTTTTATGCATTAATGGTGTTTAACTGGCAGTGAATAAATAACGATATATATTAAAATATTTGAATTAATTTTTGGTACAACTATTGGTTTCTAAACTAACAGATAATTGCTAATTAATTTATAATTATATTGTCGTCAAATCCAATAAAACAACTAATACATTAACAAAGAGCACCAAATCCTATAATCCCTATCTGAATTTGAGGTTAGGTATAGAAAATGTTGGAAAAGCGACTTCATATTAAAGTTTTATTAATTATGTAATATATTTCTCTTCCAAACGGTGGCTTTTTTAGATTTTAAAAATAAGATTAATAATGAAATATATGTTTGATGGATTATTATACAGTAAAAAATATAATTCTATAAGCAGTGTTCAGATGATGTCAAGTGTTATATTACGTGCATTTTAAAATTTTAAATATGTTTAGCAATACATTGGACACCATCAAAAATATGGGCGGAAGGTTGAAGGGACTGACGGCGGCCACGACCCCCAAATTTTAAAAAATTTAAAAAGTTATAAGTTGGTATAATGGTAAAATTGTTATTTAGTCTTTTAAAAAATACTTAATTTATTGTTGGCCCCTATAAATTTAAGAATTTTTAAATGCACCCCTCTATGAATCAAGTTGAGTTCCGCCCCTGATCAAAAATGAAAATGCACTTGACATTATTTAAACACGGTTTGTTGGATTACCTTTTTCCGATAATAATGTATCACATAGGGATGCTTACCGAGCGAGTCGATTGCGAGTTGAGTAGTGCTCGACTCGTGCTCATTAAAAAACTTCATTGCTCAACTATACTCGTTGCTCGTTAAGCTCGATAAAATTTTGCTCGACTCGTGCTCGCTAAAAAATCTCATTGCTCGACTCGACTCGTTGCTTGTTAAGCTCGCCAAAATTTTTACCTTATTTTTTAAAATATAGATAAAATCTAGTGATACTATTAGAGGTTAATATAAACATACAAATTTAGAAGAAAAAATGTAACGACTGAGGAGATAAATAAATGAACTTGTCATGTACAAGTTAGAGATGAAGTCGGTCAAGATTTTAACTTTTAATCATAGCTTATTTATGGAAACTGAATCCTTTTCTCCTTTTATACATAAAGTAATAATAAAAGAATAAGAAAACTTGAATAAAAAAAGGAAATGCTAATTATTATAATTTAATTTCTTATTAATACAAATTAACTTTTGAATTTTCGAGAAATACAAAACGTTTAAGAAATTTGAAAACAAATATTTTATGGGTAAATTACCTAGCAAGTCACTGAACTTTTCTAGAGTTTTCAACTAGCATTAAAATTTCTCGGAGCATAATTTTTTTAAGGTAGCCACAAAAAATTATATAAAAAATAACGAGCTACTCGCGAACTTATCGAGTCGAGTTAGACCTTGCTCAACCCAACTCGCTAAGATCTAGAGTCGAGCATTGAACGAGTCGAACTCGAGCTGTATGCGAGCTGCTCAACTCAATTAACATCCCTAGTATCCCATATTAATGGTATTTAAGATCCATTGAAAAATTAAAAATAAATCACATATGATATTCTCTTAATTTTACCAATGAAGTTAAAAATTTCCAACATCAAAATCAGTGACAATTTGGTAATAGAAAACAAATTGTTGTTCCTACATGTTTATCGTCCTAAAAAAATCCTCATAATAAATTTAAATTAATTCTACGAAATTTGAATCTAAAACTTTAATGATTCTAACATTAGAATTATTATGAATAATAGGGTAAATTACAAATTTCATCACTCAACTTTAATCTCATTATTGTTTTGGTCACCAAAGTTTGAAATTTTCAATTTAATCAATAAACTTTTAATTTTCTACAATTTTAGTCACTCAGTTGTTAAATCAGAAATAGAAGAATGACATGGCATCCACATGTGTTGACATGGACAGATTTTTGCAGACATGACAGCCACGTGTCATCCACGTCATTTTTCTTTCTTTCTTTCTTTCTTCTTTTATTTTATCTTATTTCCTCAAATATGAAAGTTTTACAGTTTCATCTTGTGACACATCGACACTAAAATCACCATTTTTCAACGTCTATTCCGACCACTCTTGACACCGACAAACTTGCCTCATCGTATTCGTCTCCTACCATTGTACTAGTTAAGGCTTTTCAAAATCACTTTAAACCCCAAACCACTCTGATCTACAATATTCACCATTCAATCAACGTGGAATCAAGATATACAAGTCTCTTTCTCCTTCTCCAACTCTCCACCATTGGGATTTGGAAGAAGATGATCCACCGTAGAGAAATCAATAGGAATCTAAAACCAAGGTCCTTTCACAAAAAATAAGAAAGTTTTAGGGTCAATCATAATTTTTAAAAGACATGTGATCACAAATCAATCATAAAATCATTAATTATTTAACGGCGAAGTGACCAAAATTTCAATAAAAAAAGTTAAGAGGTGAACTTTTTATTTTACCCCGAAAAATATCAAGTCCTCGTAGTCAGAATTTATGATTTATGATTATCCCTAACTTACATTTTTTTCTTTAAAAAATGATATATCTTAGAGTTATAGTCAACCATTATTAGTAGCAAAACCCTAACTTAACGGAGCATGAATTGGAAGTTTAAGAAGAATCCCCAGATGGAAGGATAACTAAATTGGGTAATGTTAATATGTTATGACATGTTTTTGGCATGCAATTATAAACACGTTTTTTTTTAAAGTAGCCATTAGTTTTATTAATGAGAAAATGCTCAAAATTACAATAAGGGTTTACACACTATTGTTGTAAACTAAATACATAATTTGGACATTCTCCTAAAACTAGTCATTTTAGATCAGACATGAACCATACATGAAAAAGGTTATAAACCCATCCAAATACTCGATCGAAAAATAGATACGAAACCTGACTGCATAGGCAAAACGAACCACAAAAGGGGATGAAGCTATTGATAGACCACTGAGAAAACGCAAATCAGAGCCGAGCACCGTGAGAAACTCTTCACAAGTGCAAACCGCGTTTCCAAATTTAAACCGAAGGTCCAAAGTAGGGAAGATCAGCAGGATTACAAATAAGCACCATCTTGATCAGTCGTGGCGTCGTCAAATCCAACCCTGATAAAACATAAAATAAAGAACGACCAAAGGAGTAGAAGAAAATATGCGAAAAGACAGAGATAAACATGCCAATAGACAGAGTTAAACATGCCAGTAGACAAAGATAAATGTGCCATGAAGACGGAAAAACCGTGTCACAAAGACATAATTATTTTATTAAAAAACTAAAAAAATAAAATAAAAATAGATCTGATGGTCGACAACCGACAGTAAACCGGTGTCACCGCCGGCTACAAAATAAAACTTGAAGAGCTAAAGAAGAAGAATTGCCGAGCGGCTAAGAAAAAGAATAGAGAGAAGATGGAGAGCGGAAGAATCAAAGTCAAACCCTGCATATAAGAAGAAAAAAAAAAGGCAAACGTTTAAATGTATTAAGCTAGTCTATTAGTGAATCAAAATTTATTGCTTTCTCACCTTTCCACTAAGCTAATCTTCAAAATTTATTCACCTTTCGAGATCCATTAATTGATCGAGCAGTTAACAATACTCATATTGTCTTATCTTGTATGAGTTCGAATCCTGACATTTATCTTGGGAATATAAATATTTCTTTACTTAATCAAAAAAATTATCCATCTTCCTATATAGGTGTAATTTGATACACTAAAATATTGATCATGCTTGTCAATTAGTAAATAGTTGATAGCGGATTACAGTCGATAGTGGATTGCATTAGATGATTTGACTAATGGATTGCATTAGCTGATTGTATAAAAATGTTTGGTAAAATTAAATGATAGCTTATAGTTGCTTGATTATTTGAACATACAAAATGACATATAAATACATGATTACATTCCAGATTTATTTGAATAGTTTATTAGTAGTCAATATTTTATATATATTAATATTATTTATATTATGAAAATTGTTTTTTTAATATAATATTACTGAAGGATATATATATATATTAATTTTTATTTATATAACATCTTTTTTAATACAATTTGATTAATTATTAAATTTAAATAATGTTTGAAATATATGAATTAATCACGTACATTTGAAGAAAAAATAATTATTTAAATTATATACGAGAATATGTTTGCTTCAAAAGCAAATTTAGGTTATTTAGATATTTTTAATAATTGTTAAAGATATGTCAAATCCTCTAAACCTAAAAAGCTCATCTTCGTGTCAACAATTACTAAAACAAGTAGTTAAAAGCTCTTAGTTGACATCTTTTCCTCCCTTAAGTTGTGGGTTCTAGACCCATTAAGAGCAAATTTCCCCTTCCCTAGGTAGGAATTGTTCAAAAAACAACTCATCTTAGTAGCTTTTTCAATTTAAGAGTTTTCATCTAATCCACTGTTATAATCTTTTTTACCAAACATTCAAATTAGCGAATTTAACCGATCAAACTAATTTTAACTCACAAAGCTGTTTACCAATCTGGTATTTCGTATAATATTAGGTATTATATATAATTAGATTGTTTGAAAACTGAATATTTTAAAGACCAATATACTTGAGAAAATAAAATAAACTATGTTGAAAATATTCTACATTAAATGATAACTAGATCCTTATCAACTTATTATTTTTTATACTTTTTATTGAAAATTCCAACAAATAGTTTTCATTTTTTATTATCTAAGGTATTTTAAAAAGTAAAAATATTTGATGAACCGACAATAGAAAACTTTTTTCTTACAGTTTTTATTAAAAATGATAATCATGTTCTTACCGGCTTATATTTTTTTACACTTTTTATTGAAAATTTTAACAAAAAGTTTTCATTTTGGATTATCAAAGGCATTTAAAAAAAGCGAAAGCATTTAATGCACTGTCAGTAGAAAATTATTTTTCCGAAAGCATGTACATGTCATATCATAGTTTCGTATCATATATGTTGTTTTTTTTAAATCATCAAAAAAATGTTTTTTAAAAAATAAATTTTGAATTTTAAATCAATGTTTTAAAACCTTTAAGAAATCATAACCCGGGCGTAAAGGGATGTGATATTTTAAAAAATTTCCCAAGAAAGCAAGAAGCCGTGTCCCAGGCGTAAAGGGACGCGGTTCTCTCGATATTTTCAGCATTTAAGAATCGTATTTTAAATTTTAATCGAACTCAAAATTTCCAACATCATGACATTAAATAATCGGCTAGGTACCAATTTTGGGCGGTGTGGGGGTGCTAATCCTTCCTCATCCGTAATCGACTCCCGGACCCGTATTTTTTGAATCTATGGTTTTATTTTGTTGCTCGATCTACCATTTTAAAAGGATCGGTGGCGACTCCACATTTTTAATCTCTAAAACCGGGCGGAGTTTTTTCAAACACGAAAAACAAATTTTAAAACCAGAAAAAAAAAAGCGCCGGACGGATTCGGGTGCTTACACATATAATGCAGATAAAAATGTTCGAACTAAATTATTTAGAATAAAATTATTTTTAGAAAGGTAAGTGATTATAGGAGTAGAGCTATTAAGAAAATAATTGTATAATTTTTATCTAATGATAATTTTAGTATTTATTAATTTGGATATTTGTCAAACTATTTTTTAAAATCTTAAACTAAAGATTATCAAGTTGGTTTTAATTTTGATGTTTTATTATCTAATTCTAACTTGGTCTCTAGCAATTAGAATAAAGACGATAATTTGATTTGGGACCCATATAAATCAGGGAGGGGAGAAGTTGGTCCGTCCGCTTATGACTCACTCAACCGGTGAATATCCCACCACCCTATAGACGTGACGCTCTTGATTTTGACGTCGACGCCTCCAGCAACTCACCACCGTTGAGCTCCAGTCCCGTGGGCTCCACCGTGTCCGCCGAATCAATTCTTTCGATTTGTACACTTCGGTCCCACTTAAGGTCAAGACCAGCCACTCATGGTGCATCCATGGCACTACCGTAATTCCACCGCAACAATCAGGGCCTTATTGTCGCATGTGTTGAGTAGGGCAGTAAATGAAACGATACAAATAGCAAGCTACTCGAGTTTAACTCGGTTAATACTCGATTCTACTCGAGCTCGAACTCAATTTGAATTTTTAAAGAACCGAATTACTTGATACCCGACTCGAAAAGCTCGTAAAATATTAAAAAAATATAATATATTAAAATTTTTAATATTTTTAAAATTAAAGTGAACCGTTAGATAATAATAATGTTGAAAAAATTCACTCAACAACAGTAGCTCGTGATCTGTGTTGTCTCATTTACATTATTATTATTATTATTATTATTATTATTATTATGGTGTAAATGAGACAACACGGATCGCGAGCTACTCAATTTCGATTTAAGTGAAGCTCGGTTAATATTCAATTTTATTGGACTCAATTTAAACTCAATTCGATTGAACTTAACTCGAGTTCTTAATAAACTGAGTCGATGTAACGACCCGGGTTTCGAAACTCGAGGGTCAGGTTAACCCGAGGCATGGGCTTCGCGTTTGGGCCGAGATATTGGGCCTTGAGAGCCTTGTTGGGCTTGAAGGAAAGCTTTTGGGCTTGTGTTGTTGATGGGTTAAGGTGAAAATAAGAAGGGCAAATGGGTAAAAGCATATTTGAAGACAAGAGGGCTGATGTGGGACTTTATCTTCTACATGGAATAGAGCGAGTGAGATCAAATTGGTCCCCTTGTTCCTTCTCTCTCCCATTCCTATCTTCCACCTAAATATCTTCATGTTAAAGGTTAAATCTTTGAGAGTTTGAGTAAGAATCTCGTTTGGGGCAAGAAGGGAAGCTTGTTCAGCTTTGAGAGATCTACCAACCAAGGTAAAAATGGTTGGTTGTGGTAAAAGAAGGTGTTTGGTGAGGGCTTAAAGAAGAAGAACGGGAATAGATTTTTGAGGCTTTCTTATCAGCTTTAATCCAAGGTTAGTACACTACTAACTCCTATAGTTTTCTGGAAATCATAAAAATAGGCTTTGATGCATGTATTGGTGCTTTTGTCTTGGTTATACCTTGGGTGGTTGTTAATGGTAAATCATGAAATAGATGTTGCTAAGGCTTAAAATTGGTAGGAACCCACTTAATACCTTCATAATAACTTGTATGATCGATTTGGGACTTAACCATAAAGGTTAAGGGTGGGATTAGTGAAATCCCGAGCTCCAGGTTTTGAAATCTGGGCTCGAGTACCGGTACGGGGTGGCTGCGTACCTGTACTCCTTTGTAAATTTAGAGGAGGGTCGTGAGGGGAGTATCGGTACGCCTCCCCGTGTATTGGTACCCCTTACAAGGTAAGAATTCCAATAACGCTATCGTGTACCGATACGCAAGGGGTGTATCGGTACGCACTGTTATATTGCCTATGAGAGGCTTCACGTATCGATACGCGTGGGTAGGTGTATCGGTACGATAGTAGATCGGTACGGGGCAATCTTAGTGCCGATAAGGGGTAACAGTACGCTATAGGGTGTATCGGTACGGATTGGAGGTTCAAATCTTTCGAACCCAAAATGGGTATCGGTACTCATGGGCGAGTATCAGTACCTATAAGGGAGTATCGGTACTCACATAGGAGTATCGATACTCGCTGGGCATTCTACCCAAGAAATTTGAGTTTACGTTCGGGGGTTCTATAATTCGAGGTAAAGGGCCCTGAGGGTCCCTTAAGGAGTAAAATGAATGCTAAAACTGAGAAACGGAGATTTTAACCCCGTATGAGAAAAATGGGCTAATAACTTGGTAACTGTTGGGTAAATTGTGTGAGTTGAAATCCTATAGAGATCCTAGGTGGATCGTTGATGTTGTGTGATAATCTAAGCCCTTGCTGTGTACGGAAAAGGGCACCTATAAGGGTGAGTCTTGTTGGATAATAAGATAAATTAATGAGAATGACTAATGTGTACTTTATAAACGTGCTAATGAGTGGATAATTCAACAGGATGATATAATAACTGATAAAAACCATAAGGTTATGGTAAAAGTGTTAGAGCTATGTGCGGTAAGACCCTTGTGTCGAGGTCTAGAGCTGTGTGGTTACTAAGGTCCTTGATGTGTGCTAATGAGACGCCTAGATAGTCGAGTCATCCATTGTTGTTGGGATTTAGATACCCTAAGTGTGTTGCAACACCTTGAAGACTCTCGAATGTAGGATCCCGATGCTTTGTAGACGCGAGCCTCATTCGAAGATGCTTGATGAGATATCCTGAGCATGGATGTAGGATCCCAATGCTATGTGGACGCGGGCCTCATCCCCTTGAGTATAGGATCCCGATGCTTTGTGGACGCGGGCCTTGCTCAAAGTATAGGATTCCAATGCTATGTGGAAGTGGGCCTTACTCGCAGTGTAGGATCCCGATGCTTTGTGGACGCGGGCCTCACTCAAGTGTAGGATTTCGATGCTTTGTGGACGCAGACCTTACTTAGTTGTTATTGGTGTTATCTGTGTGATGCTAGGTAGTCGTATGAGATACTTGTATTAGTTGTGTGCATGATCATACATTTATAATGCCATGTGTTTAGACGGTTATGGTAGCGCCATCGTTATCTTGCCATGATGTCATTCATGTTGCATTGCTTTATTTATGATTTGTATGAAGCATGGTTGAGTGGCGGTGTATCCACTTTGCTTTGTTAGCTCAGCATTCAGAATCGTTGTTTTCGTTCGCATGTTGGTAGGTTTGGCTTGTTCTTGGATGAGTATCATCAAGAAAGGATTCCAGCGCCTCGTCTCATCAGAGTACAATATTTAGGTCCTTGGGCTATGTATTCGTAGGAGCCTATTGTATTTTGTAATTCGTATTTGGATTTTCAAACGATCGAGTCAAAGGTCTATAATGTAATTTTAAAAGGAGCTCAATTGTATATGTTTTCAAATGTTTATTATGTTTTATTGAGTTATATGCAAATGGATTTTCATATTAGAATTGCGGATTGGGCTAAACTAGGTCAAAATTTTATGGTAATTGTTTGGGCTTGAGGCCCAAATATGACATTCGGGTTGAGAGTGTTACATTTAGTGGTATCAGAGCCTAGGTTTAGCCGATTTTAGGAAAACCCCGGGGTGGTTAGGAGTCGGGAATAGGTGTCTAGCGAATACGAGCCCGTGTGTCTAAGTTGTACTCTTTCAAGACTGAAATCTGGATGGTGTGTCCTGTGTTCGCATGTGTCGCTGGTTGCGACATTAAGATAGACTCGGTCGCGGTCATAAGGGCTGTGATGTTGGTTGATTTCTTTGAGGATGATTTTGAGATCGAAGTTATCTCAGGCGTTAAGCTTGGGTTTATGGAAGAATAGAGGAGTTGAGGGTGTGCCTCCCCATCGCTTAAGAAGTAATCATAGTAGTGAGGATTGTGTTAATGGCTAATCTCTTAGAAGATGATTCCGAGGCGAGGGTGGTCTCAGACATTGAGCTTTAGATGGCATAAGGGATGTAATAGTTGAGGATGTGTCATTTCATCATCGAGTAATAATTGTGGCTATGTACCGTAAGCTACCTTGGAGCCTTGAGTTCATAGCGAAAACCTCAAGTGACGAGATTCTACATGCTGGTGGACGACTCTTATGGAATGGATAAGAGGGCTTGCTTTTGTTTGACCAGTGGTAAAGTGGCGATCGGGGCTATTATCATCCGTAGTAAGTGAACCTTAATAGTGGGTACCATGTGATGGGGATGTAGCACGCTTGGCGGACATGCGTTTTCGTCTAATGTAGAGAAGTACATGATGGTTGTAAGGTCTCAAGTACGATCTTAGTAAGCTGAATGCTCTAAGATATCGAGCAACGTATGCTTGTTGCAATTGTTTATCTTAGTGACCGGAAGGACATTATGGGTTTTGCACGAGGCAATGCTTGGGTAAGGCTTGCGAATATGTGGTTGATAGATACAAATGAGTTGTCTCCTAAATGAGTTGATATGGTCTTGACCACCGGTTGTTGTCCAGTCACGAGTCAGCTTGAGCTGACAAGTGTAGTGTTGGAAGCTTCGAGGTTTTGGGAAACCAAATCCAGAGTGATGAGAAAGACAAACTACCATCTTCTGAATGCGGTTCAGACCCGTTGGGTCGACAGCGCAGGATTGTCCAAGGAGAGTCGTGAAGGGAGCCAGGTTTCTTTAAAGAGATGAGCATTATATTTACGAATCTAAGTATAGAAAAATGGGTTGAGAAATGATGACCTGATCAATCGGATTGATGGTTAAGAAATACTCAGAGGGGTCTGGGGTGACATAGAATAGTCTTAAGGGAATCCTGACTGTATAGTATTTTTCTTAAAGGTAATGCATACGAATGGTAAGAGACCATAGAGTTGGGTCTATAGCCTGCGCTCCTGACATGAGATATCTTTATGGATGAGTTTCGGAAGAAATACATCAGTAAGGTACACATTGATGAAGTGATGACCAGTTTCTGTATCTGGTTCAAGGAGATCGAACGGTGTTTGCTTATGAGCAAGAGTTTTTGTGTTTGAGTCGTTATGCCCCAAAGTTGTTGTCACGAAAGAGTTGAGGTGCAAGAGGTTCAGACAAGGCTTGAATGTTGACTTTCAGTTGCATGTGACAGCGAGTCCACTTGGGACATTCTCTGAGTTAGCCAATAGTGCGAATGCACTTGAGCGACTTCAGGGTTCAGCGTCTAATCGGTTTGAGAATTCTAAAGGACACGATGTGGAGACCTAAGATATCGTGGATTTCTCTCCCTATCTGCACGGGGGATTTTGTGCTTCGAGAAGTTTGGAGAAAGTTGCTTCGGTTCAGTCACCAAGAGTCGGTTCGGGATCTAGATCAAGGGTTCGTAGAGGCTCTTTGATTTCTACTCTGGAAGGAAGTATTGATGGTTCTGTTGGAGCATCGCTTCTATCGGTATACGAGCATTGTGGCCGATGTCACCTTGGGGGTATGCTTTTTGCTTTAGAGGGTTGCTATCGATGCCGGACACCAGGGCATATGGCAAGGGACTACCCAGTTGTGGATGAGGATACATCAGTTCAGTCTCAAAGATTGACTGCTTCCTGACATGATCAGAGTTTTACCAAAGGCAGAGCTAGGGCATCGTCAGGTCATTGAGGTAGAGGTCTTGTGAGATCCACTGCTAGGTTTGGCGCGATAGGTGTTTTTAGGCAGTCTGCTGCTTAGAGTGGGGTTGACAGCGTTGCGACCGAGGATATGTTAGGTAATTAAGTTTTATGTTGGTTTCAGCTGATAGTGTTATCCGTTTAGCTCTTCGGTTGTGTAATAGACCAGTTTCTTTTGAGGTGCATCTTGGTAAATCGTGGGTTGTTGTTGCCTTAGAGGGTAAATAGAATTACATCCTTTGCTAGATAAGGTTTTATCGTAGATAGTTGTTGAGAGTGCATGGAGGCTGTATGATAAGTGAGGAGTCAAAAAGTTTTAGATTGCTTGAATCTAATTGTTAATGTTTGATGAGAAGAATCTTAACCTCTATAGAGTGAAGGTTGTGCTCTGTAGTGCTAGCTCGAGGAAGGTTATGGATGTTGCAAGATGTTCTTAGCTTTGGTTGTAGAAGCAAGGGTTGAAAGTCTCTAGTCTTAGAGTTGTGGGTGTTTTGAGGGTATGAAGGTGCCCTTGGTGAGCGAACAATCTTACCGGCTGATTATGGTTTAGATCTGCGATAAAGGTAAGGTTGAGTTCTTTGTTAGTGTCCATCGCCATGTGGTATGGTACTTAACGAACTCATTGTTGGAGGCACACTTGTGCGAGCGACCGATTGGGTGTCATTGCCAAGTGCTTCGCCAAGAATCATGTCTGCGTAAAAGTAGCCTGTAGGGTGGTTTTAGATGTGTTGAGCCATAGTACAATAGTGGAAGACCATTGCCAGTTTCTCGTGAGTTTGGCGACCTTGTTGCGGCCATAGAATGTAAGAGCGTTACGTGTTGTTTGTAGGAGTAAGGTACCGTAAAAAGGGTAAATGAAGGTTGTGATGGACATGGTTAAGGTCTTAAGGACGAATCACGATGATAGTTGTTTGGCTTGTACACCTGTTGAGCTAGATCTCGGGGAGTTAGAGGATTTCCCAATTGAGTTCGACTAAGGTTATTATCGGCTAAGACAAACAAGGTAGAAGTTATCAGAGTAACGCAACGAAAACGTGGATTAATAGCTGTATTGAGGGTAACCGAATGGTTGTGGTGTCAAGAAATGCTTTTAAACAGGCCAGTTGGAGATCTTTGAGGACACTCAAATGGCTCATTGCGTCTGATTGTTTGGACATTCGCAAATGGAATGGTTAGTTTTGGGTTGCTTGTGCGAGTTCCTAAGTGACGGTGGTCATTGCTCGGAACCAAATAGTTGAATTGTAAGTAGTTTTCGATTCTGTTGGAAGCAAGTTTGGGTCAAACAAAGTATTAAGTTCCGACTTGGTGGGTCAAGTCTGGAGAAAAGAGCTGTTAGTTCAAGATGGATTGATGTTAATGACCAATTGTTAGGGTTTTGCTTGTCCTTTAGTGGTTTGACTGGATATGGTTGTTAGGCGTGATGCGTTCCTAACAATGTTTGTGAATGTGGTGCAGTGTTCTAGACGTAGATAAAGTCTAAGTTTAGCTTTGGCTGACGGATGCTAATAGAAAGGTTGGTTAACCGAGATAGAATCCCTTGAAGGTGAGTTCTTTAAGTTGATGTTTGAACAGTGTGGCTCGAGGTTGGTAGTGTTACCATGCTTAATGGATCGTCGTAAGTGTCGTTGGTAGCTAAAAAAGAGCCGTGGAAAAATCTCAAGAAAAGCGTTGAGAGCGTGTGGTTTAATGCTATGGTTCTGTTTAAGGTAGATTGAATGGGGACTCTCCCTAATTGAGGTGACCTTGTTTAAATGGTGAAGTGATTAGGTCTGTTTTGGTTACATCTCTCTTGCATCCATTTAAATTCCGAGGATGAAATTTTCTTTAAATAGGGAAGAGTTGTAACAACCTGGGTTTTGGAACTCGAGGGTCAGGTTAACCTGAGGTATGGGCTTCGCGTTTGGGCCGAGATATTAGGCCATAAGAGCCTTGTTGGGCTTGAAGGAAAGCTTTTAGGCTTGTGTTGTTGGGTTGTTGATGGGTTAAGGTGAAAATAAGAAGGGCAAATGGGTAAAAGCATATTTGAAGGCAAGAGCGCTGATGTGGGACTTTATCTTCTCAAGGAATAGAGCGAGTGAGATCATCTTGGTCCCCTTGTTCCCTCTCTCTCTCATTCCTATCTTTCACCCAAATATCTTCATGTTAAAGGTTAAATCTTTGAGAGTTTGAGTAAGAATCTCGTTTGGGGCAAGAAGGGAAGCTTGTTCAGCTTTGAGAGATCTACCAACCAAGGTAAAAATAGTTGGTTGTGGTAGAAGAACGTGTTTGGTGAGGGCTTGAAGAAGAAGAACGAGAATAGATCTTTAAGGCTTTCTTATCGGCTTTAATCCAAGGTTAGTACACTACTAACTCCTATAGTTTCATGGAAATCATAAAAATAGGCTTTGATGCATGTATTGGTGTTTTTGGCTTGGTTATACCTTGGGTGGTTGTTAATGGTAAATCATGAAATAGATGTTGCTAAGGCTTAAAATTGGTAGTAACCCACTTAATACCTTCATAATAACTTGTAGGATCGATTTGGGACTTAACCATAAGGGTTAAGGGTAGGATTGGTGAAATGCCGAGCTCTAGGTTTTGAAATTTGGGCTCGAGTACCGGTACGGGGTGGCTGCGTACCGGTACTCATTTGTAAATTTAGAGGAGGGTCATGAGGGGAGTATCGGTACGCCTCCCCATGTATCGGTACTCAGTGTAAGGTAAGAATTCCAGTAACGCTATCGTGTACCGATATACAAGGGGTGTATCGGTACGCACTGCTATATTTCTTGTGAGAGGCTTCGTGTATCGGTACACGTGGGTAGGTATATCAGTACGGTTGTGGATCGGTACGGGACGATCCTAGTGCCGATAAGGGGTATCGGTACGCCATGGGGCGTACCGGTACGGCTTGGAGGTTCAAATATTTCGAACCCAAAGTGGGTATCGATACTCATGGGTGAGTATCGATACCTATAGGGGAGTATCGATACTCACATGTTGGGTAAATTGTGTGAGTTGGAAACCCATAGAGATCCTAGGTGGATCGTTGATGTTGTGTGGTAATCTAGGCCCTTGCTGTGTACGGAAAGGGGCGCCTATAAGGTTGAGTCTTGTTGGATAATAAGATAAATTAATGAGAATGACTAGTGTGTACTTTATAAACATGCTAATGAATGGATAATTCAACGGGATAATATAATAACTGATAAAAACCATAAGGCTATGGTAAAGGTGTTAGAGCTGCGTGCGGTAAGACCCTTGTGTCGAGGTCTAGAGCTGTGTGGTTACTAAGGTCTTTGTTGTGTGCTGATGGGACGCCTAGATAGTCGAGTCATCCCTTGTTGTTGGAATTTGGATACCCTAAGTGTGTTGCAACACCTTGAAGACTCTCGAATGTAGGATCCCGATGCTTTGTGGACACGGGCCTCATTCGAAGATGCTTAATGAGAGATCCCGAGCATGGATGTAGGATCCCGATGCTATGTGGACGCGGGCCTCATCCCCTTGAGTATAAGATCCCGATGCTTTGTGGACGCGGGCATTGCTCAAAGTATTGGATCCCGATGCTATGTGGACGCGGGCCTTACTCGCAGTGTAGGTTCCCAATGCTTTGTGGACGCGGGCCTCACTCAAGTGTAGGATTCCGATGCTTTGTGGACGCGGACCTCACTTAGTTGTTATTGGTGTTATTTGCGTGATGCTAGGTAGTCGTATGAGATACTTGTATGAGCTGTGTGCGTGATCATACATTCATAATGCCATGTGTTTAGGCGGTTATGGTAGTGCCATCGTTATCTTGCCATGATGCCATTCATGTTACATTGCTTTATTTATGATTTGCATGAAGCATAGTTGAGTGGCGGTGTATCCACTGAGCTTTGTTAGCTCAGCGTTCAGAATCGTTGTTTCCGTTCGCATGTTGGTAGGTTTGGCTTGTTCTTGGAGGAGTACCATCAAGGAAGGATTCCAGTGCCTCGTCTCATCAGAGTACAATATTTAGGTCATTGGGCTATGTATTCGTAGAAGCCTATTTTTTTTTGTAATTCGTATTTGGATTTTCAAACGATCGAGTCAAAGGTCTATAATGTAATTTTAAAAGGAGCTCCATTGTATATGTTTTCAAATGTTTATTATGTTTTATTGGGTTATATGCAAATGGATTTTCATATTGGAATTGCGGATTGGGCTAAAATAGGTTAAAATTTTATGGTAATAATTTTGGCTTGAGGCCCAAATGTGACATCCGGGTCGAGGATGTTACAGTCGAACTCAATATTACTCAAATTCATCTCGACTCATTTATACCCCTAATATTAGAAAACCAAACAATCCCTTTCCTTTTCCTTTTCCTTTTCCTTTTCCTTTTCCTTTTCCTTTTCCCATGGGAAATAATGCCACTAGTCTTTTGTTTATCATGTGCAGAGATTGAATCGAAAACTTTTGGATTGCTTCAGGTAACAATCTGACGATGAATTGAGTCCGGGATCACGTGATGATATTTGTTATGCGGGGTCCACGATTGGTGAAGTGAAATGTCAACCGTGTACTTGTATTCGTCTCCGGTTCATGAAGAGAAAAAGGCCGACTTGTTATTTTCTGCCTACATTTGGATATGCTTGGTGATTTAACTTAATTTTCCGCGGTGGCAAACAGGTCGTTTGAGTAGGGTCAGGTCATATAATTCAGTTTTAGTTCGTGTTTATGATCATTTGGGTCCGGACAGTTGATTTTTGGGTTGGTTAATAATAAATCGATTGATTTTTTATTCATGTCAACCTTTAGATATTCGAGTTGAGTTGAGTATTTGTCTAATTTAAGTATATATAGAATATTAATATATTTTTGTAAAAAAATATTTTTTTGTTTGACAATTTTATCATTTAAACTCATTTTTTGAAAAAAAAATAAAGACTAGTTTTTAAATAAAAATTATCTGAGAAGATATTAAAAAAATAAAAAAATATTACCAAATACTTTTTAAAAAATAAAAAATGATCGGACCATATACAAAGATAGTATTTAAAGGAGGAAATATGATACGAAAACATTAAATAATTACTAAAGATGATGATTAATTAGTAGTGTAACTACAAATGAGAATCATACATTCATCATTTTACTATTCATTAAATTGCTAAAAAATATAATAATAAAAATAAAATATCCATTCACTTCGTCTCAAGTATTGAGTTAAAATTAGATCGATGTTCAGTTTAGATCGAGTTTGAGTAAAATAAATTTAGGTTGCTTTCGGTTCGGTTACCTTCAGTTCGGTTAAAAATCAGTTTGAGTTTTTATATGTTAAACTAAAATTCAAGTCGATCTTTATTCAGTTATTTAGGATTCCGAATCATGTTTGGGTCATCATCGGATCTCAGATCAGATGAATGGATTCGAATCTCATATCTTGAATCAAGTTCGTCATATCTATATAAATATATATATATATATGAATAATTATCATGATAATTAATCATTACAAAATATAATCAGATTAATAACAACAAAATGTATCAAAATTAAGGTTATGCACGTCATTTATGCATAATAAAATTCAAATTTAAGACAATTAAATGTTCCGACCACAACATTATCGTTGAACCAAAATCTTGTTAACGTTAATATGAATTTAAAGGTACATTATACGCACGAGTTAGTTCTCTTAATAAATCCAAAATTCAATAAATTAAAGTAATTAATGTATTGATGTGAAAGTGGTTCCATACTTGGAGGATCTGTTTGGTTGTTAGTGATAATTAAACGAGTTTTGGTTTTACAACAAACTTATTTAATTGTTTAACTAGTTTCGGCCTTACGTGTAATGAATTATTTTATTTCATTATAATTATCTTTCTTTATTTATAGTTCCGTGCATCTCAGAGATCCATTAATTTGTAGAGTAGTTAAGAATACTTATGTTATCCTATATTGTGTGAGTTTAAATCTCGACATTTATTTTAAAATATAAAATCTCTATACTAAAAAAAATATTACTAGTATCCAATCTACTGATACTAATCCAGATTGAATTTGAGATAATTCATGTGTTGAAAATAATAATAAGATATATCTTCTCTTAGGAGAGGTAAATTTCTTCATATAAGGTTGGTAGCAAGGTGTCACACGGAGATTCACTGGCGGATTCATGTATAATGAAGGGTGGACAAGTGTACATCCTAAAATCTAAATTTTTTTTTGTTAGTTATTTATTTTATTGATTATATGTATCATGAAATCAAGATTTTTTTTTGTATCATTTTGGAGAACTTCTTCAAAGATATCCTATAAAGACTCTCTGAATGGCTGAATGTTTGCCACAACTTATTTTTTCTTATACAAGTCGCTAGTGTTATTAAAAAGAAAAATATCCAAATTACAATTATGGTTTACAATCCAATCATAAACTAAACATATTTTTGGATATTTTTCAATAATCAGAGACAAAAGAAATTAACCACTTTAGATCATATAAGAACCATACAAATGACAAGGTTAAAAATTAAAATAAAATACTCGAACAAAATATAGATACGAACATATCTAACTGCATCGGTAAACGAATCACAAAAGGTTATTAAACTACTGAAAGAACACCGACAACCGCAAATCAGAGCCGAGTGTTGTGAGAAAATCCACAAATGCAAATCGCGTATCTGTAGCGATCCTCTTTCGCTAAAAAACGAGGATTTTGTGGTGTTTGGGGTCTTTTGGGTATTTTAAAAAATGTCTTCCATTGGGGTTTTAGAAAAAAATCGTATTATTTTAAAATGGAGTCGCCACCGGTCACTAAGGTGTCCGGGCACCATAAAAACCAGAGATTTTAAAAATGTCGGGTTCGGGAGTCGGTTACGAATGAGGAATGATTAGCACCCCCACACCGCCCAAAATTGGTACTTTAATAATTACCGCTTTATTAATATTAAACTTTTCCGGATTAAAGTGACGATTAAATTAAAGTTTGGTTATAAGTGCGAGTAAATTTTAATGACCCCGTTATTCGAGGGTAAACCGACAAACCACCATCACTGCGCTTGATACTGGCCACGTTTACGCTCGAATAAAAGGGTACCGCATTGACAAAATATATATCCGAAATGCAACTTAAAACATGACCAACATAAATAAATACAATGCGATAATCATGTAAATAAATACTAACATTATAAAATACTAATCTAACATAAATATTAAATACATTTGCATACATGATAATATACATATAATATTAATTAATATAACACTATAATAATATGTACAAACAACAATATAAATATACATAAAATCTTATATATATATATATATATTAAAGTCTAAAAATAATAAAATATTATACATAAAATATGAACAATGGATATAAAGCATATGTATATATATCATGATAATAATAATATATAATAAAAATAACTTTGTATAATAATAGCATATTACACACATAATAATAATAATGATGATGATAATAATAATAATAATAATAATAATAATAATAATAATATGTGCATGGATCATATTAGAATGCATGAAACAACCTAAATTAAATTCAAAGACTAGAATGCATAAATATTAAATGACATGGCAAAAAAAACATAAAATAGGACTAAAACGAAACAAATGCTAAACATAAAGAAATAAGTGTAAATTAATAGAAATACAATGATGAAAATTAAATACTAAAATAAAATGATTAAATTGAAATAAAACAAAACTTAAAAGCTAAAAAAATAAAAACAATGACGATATTAAACACGCAAGAAAAATATAAGGGCTAAATGTGGAATTATCCCATGGACAATACTGGAAGCGAGAGAAAAGATGAGGGGCCTGAAACGCAATTTGCCCAAAACTTGAAAAACGCGGATCCTTTCCGGGTAACCGGGTCACCGATCGGATCAAGGTGCAAAATGGCACCGTTTTGTGTGTTTTGATTTAAAACTGATAATGGGTTATTATTTGTTTAAAATGGTTTTAAAAAAACCCCCTACATATCAATTCTTATCTTTCTCTGCTCATTCAAACCCTATAGGACAGCACCGCTCTATTTATTGTTGCACACCGCTCATTGGCACTACGGCCTCGCGGCGGAGAAGGAGCAACGACGACCACCTCAAACGCAGGTAAACTTTCAGACTCCTCCCTTCCCATGTATTCGATTAAAAACAAAAGATCTTGGTTTCCAAACTAAAATGGTTTTTGATTTTGATTTAAAAACTTAAATGCACAGAGAAAAGCGATCGGAACTTCAATATCTAATTTTTAATGGATCAACATTTACATTTTAAAACTGAAACACTGATTTTTTTTTTTTTTTTTACCGAGCCCTTTACTAACCATTTTCAGATCTAAAAAAAATCATCCCCTGTTACATTTTTGGTTCGGGTTTTATAAACCCATCTAATATACTAACTCCCCATTTTTAATTTGTTGTTCCAGATCTGTATTGATGGGGCACGGCCGGATTTTAAGGGATTTTTGGGGTGTGACAATGGCATGATGGTTTGGTTTAGGGGCATGTAGATAGGTTATTATTTTATTTTAGGGTTTGAATAGATTTGAGGTTTGGAAGTTTGTAATTTGGGGAATTTTTTGATTATGGTTCGAAAAGGGGTGGCCGATAGCAAGAACGGCGGCGGCGACGGCAGTGGAGGAAAGGGCGGCGGTGATAGTATAGTGGTATTTTAGGGTTGGGGTTTATTTTTAGGTTAAAGGGAATTTTGGTAATTTTAGGGTTTATGGGTCTCGGGTTATTAGATCCGGGCCGTTTGGGTTGGGTTGGGCTGGTTGTAAACGGGTCATTACAGCTGCCCCTCTTTGCTCGTTGTTGTGTAACAGCAATAGAGCAAAGACTAAAAATAATCCGTTTTGTCTAGTCCGGATGAGCTACTCCCTTCTTGACGTATGTCATCTTTCTTCGATATATCTTCTTTATCTTTGATGCAAGTCTTCTTTCTTGTCTTGGTTGATCCACCTTGTCACTCTTGGGAAGCAAAATCTTCAGAATAGAGGATTGTATGTTGGGGGAGCAAAATTAGTTCAACTTTCTACATTATTGACGATGATAATACTTAAAGACAATTCGACCCAGCTGCAACACCGACAAAGAGGCAAGGTCTACAAAATTTGATCCAGCTGCAACACTGACGAAGCGACGAGATCGGTGGATGAAAGTTCCAATTTTTGATCCAGCTACAACTCTGACGAAGAGGCATGATTAGAAAATTGAAAATTGAAAGTTCCAATTTTTTTTTGATTTTTTTGTTGTTTTTTTTCAAATTTTCTTTTTTTAAGATACAACATTAATAAAACTTGAAAGTTGGTAAATTTTGACCAAGCTACAACACCGGCGAAAATGCATGGTCTAAAGTTAGTAATGTTGATCCAGCTACGACACTGACGAAGAGGCGTGATCAAAAGTTAATGAATTTGGTCTAGCTACAACACCGACGAAGAGGTAAGACCGAACGTTAGTGAATTTGGTTCATCTACAACACCGACGCAAGAGGCAAAACCTAAAGTTAAATTTGACCAAGCTACAACACCGATGAAGATGCAAGGTCTGAAGATTTGATCCAGCTACGACTCTAACAAAGAGGCAGGATAAGAGTGTTTTTAATGTGATCAAGGTATGACTTTGAAGAAGATGCATGATCAGAATTTGGCAAATTTGGTTCAGCTATATCACAGACGAAGATGCATAACCGAAAGTTATATTCGACCAGGCTACAACACCAAAGAAAAGGCAAGGTCTGAAGATTTGATCCAGCTACAACTCTAACGAAGAAACTAGGATCAGAATTTGGCAAATTTGGTTCTGCTACATCACCGACGAAGAGGCAGAACCAAAAGTTATGTTTGTTGGATCTATCCACACCATCAATAGAGAGATAAGATCGAATTTTAGCATTTGGACTCCACTACACCATCAATGGAGAAGTTGAATCGGATGACATCAATTTGAACACGGCCACACCATCCATGGAGGGACATGATCATATAACACTTGAAACTTTTTTCTTCTATCTTTTTTTCTTTTTTTTGAATTTTTCTATTTTTTCCTTTTTTTTTTGATTTTTTCTGAATTTTTTCTTTTTTTTTTTTTTTTTTTTTTTTTTTTTTTTTTCTTCTCATTTTTTGCTATAAGTACATGGAAAAGTGTGGTCTAGCTGCAACAGCGTTGAAGAGACAAGACCTGGATATGATTTAATCTGCTACACCACTGACGGAAAGACTAGACCAGCAAGATATGATATTCATTACACCACCGATGGAGAGATAGAATTAGGATGGAAAATTTGATCTGCAACATCACTGACGGAGGCAATATCTATATTAAGTTGTCGTACCACCACTAACGGAGGCATGATTTGCAAGATGTTGAATTGTTGTGCTATTGACAACGAGACTATGTCTGGAAAAAAATTGCTCTGCTTTTCTATCAACAAAGGGTAAGATCTGGAATGAGTTTTTGTTGGCAGGAGTGAGAATCTGGAAAATGTTGGCATCCGCCACACTATCATCGGAGGAATGAAATCCTACAAAGAAAAAAATATTTGTCAGTAATTGTTCAAAAATTTTGCCGTGATACCTTTTATTTAGATATTTCAGCATTCTCCCCCTTTTTTTGTACGTGTGCTTAGCCTCCTCCAAGACTAAAGTTGGCTATCGTAATTACTCCCATGTTGAAGATATTCAATCTCTTTCGGAGACCTGTTTTTATGTACAAACAAAAATGCATGAATGCATCTAATTTTATGCCTAAATGCATGCGTCTACCCTAAATGCATGGTGATTTTGGTGTATGCATTTAATCTAAATGTATGACATATGCAAAAATGATTCAAAACAAGATGAACGCAATTAAATGCATGAATACGATATAATTTCTGGCCCTCAATGGGATGCCCCTGACTCTTCACTGGTCCTATCAGGATCTTGGTCTTTTGTATGTAGCGGTGCCCTAACCTGTTATTGGGTTCGATCACTTTTCTTTGGATCTTTCATCTGGGTGCATGCCCCAACATTTTGTTCGTTATATGTCATCGTCTGAAACTGCTCTTGAAACTTTAGGGTGATGTCATTTATGCATTTTAGATATTCAAGACTCATATATGAACAAAATATATTTGCATTGCAACATGTAGTTTTGATCCCTTACAAAATATTCTCACTACTATCGTACTTAAGTCAGTGATTGGTTTACAAAAGCATTACTCTGAAAGTGATAAAAACTACAAAGGGACCTACTATAGTCAAGACAATACAATATTTAAGCTAGATAAACATTGTCCAGTTCAAAAAACCTTCAACACATCCCTAATTGGCATTTTCGTGTTTCGACAAAAGGTCTTTGTTTGTAGTTGTTCCCGCTGAGTCGTCAAAGCTTACCACCCCAAGCTTAATAGATTTTTCCACCAACTTTTTGAAACCAAAGCATTTTTCAATTGTGTGGCCAACTTGTCCCGCATGATAATCGCATTTTGCATTTGCATTATACCATTTTGGGAAGAGAGGTTGTACTGGATCTCGGTAAAAAGGTGACATCATATGGATGTCATACAATTGTTTGTAAAATTCTCCATAAGAAACTGGTAAAGGAGTAAACTCTATATTTTTAGTATTTTTCCTCTAACTATAATCTGGGCTCGAGTAATCGTGAGCACTTGGCACGACCTTAGGTTGCTCAACTGTGATAGGCTTAGAATAATTGGCATTATAAACTCCAAAAAAGTTTAGTTCATGATCATTCTTTGCATGGTAGGGCTTTTTGTGGGACGAACTACCTCAATCATCGATTTTGCCAGTCTTGACAACATTCTCAATGAGCTCACCGGATAACACGAGGCCGAAAAGTTGGTAGTCGCGTTGCCTATCAAGCGACCCAAGATCAGACCCTCCAAAGTTTGGACAAATGTGACCACCGCCTCTTTTTCACTGAGCGGAGGTTGAACTTGAGCCGCCACATCTCTCCAACGTTGGGCATATTGTCTGAAGCTTTTATTTGACTTTTGTTTTATGTGTTGTAGGGTCCAACGGTCCGGCACCATGTTACTGACATGTCGGTATTGCTTTAGGAAAGCTTTGGCCGAGTCCTTCCATGACTTAATTTGATGTCGGCTCAATTGATTATACTAGCGGGCAACAGATCCTGATAAACTGCCCTAAAAATAGTGAATTAACAGCTTGTCATCTCGGACGTATCCTGTCATCCTCCGACATAACATAATGAGGTGAACGCTAGAGCAGCTAGTTTTGTCATACTTTTCGAACTCTGGGATCTTAAATTTTAGGGGTAACACCAAATTTGGGACAAGGCTGAGTTCACTGGCCTCAAATCTACTGAAGATATCCTCTACCTCCATAGCTTGCATCTTTCCTCGAGTCGTTTGCAACGCTCCTCGATCTCTTTCGATGGCTCATTTCTTGATTTGTTAGATTCAATCAATTGGTCCATCTCGAAGACAAAATTTTTAGCTTGATTGCCCCCTAGCTTGGCTTCTGATGCGGCGGGCAAATTTGCCGGGATATGGGCACTGGCCTGAAGTGATTGAGACTTTTCCATAGAAATTACCACTCGAGGTTTTGTTTGACTTTTAGCTTGAGTAGGGGTGAACCCTGGAGGATATATAAGATCTTCATTTTATTCCCCGAGACCTGCCCTAGGGTTGATAGCAGAGGCCCCTCCTTGTTCAGGAAACTTGCATCCTACCATCTGTGCCAATTCCACCAGTATATCATGCTGAGATCTTGCAAACTGATCTCTTATCTCTTGCTGAGCCTTGGCTAACTGGTCCTCTAATTTTTGGGTTAAATCTGCCTGCAAAGTCTTTTGGTTCTGCTCAATCCTATCTAGTCTGTCTTCATTTACCATCTTTGTCTTACTTTTTGTTCTGCATAGATGTTGAATCGATTGATCTTTGGTCTTTCCTAGTATTGCTGTCACAAGGCATCCCGAGGATCATTCTTAAAATGAATGCGTGTAAGAAAAAAAGTATATGTCCTATATGTGAATGCACCAATGTAAAAATCAAAATATCATGATATGTGATGCAGTGAGTGCCAAAATGAATAGATATAATGTCATGCAATGCTAATGCAACAAAAGTATGTGTAAAGTAAAAACAAAAAGAAATGAGTTAGTACCGAATAAACTCAATAGATACATAAATAAAAAGCGAAGTAGATAAGGCAACAAACAGAGCAATCCTATTTATCCCATCTAAAACACCTAAGTTATCCGCATGGCTCTAAAATGGCGGGCTTTCTATTTTCTCTACATGCAGTTTTGGTGCTAAGAGGTACCCGAACTGTCATTGTTGTCCCCTACTAAGGGTAGCAATGCCCTCGATCATCACCCATTATAGGCTCCTTTCAACCGGGTTCAATTCAGGGGGACCCATTCGCTTCTACCCATACGAATGAACGATATCCTCACGAAAGCATTAGCGTTTTCCCCCACTTAAAAAGACGAGTTTATATGCCAAGTTTTAAATGCGTTAAAATAAACGCGCGAATTATAACCAAATGTTAATTTAATAGTCACTTTAATCCGGAACTTCCGATATTAGTAAATCGGTAATTATTTAAAAAGCTTGACTCTCTTTTATTTTTGAAAACTAAAAAAATTCCCCAGCGGAGTCGCCATCTGTAGCGGTCATCTTTCTCTAAAAAACGAGGGTTTTATGATGTTTTGGGTCTTTTGGGTATTTTAAAAAATGTCTTCCATTGGGGTTTTAGAAAAAATCATATTATTTTAAAATGGAGTCGCCACCGGCCACTAAGGTAGGCCGGGCACCATAAAAACCAGAGATTTTAAAAATGTCGGGTTTGGGAGTCAGTTACGGATGAGGAAGGATTAGCACCCCCACACCGTCTAAAATTGGTACTTTAATAATTACCGCTTTATTAATATTAAACTTTCCGGATTAAAGTGATGATTAAATTAAAGTTTGGTTATAAGTGCGAGTAAATTTTAAGGACCTCATTATTCGAGGGTAAACTGACAAACCACCATCACTGCGCTTGATACTGGCCACATTTACGCTCGAATAAAAGGGTACCGCATTGACAAAATATATATATGAAATGTAACTTAAAACATGGTCAACATAAATAAATACAATACAATAATCATATAAATAAATACTAACATTATAAAATACTAATCTAACATAAATATTAAACACATTTGCATACATAATAATATACATATAATATTAATTAACATAACACTATAATAATATGTACAAACAACAATATAAATATACATAAAATCTTATATATATATATATATTAAAGTATAAAAATAATAAAATATTATACATAAAATATGAACAATGGATATAAAGCATATGTACATATATCATGATATTAATATATAATAAAAATAACTTTGTATAATAATAGCATATTACACACATAATAATAATAATAATAATAATAATAATAATAATAATAATAATAATAATAATAATAATATGTATGCATGGATCATATTAGAATGCATGAAAGAACCTAAATTAAATTCAAAGACTATAATGCATAAATATTAAATGACATGGCAAAAAAACCTAAAATAGGACTAAAACGAAACAAATGTGAAACATAAAGAAATAAGTGTAAATTAACATAAATACAATGCTGAAAATTAAATACTAAAATAAAATGATTAAATTGAAATAAAACAAAACTTAAAAGCTAAAAAAATAAAAACAAGGACGATATTAAACGTGCAAGAAAAATAGAAGGGCTAAATGTGGAATTATCCCATGGACAGTAGTGGAAGCAGGAGAAAAGATAAGGGGCCTAAAACGCAATTTGCCCAAAACCTAAAAAACGCGGATCTTTCTCGAGTAACCGGGTTACCACTCGGATCAAGGTACAAAATGGCACCGTTTTGTGCGTTTTGATTTAAAACTGATAATGGGTTATTATTTGTTTAAAACGATTTAAAAAAACCCTACATATCACTTCTTCTCTTCCTCTGCTCATTCAAACCCTAGAGGACGGCGCCGTTCTCTTCATTGTTGTACACCACTCATCGGCATTACGGCCTCGCGGCGGAGAAGAAGCAACGATGGCCACCTCAAATGTAGGTAAACTTTCAGACTCCTCCCTTCCCCTGTCTTCCATTAAAAACAAAATATCTTGATTTCGAAACTAAAATGGTTTTTGATTTCAATTTAAAAACTTAAATGCACAGAGAAAAGCGATCGGAACTTCAATCTCAAATTTTTAATGGATCAACACTTACGTTTTAAAACTAAAACACTAATTTTTTTGTTTTTTTACCGAGCCCTTTACTAACCCTTTTCAGATCTAAAAAAAATCATCCACTGTTACATTTTTGGTTCGGGTTTTATAAACCCATCTAATGTACTAACTCCCCTATTTTTAATTTGTTGCTGCAGATCTGTATTGATGGGGCACAGTCGAATTTTAAGGGATTTTAGGGGTGTGGCAGAGGCATGGTGGTTTGGTTTAGGGGCATGTGGGTAGGTTTAGGGTAGGTTATTATTTTATTTTAGGGTTTGAATAGATTTGAGGTTTGGAAGTTTGTAATTTGGGGAATTTTTTGGATTATGGTTCAAAAAATGGTGGCTGACGGCAAGAACGAGGCGGCGACGACAGTGGAGGAAAGGCGGCGGCGGCGATAATATACTGGTATTTTAGGGTTGGGGTTTATTTTTAGGTTAAAGGACATTTTGGTAATTTTAAGGTTAATGGGTCTCGAGTTATTGGATCCGGGTCGGTTTGGGTTGGGTCTGGTTGTAAACGGGTCATTACAGTATCCAATCCAATTCGAGGGTCCAAAGTAGAGAAGATTAACATGATAACCAAATAAGCACCATCGTGATTAGTCGTGGCGATGTTAAATCCAACCATGAGAAAAATAAAAATAAAAAGCAACCAAACTATCGTCAATAAAGACAAAAAAAACATGCTAAAAGACAGAGAAAACGTACCACAAAGGCAGAAAAAAGTGTGCCACAAAGGCATAATTATTCTCAGTAAAAACTAGATAAAAAATATAGATAAAATATAATAAAAGTAGCAAAGGAAAAAAAAGATTACTGCAGTCGACAATCAACACTAAGATTGATGCCGTCATCAATGACAGCCAAACAATATAAAAAAAAAGCAAAGTTGTTGTTGATTGTCACGACTTACTCGATAAGTAGACATGCATGTCAACTAATAAATAATATATGGATTCGAATTTTAACATTCGCTTTAAAAATGTAGTTACACCTTTCCATCCCATCCTTGTATAGTTGTATCAACGTGTTTATATATATATATATATATATATATATATATATATATATATATATACAAAAATTACAACTTGAGGTACTAATGAGACTTTCCTAACAACTAGAAACTTTTCCTTGGCCACCACTTTTTAACACAAAGACCAACCAATGCTATCTTTGACCAAGCTACCAAAAAGCCTTTATTTAAAGCAACCTCTTTTACAACTGAAAATTTCGATTTAAATTGGTTGTTAATCAATTCAGCTGAATTAATATTACGAATTTATTAAACTAATAAATATTAATTAAATAAAAATTAACTTTTTTATCCAAGAGCTGAATTAATATTACGAATTTATTAAACCAATAAATATTAATTAAATAAAAATTAAATTTTTTTATTCAAAGAGCAGATTATTTAGTCAAATATATTTATATATTAATTTAATATTTATTTTTTAAGTATGAATTAATCAATTTAATCTGTCAAAACCGATTCGAGCGATCCTATAGTTTCTCGCAAACCAAACAGATCTTTAATAACCCAGCTCAGCAAAAACCCACGTGAACAACCACGTGTCAGATCCAACAGTCCAGATCTTCTCCGTTCATCTGCTTAGTTTCCCTATAAAAGCGTTTCACCGCCTCTTCTCCTTCCAACTTCTTTTCTTAGAAACGCTGCAACTGCAGCAGAAAAGGGAAGCCAAAGTATTTGGTCCCTCATCTTTGGCTTATTTTCGAGAATTACCCCTTTAAATTTTATTGATATTTCAATTTAGTCCCGAAAAATGCTTTTGAGGAGCGCATCAACGCCGATACTCAATTCATGGGTTCCGCACTCTAAGGAGCCATCGGCGGAGCACGAGTTACCCTACCAGATTTCTCGAACCCGAACCGTTTCGTTCACGGTATCGTGTTCCACTGGATCGAGCGAAGATTCGACCCGAAGGATGACGAGGGCGGTATCGGAGACGGATCTGAGGGAACTGGTGGTTCCGATGATGAAAACCGGTAACAGAAGCAGCGGGATTTTGACTGGGTTTGTGTTGAGGAAGAAGAGGAGGTGGAGAAAGAGGAAGCTGGGTTTGAATGGCTGAGAGCGGCGTCTCTTGGAGTTGAGGAAGAGTGTGGGATAGGCGGTGGCGGAGGAAAGATCTGTGGTGGCGGTAGAGGAGGCAGCGGCGGTGGATCCGACGGTGGTGATAACGAATGGGGTTATTGGGATTCGAATAACGGAAATGACGCCACCGATTCTTATTATCAGAAAATGATCCAAGCTAATCCTGGAAATTCCCTTCTCCTCGGCAATTACGCTAGATTCTTAAAAGAGGTAACTTTACATTTCTTCACAAAAAACGATTAAAATAAATTCTGGGTTTATGAGTTTGATCTTAACATATGAAATCCAAAACAGGTTCGTGGAGATTTGGTGAAAGCCGAAGAATATTACGGGAGAGCAATCCTGGCAAATCCAAATGATGGAAATGTTCTGTCTTCGTATGCCGATTTAATCTGGCAAAGCCACAAAGATGGCCCGAGGGCTGAAACTTACTTCGATCAAGCTGTTAAAGCCGCCCCCGATGACTGGTAAATACCATCAGAACCAAATTCTAAACAATGGGTTTTAATGCTTTATTGTATATGATCAATGTTTTAATGTTTCGATGAAATTTGCAGCTTTGTGTTAGCATCATATGCACGGTTTCTTTGGGATGCTGAGGAAGAAGACGAGGAAGAAGATAATAAAGGTGGCGGAAATTTGAGTTATGGATCAGATCGAAGCTTCTTCCATGGAGTTCCTCCTCCGCCGCCGCCTTTGGCTGCGGCGTCTTAAACCTCTTGTTGTTGAAATAACTTGTAGTATTTAGCTTTTCTGACTTTTGTTCATTCTGGTAATCTTTTAGATTTGTTTTTGCAAATGTAGAAAAGAGTGAGATTTGTAGTTATTTGAGAGTTCTGATTTGGTGTTCTCATTCTTGAATCCGTATCATGTAAAAGGGAATAAAAAAATAATATATGGAAAATAAATGTTTCTTTGAAATATTTCTTTCTTTTTAATCCATGCTATGATTCTCTTTAATCATAATAAGTATGAATGCTTGTAAAGGATTTCATTCCAGGTCTTTGCACCACTGAAGTTGATTCCTTTTGATAAGATTAAAGACAAGCCACTTAGTTTTCTCATTATTCTTTTCTTTGAGGATAATCTTTTTGATTTCTTTAATCTTTATTTGATTTATCCAACTTTTCCTTAACAGGGTATTTATGGTATTAGCTAAAGATGATGAACATCAATCTGTTCATGGATTTTGCTGAGCAATTTTTGATGCTGATTGAATTCGTTGAGGTTTCTTTTGGGTGTTTTTACAGGCGCTATGAAGAGAAATTTTCAGATTCCTTCATTATTGTGCTCGCCAAAAACAGCAGAGTTTTGCAGACTTGGAAGCTCGGGACGATTAAATGATCCGAAACCAACCAACAACTGAACCGTCGACCAAACTGATTCCAGGAACACGACCTACACGATTGCATATAGCTCTGCTTCCGAAACCGGCACTGTCTTGGGGCCTAGGATCGTGAGCACGCTCGTTAGGTATCCATTTGTGAGGCCAAGCATAAATGTAAGAACAACTACCGGCACTTCTCCCTTGAATCACTTTGGTCCACATATGCAACCGGCGAAAAGCCGTGACTGTGTTGCATGCATTAGACGATGTATATAATGAGAAATCCAAAAGCTGGCCAGAACTGTGGCCTCGAGAAACAGGGGTCATTTTGAAGATGTTGTTAGATAAAAAGCGTTAATCCAAGAAAAAAATAGACAGCAAAATAATAATGAATTTATTTATTGTATCGAACATAGTACAAAATAAAATAATTCGAAATTAAATCGAAAGAAAAGAAACCAAACCGAAAACGTTTATTTGTATCTGAATAATAATTTGGATGAACAAAATTATTGAGGCCTGTGAAAAATACAATTTTCTTAAGACTGATTCGTTCGCTCTTATAGTGCTTGAGAAACGTTGGACATCTATCTCTTAGAATACAACAACGAAATAAATACAATAGTAGCACATCTGCAGTGATCAGCGAACCATAACCTCGCTTTTTTCTATCACCAAAACTAGTTTTGAAAATTACAGAGTAAAACAATAGAAAATCAGTAGGTCTGCATTTATTTATAAGGGTTCACAAAGTGAACTAATGGAAATTTTGACCTAATGGAGCATTTATGATTTGAGAAATAATTATCCTTTAAAGAATAATTTCTAAAATTATTGTTTGAATTAAAGGAAACTTTTACTCCATATTTATCCTTTTAATTCCAAAACATAATTTGAAAAATATATGCTCTATTTGAGGAAAATATTTGGGTTAAAATATTCGCAAGACTACAAAAGTGCCCGACAGATCTGGATATTCGCGTTACCCACGTTGTGCACGTCTGTACATTTACGAACCAACAATTGATTTCACATTTTTTTTCTCAACAATTGGCTCCAGAAATATCGGGGTTTTTTTTCCCAACAGATGCATGTGATGTTTGCTGTTGCAAAACTGGTAATTTGTAAAGCAGATTGCAGCAAAACAGTATAGTGGTTGTATGAAGTAGAAGTGAGCACTCGATCGGAGACCGGTCGGAGGAAGTGAAAACCTTGGTAATTATTCTCTGGATCCAAACCAGCACACCAGTTAATCAGATGATGAATTTGCATTGGACATCTACAGGGCTACTTGATACAAGTTCATGCTCTGAATCCAAAATAATGTGAAAATTTTGAAATCTGCAAGTTTAACCAATCCACAAGAAACCATGTTTTTGAATCTTCAAGTTTAACAAATCATGGCCTTATGGCATTTTTAATTAATTAGTGAGTAACAACAACAATAATCTCAGATGAAATTTACCTCTCAACTCAGGTTGAAAGTTAATATATAAATATATATTATCTTAAACTGAGCTAAACACATGAAGTCTTAAAAAACACACACACAGTCTTGGCATCTCTACTGTCATCATTTCTTACAACAGAAAAGAAGGGTAATTGGAGCAAAAACAAAAAAGAAAACTATTTGAAATTAAATTTTTATTGATTTAGATTTATTTCAAAAATAAAATATTTGATCTTTTTATTGATTCAGACCACTAAAAATGTCTTTTTTCTAACTTTTTAAGGTGGTCATGATATGTATGATTTGTGTTGAAAAGTAGTGCAGATGAGGATTAAAAATATAATTTGGAATAGAATAAAGTTGAAAAATGACATGATAGAAAAGGATTATAGTAGACTACAATAAATAAATAAATCAAAAGGAAAAACAGCAACGTTAGTACTTTTTGTTCATAAAATCTTAAATAGAACAGTGAAAAGTGTTAAACAGAACAAAAATATCTTGTACGTACTGTAACTCTGTAACATTGTTTACTGTTATGATGTATATAATTCTAGAAATGGCAACGGAGCCGGGCAGGGCGGGGCGGGACGGGCTTTTAGCCTCTTCGAACTCATCTCGATTTATAAATCTTTAAACCCGATTTCATCCCGTTTTAAATTAAAATATTAATTTATCTGTCTCACCCATCTCGATGTACTAATTTTTAAACTCGATCTCGACTCGACCCGACCTGAAAAATTAAAAAAAAAATTTCACCGATAATAAAAGTTAGATCCGATTAATCCACCATCACGACCACAAAATGTAGTTTCAAAGGACTTTAAACTATATAAAAATAAAATAAAATAAAGTTAATTTTAAATTACCACATGAAAATTACATATTTAAAAGAATAAATTTGAACCATTAACTGTCAGAATCGAATATATTAGAACTTGAACAACTTCTAAAAAATTACAATAAGCACAACCCAAAAAAGTAACAACAATCATAAAAGTGTTTATATATAATGATATTTTCATAAATGTAATATATATATTTATTTAAATATATACCGGGACGGGAAAATTTTAGCATATACCCAAACCCGCCACACCCCGACTCAACACTTTCAAAAACCCGCCCGCCCCGCCTTAATCCCCGAAATTTAAGGCTAAAAACTCAACCGGATAGGATCAGGGCACGCCGGGTCAAAATCGAGTAATTTTACCATCCTATATAATTCCTCAAAAACATTAATGATATTATCTTTTTCCTTATATTAAAAAAACATTAATCCTATTATGATGTATCTAATTCCTCAAGTGGCTCCACCTTTATGTTAAAAAAAGTAAAATACACAAATGAACACTAAACTATCTTAAAAAATATAATATGATCATCAAACTTTCAAAAGTTATATAATTAGTATTAAACTTTAGTTTTTGATACAAAATGGTCATTAAGCCGTTAACTGTTGTTAAGTGGGTGACGTGACAGTTGCATAAATTTGAATAATAGAACATTTAATCCTCTATATTGACGCATTCAATCAATCTACTCCTAATTTAACCCTCATTATTGATATCTAAATTGATTGAATGTGTAAATATTGAGGATTAAATATGTTATTATATAAATTTTCGTAACTGTCACGTCTCCCAATTAATGACAGTTAACGGCTCATTGACTATTTTATAATAAAAACTAAAGTTTAATGTCAATTATGTAACTTTTGAAAGTTTGATAATTATTTTATATTTTTAGAGACAATTTAGTGACCATTTGTGTATTTTACCATTAATATATTATTTTAATTAAGTAGACATGTGTAATCTGTCTGTCGTCGTCTAAAATTGTCATTTTTTCAGAAAGTGAAAAAAGGGAATTTATTCGAAATTGGTCCTGAGACGTAATGTCAAACGAGACTCTCTTAAAAATACACGATATATTTTAATCCCGATTATTATTATTATTATTAAATTTGACACTTTTATGTAGATGATATATAGTTGACAATTAAATTATAATGTACTCATTCAACATAATTTATCACCAAATTAACTTTTTTTTAAATTATATGATCATAAATATCACTATCATTTTACATGATTCTAAGTTAGGTAAAAACATTACGGATGTCATAATATTTTAAGTAGGTGACAAACATAATATGTGTGATAAAAATAATATATATAAATAAAGAATACAAAAAAGATTAGATAATGTAGCGATGTCCCTCGCTAAAAAGAAGGGTTTTTTTTTTTTTATTTTGAAAATAATTTCTTCCACGTGAGGTTTTATAAAACCCGTGTTTTATTTAAAAATGGAGTCGTGGACTGGACACCGTAAAAACCAAAGATTTCAAAATGTCGGGTTCGGGAGTCGGTTACGGATGAGGAAGGATTAACACCCCACACCGCCCAAAATTGGTACTTTAATAATTACCGCTTTATTAATTAAACTTTCCGGATTAACGTGACGATTAAATTAAAATTCGGTTATAAGTGCGAGTAAATTTTAAAATCCCCGTTATCCGAGAGTAATCACCGCATTGGCAACTATATATATCCGTTATGCAAACTTAAAAAAAGCAAACATAAATAAATACAAGGTGATAAAATAAATAAATACTAACAAAATTAAAAACTAATCTAACACAAATAAAATACTACTATAACATATAAACATAAATATTAATCTAACACATAAAATATGATAATAATAATAATAATAATAATAATAATAATAATAATAATAATAAATATGACAATGTATGGATACACATAAAACATCTTAAAACTAATCATTAAGGACCAAAATGCAAAATTAATAATGTACATGGCATAAAATAATATGAAAATGTGACTAAAATGCGATTAAATGTTAAGTACGTGAGCATGAATGTGAAATATGTTAAACAAAGAGGTGCAAATGCAAACAAACCACAGTTAAAGGACTGAAAATTAAAAAAAACATAATAATAATAACAACAATGACCAAACTGAATAAAATGTAAAATAAAGGTGTGAAATTAGGATAAAAAAGGGATGAAAAAAGGGTGCATCAATGGATCAAAGGGATCAAATTGAGATTAGACCACAGATAAAAAAATAAATAGGTTGAATCTTGAGGGACTGACACGAGTAATTATACCATCGACCAAAACCCGGATCCTCCCCGGGTAACCGGATCACACGCGGGTTGGAGGTGCAAAACGGCACCGCTTTTTGGCTGGCTTCAAAATAATATAAGGGTTATTTTTGGTTATTTCTATTCAAAACATAAAAAAACCTAAAACACTTATTCGTCAACCCTCATTTTGTCTCAACCAACGGCGGCCGCTGCCTCCCTCAAACTCGCCGTTCATCGGCGAGAAACCTCGCGGCGAAGATCCAAATGAAAGTGACGGTAAGCTTTCGGATCTTACCTCTTACTTTGTTTTTTTTATATTTCGATTTAAAACAAAAAAAACTCGATTGTAGATTTTAAAAAGCAAAAAACCAAGTTTTGATTTTTAACTATAAGATTCATTTTTTTATTTTTGATTCGAAATAAAAAAGAACATGCAAGATGGAAAACCAATTTTTTTATGATTCTAAAAGCATACAATTTTTTGACTCTGAAACCTCTTTCAAACTCTTTTTTTTTTTTAAATTTCTTTCTTTTTCGAACTAAACTCCCCTTTACTCTCTTTTTTTTCTTAACTCCGACCCCCTTACATTTGTGATTTTCGGTTCTTATATAACCGTTTACAAACAAAATAAAAAATAAAAAATGGTTTCTTCTGTTGATTGCAGATTTGGAGACCGATTTTTTGGGTTTTGGCAGATTGAAGGGTATGGGCAGTGATAGATTTGGTTGGGGTAGGATATGAGTGTGTCGGGTATATTAGGTTAGGTTTTGGGTTATTTTATTTTAGGGTTTTGGTCTTTTAGGGTGTGATTTAGTTTGGGGTTGGATGGTCGAAATACTAGCAGCGGCGGCGAAGACGAGGGTAACGGCGACGGCGCAGCAAACTGAGGTTATCTAGGGTTTTTGTCTCGGGTCGGGTCATGGGCTTGGATCCGGATCGGATCATTGGTTTGGGTTTGTTTGGGTCAGTTTTAGTTTAGGGCCTAAAATGGGTTATTACAGTTGCTCCTCTTTGTCCATTGTTGTGTAACATCAATAGAGCAAAGACTAAGAATGACCCGTTTTGGTTCAGTCCAGCTAGGCTTTTCCTCTTGACGTACGTCTTTGTTCTTCTGTAGATCTTCTTTCTCTTTGATGCAAGTCTTCTTTCTTGTCTTGGTTGATCTAGCTTGTCACTCTTGGGGAAGCAAAACCTTCAAAATGGGGGATTGTTTGTTGGGGAAGCAAAATGAGTCCAACTTGCTACATTATTGATAATAAGCTAATACCTAAAGAGAGTCCGACCCAACTGCAACGCCGACGAAGAGGCAGGGTCTACAAAATTCGATCCAGCTGCAACACTGACGATGAGACAAGACCGATGGATGAAAGTCCTAATGTATGATCCAGTTACAACTCTAACGAAGAGACAATACCAGAAAACTGATAACTTCTTCATTTTCTCTTTTTTTTTTTTTTTTTTTTGTTCTTTTTTGCTTTTTCATTTTTTCTCTTTCTTGATTTTTTTTCTTTTTTCTTTTCTTTTTTTTTTGCTTTTGTTTTTTTTAGAGACAATAATGATAAAACTTGAAAGCTAGTAAATTTTGACCAAGCTACAACATCGACGAAGATGCATGGTCTAAAGTTAGTAATGTTGATCCACCTACGACACCGATGAAGAGGCATGATCAAAAGTTAGTGAATTTGGTCTAGCTACAACACCGACGAAGAGGCAAGGCCGGAAGTTAGTGAATTAGGTTCAGCTACAACACCGACGAAGAGGCAGAACCAAAAGTTAGATTTGACCAAGCTATAACACCGACGAAGAGGCAAGGTCTGAAGATTTGATCCAGCTACAACTCTAACGAAGAAGCAAGATCGGTGGATGAAAGTTCTGATGTTTGATCCAGCTACAACTTTGACGAAGAGACATGATTGAATGATTGGAAGCTTATTTTGATTTGATTTTTTTCTTTTATTTTTCTTTTCTTTTTAATTTCATTCTTGTTTTTTTCATTTTTTTCTCTTTTCTTGTTTTTTTCTTCATTTTTTCAAGAAACAACATTGATAAAATTTGAGAATTAGTAAATTTTGACCAAGCTACAACACCGACGAAGATGCAGGATCAAAAGTCAGTGAATTTGGTCTAGTTACAACACCGACGAAGAGGCAAGACCGGAAGTTAGTGAATTAGGTTCAACTACAACACCGACGAAGAGGCAAGGTCTGAATATTTGATCTAGCTACAACTCTGACGAAGAGGCAGGATCGGAGTGTTTTTTCTTCTTTTTTTGTGATCAAGCTACGACTCTGACGAAGATGCATGATCGAAATTTGGCAAATTTGGTTCAGCTACATCACCGACGAAGAGGCAGAACCGAAAGTTAGATTTGACCATGCTACAACACCGACGAAGAGGCAAGGTCTGAAGATTTGATCCAGCTACAACTCTGATGAAGAGACATGATCGGGATTTGGCAAATTTGGTTCAGCTACATCACCGACGAAGAGGCAGAACCGAAGATTTATGTTTGTTGGATCTATCCACACTATCAACGGAGAGATAAGATCGAATTTCAGCACCACATATCTTACTATACCATCAAAGTAGGAGCAAGATCGGCAAATGATAACAACTTGATTTTCATTTTGATTTGATTTTTTTGATTTTTTTCTTTTTTCTATTTTTTTGGATTATTTGATTTCCCTTTTTTTCTTTTTTTTTTCTTTTTGATTTCTTGATTTTTTTCTTTTTTTGCATTTCCTTTTTTTTGTATTTATTTTTTCTTTTTTTATTTTTCTTGTATCTAAAAATAGATTTCAAGGAAAAGTTTGGTCTAGCTGCAACACCGTCGAAGAGGCAAGACCTGGAGAGGATTTGATTTGCTACACCACTAACGGAAAGACTAGATCAACAAAATGTGAGACCCGCTACACCACCAACGGAGAGGTAGGATATGGATGGAAAATTTGATCTGCAACACCACCGATAGAGGCAAGATCTAGATAGGTTTGATCTACTACACCACTGACGGAGAGACTAGATCAACAAAATATGGGATCCACTATACCACCGACGGAGAGATAGGATCTGAATAAAAAATTGATCTACAACACCACCGACGGAGGCAAGATTTTTATTAAGTTGGCATACCACCACTGACGGAGGCATGATTTGCAAGATGTGGGATGACTGCGCCATTGCCAACAAGACAATTTTGGAAAATTTGCTCTACTTCTTTATTGACAGAGGGCAGGATCTGGAAAGAGCTTCTGTTGGCATGAGTGATAGTCAAGAAATTGTTAGCGTCCGTCACATCATCGTTGAATGAATTAAATCCTACAAAGGAGAAAAATATTTGTCAGTAATTGTTAAAGATTTTGTCGCTGATACCTTTTATTTTGGGTGTTTCAGCATCTTCTTTGTGTTTGGCCTCCTTCAAGAGTAGGGTTGGCCCTCTTGTCATTGCCCCAATATTGAGGGTACTCGGTCTTTTCCGTAGACCTGTTATGTACAAGCAAGAATGCATGAATGCATCTAATCTTATGCCTAAATGCATGTGACCACCTTAAATGTATGGTAACCTTGGTGTATACATTCTAAATGTATGACGTGTGCAAAAATGGTTCAATGCAAGATGAATGCATGAATGTGACATGATTTTTTTTCGTGCGGCGGTGCCCCGACTTTGCCCTAGGTTCGATAAGCTTTAATCTGAGTGGATGCCCCAAAATTTTTTTCATTACATGACATCACCTGACACTGCTCTGGTAGCAAATTTGAAACTTTAGGGTAATGTATTTTGGATATTCAAGACTCAGATACGAACAAAAGATGTTTGCATTGCTACTTGTAGTTTTGATCCTTTACAAAATACTCTCACCACCATCGTACTTAAGTCGGTGAGGTTGGTTTACAAAAAGTATTACTCTGAAAGTGATAAAAACTACAAGGGGACCTACTATGGTCAAGACAGTGCAATACTTAAGATGGATTAAAACATGGTCCAGTTCAAAACCCTCAACACACCCTCAATTGGCATCTTCATGCTTCGATAAAGGGTCTTTGCTTGTAGCCGTTCTTGTTGAGTTATCGAAGCTTACCACCCCAAGCTTAATGAATTTTTCCACCAACTTTTTGAAACCAAAACAGTTTTCAATGGTATGGCCAACCTGTCTCCGCGTGATAATCGCATTTTGCATTGGGATCATACCATTTTGGGAAGGGAGGTTGTACCGGATCTCGGTTGAAAGGTGCCACCATGTGGACATCATACAACTGCTTGTATAATTCTCCATAAGAAACTGGTAGTGGAGTAAATTCTATGTTTTCAGTGTTCTTCCTCTGACTAGAGCCTTGGCTTGAGAAACCGTGAGCACTTGGCATGGCCTTAGGTTGCACAACTGTGATAGGCTTAGAATAACTGGCATTATAAACTCCTGCATAGTTTACTTCGTGATCTTTCTTTGCATGGTAGGGTTTTTTTGGGACGAACTACCTCTATCATCAATTTTGCCAGTCTTGACGACATTCTCAATGAGCTCACCGGATAATACAAGGTCAGCAAAGTTGGTAGTCGTGTTGCCTATCAAGCGACCCAAGACTGGACCCTCCAAAGTTTGGACAAATATGACCACCGTCTCTCTTTCGCTGAGTGGGGGTTGGACTTGAGCTGCCACATCTCTCCAACGTTGGGCGTACTGTCTAAAGCTTTCATTTGATTTTTTTCATATGTTGTAGGGTCCAACGGTCTGGCACCATATCACTGACGTGTCGGTACTATTCTAGGAACGCTTTTTCCAAGTCTTTTCATAACTTAATCTGATGATGGCTCAACTGATTATACTATCGGGCAGCAGATCATGACAGACTATCCTAAAAATAGTGAATTAACAGCTTGTCGTCTCGGCCATATCCAGTCATCCTCCGACAGAACATAGTGAGGTGAGTGCGAGGGCAGCTGGTTCTATCGTACTTCTCAAACTCTGGAACCTTGAAATTATAAGGTAAAACCAATCTCTTCGAGTCTCTTACATCGATCTCCTTTGAAGCTTCTATCTTCGGCCTCTCAGTCTCAAACAAATGATCCATTTTTGAGATAAAACTTTCAGCTTGATTGTCCCCAGGCTTAACTTCTGAAGCACATGGCTGATTTATAGGGATCGAAGTACTAGCATGATGTAGATGAAACTTTCCCCGAGAAATGATCACCTGAGGTTGAGTTTCCGGTTGTATCCTGGTTTGAACGGGTGTGAACCCCGGAGGATACATAAGATCCTCGTCCCCAACAGTGGGTTTAGGATTTGCAGTGGGATTTACAACAGAGGCCTCCCCAAGCTCGGGTAGCTTTAATCCCAGCATTTGTGCCATTTGGTCCAACATGTCTTGTTGTGACTTTGCAAGTTGTTCCCTCATATCCTGTTGAACTCTCGCCAACTGTTCCTCAACCTGCTTGGCTATGTTCGCTTGCAATTCTTTCTGATCTTGCTTAATTTTTTTCAATATTTCATCATCCGCCATCTTTGTTTTGTACCGGGTTCCATATGGATGCTGAGCTGATTGATCTTCTACTTTATCCAGTATCACTGTCATAGGGCACCCCTAGAGTCAATTTTCTTATTTTATTTTATTTTGAAAATGAATGTATATGCATGCAAAATGTGTCCTAAATTAATGTCGTGTATGAATGCAATGCAAAATTAAGATTGCGACGATGTTGTGTAATGATGCAGGTGAAATCAATGCGATGAGAATAAAATGAAACGAGTTAGTACCAAATAAAATTATTAAATAAAACAAAAAAACTGTACATAAACAAGAAATAAGGCACCAGAGCCTAAATAGGGTAACCACTAATCGGGCAGAGTTTCACATGGCTCTAAAGGGCTGGCTCATATGGCTCACTATATACGCAGTTTTGGTGCTAAGAGGTACCCGAATTGTCCTTTATGTCCTCTAATAAGAGTAGCAAGGCCCCCGGTTATCACCCATTATAGGCTCCTTTCAACCGGGTTTAATCTAGGGAACCCATTCGCTTATGCCTACACGAAGGAACGATATCCTACGAAAGCATAAGGTACTCGAGCCCCAAAGGTACTTGCTAGGCATACACGGGAGAACGATATCTCCACGAAAGCATTAGCGTTTTCTCCCCACTAAAAAAAATCGGGTTTATATGCCAAATTTTAAATGCGTTAAAATAAACGCGCAATTATAACCGAATGTTACTTTAATAGTCACTTTAATCCAAAACTTCTAATATTACTAACGCGGTAATTATTTGAAAAAGCTTGAATCTCTTTTTTGTTTTTTTTTGAAAAAAAAATATCCTTAGCGGAGTCGCCATCTGTAGCAATGTCCCCTCGCTAAAAAGGAGGGCTTTTTTGTTTTGAAAATAATGTCTTCCGCGTGAAGTTTTATAAAACCCGTGTTTTATTTAAAAATGGAGTCGCCACCGGCCACTCAAGGTGGACCGAACATCGTAAAAACCAGAGATTTCAAAATGTCGGGTTCGTGAGTCGGTTACGGATGAGGAAGGATTAGCACCCCCACACCGCCCAAAATTGGTACTTTAATAATTACCGCTTTATTAATTAAACTTTCCGGATTAACGTGACGATTAAATTAAAATTAGGTTATAAGTGCGAGTAAATTTTAAAAGCCCAGTTATCCGAGAGTAAACGCCCAACCATTATCACTACGCCTGATACTGGCCCTATTTACGCTCGAATAAAAGGGCACCACATTGACAATTATATATCCATTATGCAAACTTAAAAAAAGCAAACATAAATAAATACAAGGTGATAAAATAAATAAATACTAACAAAAAAAAAAAACTAATCTAACACAAATAAAATACTACTCTAACATACAAACATAAATATTAATCTAACACACATAAAATATGATAATAATAAAAAAATACAATAATAATAATAATGATAATAATAAATATGACAATGTGTGGATACACATAAAACATCCTAAAACTAATCATTAAGGACCAAAATGAAAAGATTAATAATGTACATGGCATAAAATAATATGAAAATGTGACTAAAATGCGATTAAATGTGAAATACTTGAGCATGAATGTGAATATGTTAAATAAAGAGGTGCAAATGCAAACAAACCACAGTTAAAGGACTGAAAAAAAAACATAATAATAATAACAACAATGACCAAACTGAATAAAATGTAAAATAAAGGTGTGAAATTAGGATAAAAAAGGGTGCGGTAACAGACTGAAGGGATTGAAATTGAGATTAGACCACGGATAAAAAAATAAACGGGTTGAATCTTGAGGGACTAACACGGTAATTATACCATCGACCAAAAACCCGGATCCTCCCCGGGTAACCGGGTCACACGCGGGTCGGAGGTGCAAAACAACACCATTTTTTGGCTGGCTTCAAAATAATATAGGGGTTATTTTTGGTTATTTCGATTCAAAACATAAAAAAACCTAAAACACTTATTCGTCAACCCTCATTTTGTCTCAACCAACGGCGATCGTCGCCTCCCTCAAGCTCGCCGTTCATCGGCGAGAAACCTCGCGACGAAGAAACAAATGAAAGCGACGGTAAGATTTCGGATCTTAACTCTTACTTTGTTTTTTTTATATTTCGATTTAAAACGAAAAAAACTCGATTGTAGATTTAAAAAAAGCAAAGAACCAAGTTTTGATTTTTTAACTATAAGATTCTTTTTTTTGATTCGAAATAAAAAAAAACATGCAAGATGGAAAACCAAATTTTTTTATGATTCTAAAAGCTTACAATTTTTTGACTCTGAAACCTCTTTCAAACTCTTCTTTTTTTTCGTTAAATTTCTTTCTTTTTCGAACTGAACTCTCCTCTGCTCTCTGTTTTTTTTCTTAACCCCGTCCTCCCTTACATTTGTGATTTTCGGTTCTTATATAACCGTTTACAAACAAAACAAAAAATAAAAAATGGTTTCTTCTGTTGATTGCAGATTTGGAGACCGGATTTTCTGGGTTTTCGGCAGATTGGAGGGTATAGGCAGTGATGGATTTGGTTGGGGTAGGATATGGGTGTGTCGGGTAGATTAGGTTAGGTTTTGGGTTGTTTTATTTTAGGGTTTTGGTTATTTAGGGTGTGATTTAGTTTGGGGTTGGATGGCCAAAATACTAGCAGCGGCGACGACGACGAGGGTGACGGCGACGGCGCAACAAACTGAGGTTATCTAGGGTTTTTGTCTCGGGTCGGGTCATGGACTTGGATCCGGATCGGATCATGGGTTTGTGTTTGTTTGTTTGGGTCAGTTTTAGTTTAAGGGCCCAAAACGGGTTATTATAAATAAAGTTAAGAAATAACTTGAAAATGTTCATTTCCTTTATATGAAAATGGATAAAAATAGCAAATAGGAGGATATAAGCAGAGACGAAATCAAGATTGAATATTAGGAGGGGCTAAAATTTAAAATTTTAAAAAATACAATGGCTTATTAAGTATTTAAACTAAAAAGCCAGAGAAGAATACCTAATTTGTCTGATACTTAAACTTATAAATACCTAAATTATTATTAGACCAAAAATATTTGAGGGCACGGACACATCCTTCTTTAATTCAACCTCTACTTGATTAAATATTTAATAAGCTATTGTATTTTTTACAGGGACCAAACTAATATGTGTGATAAAAATAATATATATAAATAAAGTAAGAATACAAAAAGATTAGATAAAGTTCAAAAATAACTTGAAAATGTTCATTTCCTTTCTATGAAAGTGGATTAGAAAATAGCAAATAGGAGGATATAAGCAGAGACGGAGTCAAGATCGAACATTGGGAGGGGCTAAAATACTGAATTTAAAAAATATAATGACTTATTAAGTATTTAAACTAAAAAACCAGTGAAGAATACCTAATTTGTCTGATACTTAAACTTATAAAGACCTAAGTTGTTATTAGACCAAAACATTTGAGGGCATGGACATCATTTTTTAATTCAACCCCTACTTGATTAAATATTTAATAAGCTATTATATTTTTTTACAGGGACCGAATTACAAATAGACTAAAATTATCAAATATTTAAGGCTTATAACAGGGGCCGAGACCCCCTTAGACCCCTAGGGCTCGCTCCTAAGTTAATTTCAAAATAGCTCAGAACTACCTTTGTAAATAACATGAAGTGTTTTTATAATCATAAATATTTAATTTATTAGTTGATTAATTATGACCGATGTTATAAAGACTCGTTATGGAAACTACATTCTAACCCAACTCATTATTTATGTAAATGGTATGAAGTTAATCATATATACAGAATAGCTTAGTATAGATTATATATTTGTATACGTTTAACTTCATGCTATTCACGCTTACACTTACAAGTCATTTCGAAGTTATCTTATATTCTCTTATTTATTTATTTTGTTGATCTCCCGATTTTTCAAGACTTTGCTTTGATTATTTTGGATCTATTTGCATCGCACATCCGACTTTAGTAAGTGAGTTTTCTAGCGGGAATTTTCTACATACACAAGACTTCGATCTCGAAATCTGCTTAAGCAATACCAAACTGCTTACCACTTAGACCAACCCGTCAGTATATTCTCTTATGTACTTTTTATTGATTCAACATAACGAAATAAATTCAAGTTGCCCCTTTACTTTATTTAATACTTTTAGTTTTTTATTTGTTTTTTTATGATTAAGACGGATAATTTTACAATAAATGTCATGTGCAGTAATGTACCACTATTCATATGTACCGTAATGTACTATTAACGGTTTTAATTAGTTTTGAAATCCTAAGGACCGAAAGTGCTATTATCTTATTTTAGAATAAAACCTTAAAAATAATTTTTATATTATTTTTTCAGATTTTCTTTTATTTTTAATTCAAAAAATAATTAAAAATTTATTACTATAATAATTCCTACATTCACTTTAATTTAAGGGTAAAGTTCACAAATGGTCACTAAACTTTGATCAATTATTCAATTTGGTAACCAAATTTCTAATTGCTTCAATGTTACCATTAAAACTTTTAGTTTTGTTTTAATTTGGCCACTGACCCGTTGGCAACTGTTAAAAGGGTGATGTGATTGTTAAAATATTTTGTATAATAACACATTTAGTACTCCATGTTTTGCACATTCAAACAATTTAGTCCTAATTCAAAAGAAATAATAAATTTAACCCTCATTATTTCAAGGGTAAAGTTCACAAATGGTAACTGAACTTTGGTAAATTGTTCAATTTGGTAACCAAACTTCTAATTGCTTCAATGTTACCATTAAACTTTTAGTTTTGCTTTAATGTTACCACTGACCCGTTAACAGACGTTAACAACATTTAAAATATTTTGTATAATAGCACATTTAGTCCTCCATATTTGTACATTCAAACATTTTAGTCTTAATTCTAAAAAAATAATAAATTTAACCCTCATTATTTAAATATTGTTTCAATTTGGCTCTATTTTTTATTAAAAATAATTTAACCCTAAACCCTTAAATTATTTTAGTCCTAATTAAAGTTTATGATTTAAGATTTAGGGTTTAAGGTTTATTAAAAAATAAAAAATATTGAAATTTCTAAATAAAAAAATTATATTGGGTCCGTATACGGTTTTATGTATGTATTTTTCTTCGCTAAAATTGGTGTATCTTGAGTTTTCGACGTATGATTGACATGATTTAAGATGTGTTGGAAATGTAACTGACAGTCGGTTGATCTATAAGAAGATATCTTGATCTAAAAATTCTCAAATTCTATTCAAAATTTCATCGCAAGTCAGATGATGTTCCGGTCTTGAAAAACAGCTTCGGTGATTTGTCTACAATAAATTATTTTTACTCCTCCTATGCATGTATAAGATCTAGATCTCAAACTCCTTGTTCAATGAGTTTGACAGTATGCACATTGAATCAAGCTGTAAATTAAAAGAAATCAATTTAACTTCTTTTTTTTTCTGTAAAATTGAAGACGAATGTAGTTTAGAAAAAAAAAACAAGATTCAAATTAACAAAATATATAAACAGTAAAAGGCAAATTTAATATCATGCCATTATATTATTAACATATTAAAAAGCATTATTTTAATGTATAAATATATTAAATATGATACTATCTATGAACCTAACTCGAACAAATCCAATTTTTCCATTCAATTTCACGGTTCGTGTATAGTATTTTTTTATTAAAAATAATTTAACCCTAAACCCTTAAACTCTTAAACCCTAAACCCTTAAATTATTTTAGTCCTAATTAAGGTTTATGTTTTAAGATTTATGGTTTAAGGGTTTAAGAGTTTAAGGATTTAGGGTTAAATTATTTTTAATAAAAATAAGATAAAATTGAAATAATGTTTAAATAATAAGGATTAAATTTATTGTTTTTAAAAATTAGGACTAAATTGTTTGAATGTACAAACATAGATGACTACATGTGTTATTATACAAAATAATTTAACTGTTGTTAACGTTTGTTAATGGGTCAGTGGTAACATTGAAGCAAAACTGAAAGTTTAATGGTAACATTGAATCAATTAGAAGTTTGGTTACAAATTGAACAATTACCAAAGTTCAATCACCATTTGTGAACTTTACCCTTGAAATAATGAGGGTTAAATTTATTATTTCTTTCGAATTAGGACTAAATTGTTTGAATGTGTAAACGTAGATGACTAAATGTGTTATTATACAAAATATTTTAACAGCCACATCACTCTTTTAACGATTGTTAACGGGTTAATGGCCAAATTGAAACAAAACTAAAAGTTTAATGGCAACATTGAAGCAATTGAAAGTTTAGTTACCAAATTAAATAATTGATCAAAATTTAGTGACCATTTGTAAAGTTTACCCTAAAATTCAAGTGAATGTAAGAATTATTATAATAATAAAAGTTTAATTGTTTTTTGAATTAAAAATAAAAGAAATTCTGAAAAAAGTAATATAAGAATTGTTTTTTAAGATATTATACTTTTAATCCCCAATATTTCAAAACTAATTAAAACAGTTAATAGTACATTGTGATACATATAAATAATGGTGTATTGCGGTACATGACATTTACTGTAAAATTATCCGATTAAGATAAATTATTCTTAACCCCAAAAATTTAATTATGAATGTAAAGAATAACAATAACCTTGTCATCTTATAGAAGTTCTCATTGAAGATTTTTTCTCTAAGGGTGACAATATCATTGTTTTGTACATGATGGTCAATAGTGAAACTTATTATATTTATTGAAGAAATTTTTAAAAATTTATAAATTTAGAGAGGACTAATAGTGAAACTTATTATATTTATAAATTTTTAACATTTCGTGGGACCATGAGGACCGCCCTTGCCAATAAATACATGTTTCCATGTAAGGTAAGATCATAATTAGGACAAGAATCTGAGTTTCATTAAAATAAAAAATTTCCATTAATATAAGAAGCACTTTAGAGAAAAGAAAGTAGGGTTCTTTACTTTTGACACGTGGCATGTCCCAATTGGGTTTAGACAGTGGCCCCACAATTTAGGGGGGGGTGGGGGACGAAGAAGCAAATGTAGCTTTAAAGGAAAAAAAACGTAGAAGTCTTTTAATTTTTTTTATTTAGTTCGAGAGGAGCCAAAAGAAAAATAAAAGAAGCGCGCTTCGTAGTGAAGCATAAACTCAGTGATTCAGTGAGTTGGTGCGTGATTGCGCGTGGGGGAGGCAGAGAGAGAGAAGACAACAACTCGAATGGAAAAAACCATCGAAACGACGCCGTCATACTCAATGCAAGAGCAGACAGCAACCGAGCGCGGCGCCGGCGGGAAACTAAGGAGGCCAACTCCGCGTCGACCACCAACCACACCCTACGCCCGTCCTCAGCAGGACCAATCCCTACGCGGCCGCTTACTCTCCAAACTTGTTGATCCCGTTTGTCGTCTCATAGCCGGCGGCGCCACTAGGATCTTGCCCTCTCTCTTCAAATCCTTCAGCACCTATTCTCTCCCACCGCCAGAACCTCAAGCTCGTGGTTAGTTATTATATATATATATATTAAGAAAAACACATCTCTGTTGAAACTTCTCTCTTCGTAGGGATTAATTTGGGTTCCTTAGGGTTTTAGAGGTACTTATTATTTTAGGTAAAATGAATCGGGGAATTTTTAATGATTTCCTTTCTATCCATATAGTTGTTATTAAATGTTGAATTAATGTAATTTGTGTTGAAGTTTGGTATTTCTGTTGGAAACAGTTCAGTCCGATGAAGATATAGTGGAATATGCTAATGAAGAAGACCAAAATTGTTCAACCGTAAGTGATTCTATTTTCAGTTTAAATTTTGGTGAATCACATTTACTTGCTGTATTTAAGTGAAAATTTGTTAGTTTTGAGCTTTTCTTGATGGCCTAGCTTGAGTAAGTATATTTGCATTCCATTTCTAGTTTGTAGCATCCAAAACAGCTGGTACTACTGGATCAACTGATGGACCAAAGGCTGGTTCTGACTGTGCTGAAAATAGAAAAGGTGACCAGGGTGACACTAATGATGATGGGCTTTCAGAAATTGAGAAGCTAGTGATGGGGAAAACATTTTCGAGGTGATTTGTTTTTGTTGTTTTCAGTTATACATACATTGTAAACTTATTTCTGCCAAGAGTTACTGGTATAAATTTGTCAGAACATCAATTATAGCCACATCCCAACTCCTAGCCATTACAATGAGCTTGGTTTTGATATTAATGATTCATTCATTCATCTCCTTTTGTGCATACACATGTATCCACGTTTGTCTCTATCTTTCAGGGTGATCATTTAGTTAGTGCAAAGAGTTAACTATCTAATGTGTTTTAACATTTATACCCAGGGATGAAATCAATCGTCTGATTGGGATTATAAATTCAAAGGCTGTCGATGTTCCTGAAGTTAATCAAGAAAGTAAGGATTTAATCCTGCCTGCTGGTGGAGGACCCAAGGGACCTATAGTTGCTACAGACCTGAGAATGCCAATCGAAGAAAAAGGGGATGATCTAAATAAAGCTGCCAGGGATGTAGCAACCCCTCTTCCTAAGCCAACTGTGAGTGAAAATCAGTATTCTGAACTTGTATTGGATCGATGGTATGCACATGGAATATTGTGTCACGTGTTAGTTTATGGATATGTTGTGATGCTTGTGCAAGAATATGGAAAAAGTATTCCTCTTGTAGGTTAGACTCAATTAGACTATGTTGTCTTGATTCTTTATAATTTTTTAGAAGCATTCATCTGCAACATGTATCAGATGGATATGGTATGGTGGTCCTACCCTTTAAATATATGGAAAATTGTTTTGGGAAAATTTAACACGCCCACTTCACACACTTGGATACACACCCCTGACTCAGAGTAACATAGCTTGTAGAAACACATATTAAAAAAAATCAATTATTTGAACTCATAACTATTATACTATTTTCATTTAAATTAATGTAATTTAATCTTGACTGCATGGGAGAGAGTATGTTTCTCGTTGGTTTTGAAAAGAAAGACTTAACTTTCAGATCATAAGCAAACAAAAGAGTAATATGGACAGTACCCTAACAGTGGTTAGAGTTGAAGCTTGGGGTTGCTTTTGTGGGGGGTTCAGTTTGGTTACGATAGGTGGCTATTCTAAGGTTTTAATAAACAATTTAGGGCTGGTTGTGAATGTTAAACAGTGCTGGGAAAGAGAATAAAATATCTAGCCTTCTTATTTCTCTCTCTAATACGCATGTGTGTGCTTGCACAAATGTGTTAATTTTCTTATGCCCATCATATATCAATGTACCTGTACCATTAGGTACAATGGAATTTAATGTGTTTGTCTCCCTGATATCTTTTCTTTTCCCGTCTATCTAAAATTCTATGAAATAATGCAGCTCCTAAATGAAACGTCACCTTCACCAATTGAAATTGCAAAAGCATACATGGCAAACCGAACACCAGAAGTAAACCTAGGTTCAAAAAGTATTATATCAAAAGAAGAAAGACAAACAATGCTGGCTGACGATTTTGCATCGGAACCATTTGTTCCATTTGCTTCCCCCAAGCCATCCACAGGTTGGCCAGGTTCCATGGTGCAGGATCAACGTGGTTATTTAACTCCTCAAAGTCAAAGAAGCAGATTTAGGCTTCATTATATTCCAAGAACCCCTTACTCCAGAACAATATATTCAAAATCTAAATCCAAGGTGTGGTATTTTAAAATGTTGTTTTGTTCCATCATGATTTACATTTGATGATTGTTAAGAGTTTTTCTTCTTCTTGTTCTTTGCATTTAATCAGCTGGCTCATGTACGAGATGAGGGTGACGGTTTCGTGAATGGTTCATTCTCTCCATTGCAGCAATCACAAACTCCTGCATATGGGCAGGTAATTTTCATGATTAGTGGTTTTGATTTGTGGGTACTACTATTATCCTTCTAGTATAATGCTAAATTTTTATACCTACACATTAAAAAATACATTATTTTTCTGATATACCTTTCGTAAATTGAGAGAAAAAAGAGACATTTTAAATGATGGATAACATTGTTAATATGTGCACTTAGTTCTCATCTTCCTCATTTCCTCGCATCTTTCCTATTTTCTGATATACCAATTTGGAATTATTTGATTTTATGCATGAGGGTGGAAAATAGTCATATTTCCTATTTTCTTTCCTTTCACTTATCGTTCCTACCTAGCACACTCAATTTATTTTCTTTGCACTTTTCCACACTATCGAGTATACCCTTAGGCTTTGCTTGGTGCATGCTTGCTAAGAAGGATATAAATAGCCAATGACAGAAAAGTGTTTAATCCAACGGTTAAGCTACAAGGTGGAAAGTGGTTTTGAAACCTAATTATTAGATTAAAACGTTTCTATGCTCATTCCATTATATCTTTCCTACCAAGCAAAGCCGTAGGGAAAAATGTGCTCTAGATTTGGACATGGCCGTCTCTGCATGTGTGTTTAATTTGAAGCTGGACAGATCTGAAAGCTGAATAAAGAAATATTTATCATGCTATAGCAGCTAATGCTTATTTGCAAATTGGTTTTGATGATTTGAATTCTGATCTGTACATCTATTTGACTTGAGTCGTTTGTTTGTTGTTTGAACATTTGATTGAAGTTGAGGAGCAACATAATGGATAATGGCCATGGATCTGTGGGACCCATTCGCAGGATTCGACATAAGGGCACTGCAGAAACCCCATCCAGAGGGTCTGTTTATTCCCATTTATCATTGAATGGTTCTTTTCCAGTAGTAAATTCCAATGTTTCCAAAGGTCTATCTCCTTCTATCAAGAGGAATATGGAACAGGAAGGCACTAGTAGGTCTTCAGTTTTCCAGTCGGTAGATAAAAATAGAAGCTCTGAAATGGGTATGCCACCCGTTCATCCTCATTCCAGTCAGATGGCTAGGACAATATTGGACCACCTTGATCGAACTCTAGTGACTCCGAAGGAGAAGTCTGAGGAGTTAAAGATAGCTACTTCATGGAAAATGTCTCAGTCTTTGGATGCTAATGCTGCTGTTTTAACGGGGCACAACAATGTGCCAAATTTAGGACTTGATTCTTCTAAAGGCAAGGATAAAATCAACAATGGAAATCCTGCTCCCTGGAATGAAAAGTCAATTTATGTAGCTTCTCCAGAGAGTAATGTGAAGAAAACAAATTCTACATCAAATTTAGAAGTTGATAGCACTGTTCCAATGATCGGCAATAATGCAGCGTCTTCACTAGATAGTGGAAAAACTCAGCATTCACAAATGGAGACTGCACACAAGGTATTTCATTCATCCTATAATTATTATTATGTGACCATGAATGATCTTATTAGGTCTTATGCATTCCCTACTAATGTATTATTCTCATGCCTTAATGCTAATCATTTTGCTAAGTATTTCCCTAGTAAATATAAACTATATTTTTCTAAGAGGAACCATTTCCCCCGAATATTTATTGGAGAAAATTGTATATATATGTAACTTTTAATGTTAACTGCCTTCTTGTACATATATTGACATCCAATTTCTACCATTTTGTTTCGGAGTAAAAGATGCATAACCGTTTTCTATTAGGTGTGTAAGGTGATAATATAGACCATCATTTCATCTCCCTCTCTTAAATCAACCCTGAAATTTGGTTGGTGTCACGAATCCGGGTAATCATTATGTGAGGCAGGAGTATTCATCACAAACGGTCTCTTTGTTAATTTGCTTTTGCCTATTAGTTGCTTAAACTTTTGTTACATCAAAGAATGTCGTACTAATCAATTTATTGGGCAGGATCTTCCAAAGTTCACTGGTGCATCCGAGGGTCTACAAAAGCCTTCATCCAACTCTTCAGGAAATAAACCCGTTTTGGCATCTATTTCTGTCACCAAGCCTGAGCAAAGGTGGATGTTTACTTCGGATAATAGCACAGGTTTCACTTTCCCTGTTCCTGCATCTTCTGGCATGTCTTCTGAGCCGCCAACACCAACCATCATACCGTTGACATTGGATGGCAGTCAGCATCAGCCCAAAGAGGAGCTTACCGGACCTACATATACTTTTGGCTTGAACAGATCTTCCCCTGCCCTTGCTTTTTCTTTCCCTTCGACAAGCAGCGCCCCCCCGAACCACATTGATGCTTCGGATATTACCTTCAACTTTGGATCAGATAGGTCATCAAGAATATCTTTCAGTCCTGTCGGAAAAAATACCACATGCCATTGACACAGAGATAGATATTTTCATTTTTCCTTTTTTTTGGGGTTTCTGTGAGACTAGCAAGCAAGTTGGAGTCCAAATTTCATCAGTGAGAATCACAATTGGTTATCCTTTATTATAGGGGAAAGCAAAGGCAAAGAGTTTGTCTAAAGCTGTAATTTGGTCGGATTCCGTTGGTGTTAGAACATAGTGCTCCTTTAAACTGTATTATCGTTTGTTGGTTAGGTCATGAGGTTAAGGTTGTCTTCAAAACTAACTGGGATTTATCTTAAAGAGAGTTAAATTACAGAAGCATTCTCCATTAAATCCAAGAAAAGGTTTTGCAACAAATTTTGTAATCGGTTCTTGACTGTTGAATGATGAAACACTTACTAGAAGATTGCTTTGTTCCCTCTTTGGGGTTTTGGATCTTACTGTCTACTTTACAAGACAAGATTATAAATAAAGGAGAGGAAATGATGGGACGTGGAACACTTGATGTTCGCACATTTGCAGAATTTATGTCGACCTGAATACCGCAGGAGTCACATGTCGGCAACAAACAACCTATACTCTTTTGGTATTTATTTAAAAAATCAAGGTTTTCATCTGCATTTAGATTCAGATCTCTTGCAGTATAACCGCAATGAGAATTCATCAATTCCTCTAAGCTGAGATCCACATCAAGGATCAAATAACCTGTTGTAACCTATTTTTGTTTGGGTTAGACTCAAAATAAGCTCAATTAAAAAATCTTTTATCCAGTCTAAGCTACTGCATTTGTAGACTCGAAAAGCAAGAAAAAAGACATTATCGCCTAAAAATTTTTAATCTGTAAAATCTATTTAAAAGACCGTGTATTCATTTTTTTTAAGTATTTAATACCTATTTTTTTTTATATAAGAGAGTTCTTATCGAATAAAATTTAAAAAAATAAAAAGCAAAAAAATAAAAATTACGTGGCTCACGTTGAGCCACACTTCCCCACCATATATTTTTGGCTATAAATAGCCGCCCACCATTCACAATTGGGAGGCAACAATTTGGAAAGCCAATTTTGGCAAACAATTCGGCACCCAAAATTAGGGGAGCCAAGGGCCGGCCGAGCTAGGCTGGCCAGGGGCGGGTAGTGATTTCGGCCTCAGTTGGTTCGATCTAATATTTGATCGGGATTCTTTTTGTGGTCCGATTTAGTTAAAGTTTTAGGCCATATCAGGGTGGTATCGAGATCTTGATAGGGGTCGGTCAAGTTTTTCATTCGAGCTCTTAGTGGGATAAAATTCGGTCCTTATCTTTGTATTTATTTATATAATAATATATAATTTTGTTGATTATGTTTTTTTATATTGGCATGTTTTTTTATATATTTTGTATATTATTTTACTTTTAATTTTTGCATTGTTTTATTTTCTTTAATTTTAGTTCTTTTTTATATTCGATGTATTTTATTTTATTTGTGTATTTTTTATATATATATGGTATTATTATGTATATGTATATATATATGTGTAATATATATTATACTCATAATATGTATATAGTATAATATTTACATTATTTACTTTACTTTATGTTATTTATAATTCTACATAAATATCGTATATAATATTTTACCCCATTATTTCGATATTTCAATTGGGAGTGCCATCCCGGCTATCCGTGTGTCATCTCCTTTGAATGTCGTGAATACCAAGGCAGATTTAGGCTATTGTGTATGCATTTTGGAAATTAATTATTAAATTAAATCAAATTTTCAGTTTTCTTAATAAATATAATGCGAACCTTAGGTACCAATTTTGGGTGTAGTGGGGGTGCTAATCCTTCCCCACTCGTAATCAACTCCCGAACCCATCTCGGTTTACTTTTTCGGTGTCCGGTCTACCTTATCCAAATGGCCGGTGGCGACTCCATTTTTTACCATTTTTATTATTTAAAACACGTGGCTTCCCACCCGAGAAAGGGCCTCCAAGAAAAGGCCCGGACGCAAAAGGTCACTACAACATGGTGACTCCTTGGGGATATAATTTTGTTTTCAAAAACAAAAGAAGAGTTGGGCCTTAGTCATGGTTCGCATTGTAATTATTAAAGAAAATCTTAATTCAATTTAATTTAATAATTAATTTCTAATTTTTGTTTGATATAAACTGTCATCATATATTAGTGATAGAACCCTTAAGTGGGAGAGATTACTTCGCTCTGTGGGGTTTTCACCCCGTATAGTGTTGTAATGTACTCATAGAATCCGATCCTTATATTTCGTGGGGTTTTCACCTCCGTATAATATAAGGGTTGTATCCCCCGAATCGATGTCCCAGCGACAGTTCGGGTACCCTTACTTTAGAACCAAACCGCATATAATGAACCGTAGTATCCCACCCTTTGATCACGCCGATACTCCGCCCATTTAGGAATAACCCATTTTTTAGGTTTTGCTTTGTTGTGGATATTCCCTGTACATTTTAATTGTTTACCTTTTTATTATTCAGTATTTCATTCATTTTATTTATCCGACTATTCCATTACGCTAACATGTTTTCTCTGTCGTTTTTTTTTTCATATTCGCATTGCATATTATATCATATCATAAGTGTTGATTCAAGAATAATCCAATTTAGAGGGTGTAACTAGATATGAGAGAAGTCAGTGATACAAGAGCGATAATGCAAATAGTATCGGGTTAGGGTGAATAAAGACAAACGAAAAGATGATTCGACTGCAAGATACGAAGCAAACAAGAGACGATACAACTTAGACACGTTATTCGAAACTCGACTCATTGGCATCTAGGTCTACCAAAGAAGAGACCTTTGCCTGCATTCTCCATGCATGGCTAGCCATTTGTCAAAAAAAACTGAAGTGTGTAGATTACACTGCCATAAGACTTTTGAACAGTAGAGGAAGAAAATGATGAGACTATCTTGTAAACCGAGGACGATGCTAAGACGTAGAGTGCAAATCGTTCTTTACAAAATCAAGATATCAAGACAAGAAGCTACCCATTATCTGTAGTTCATGTCAGCTTCTTGACAGACATCTTCTCTCAATGAAAGTCTTTCTAAGGATTATTTGCGGATCAATACTCATTTGCATTCATTTTTACATTACATACCTGCAAATATATTTCTTGGGACCCAATGGAGTAATCCGGGAATCAACCAAAGTTTTTTCGTAGATAAAGAATAAAAATCAAAGGCCGAGACCCGAGCAAGTATTACAATAGTTGAAGTATTGAAGGGATAGCAATATATGAATTTCTACTCATGATAGACTAAAGTTCTGCTTTTTGTCTTATCCATGTTTTGACCATGGCTTGAAGTAATGCATCGAATCAACTTTGCTATCTTTGGCCCGAGTGTAGCAAAGATCTTTTTGTAAAGGGCATATGTCATGTTTGGTGATTTTTATTCCAACGAAGAATGTATTTTGCTTAACATACAATGGCCTTGAAAGCATGTATATGTATATCTCTTTTTGCCTTTTTAGGTCCCTAGATATCAATTGCAAAATGTGACATTGAGATCAATTGAATATTGTGATAACGATAAGGTCTAATTTCTCCCCTAATAGACTCTGGTCAGCAAAGCAAGATTACTACTCCTTTGATGAAGTTCGATGATGAAAAAGCTCCAAAATTAATCATGCAGAGTTGCTTGAAATTGAAATTCTAAGCGTAGTCTCCTATGCATTAATGGATCAAAATATAAGGAAATAATAACGAAATATTAAAAGAAAAAACCACTCATTTGCTCGAAAGCCTGGTAATAGACATGTTTAAAGCCTGGCAATAGGCATAATTAAATCCTTGTAATAGGCATGTTTAAGCCTGGTAATAAGCATGTTCAAAGCCTGGTAATAGGCGTGTTCATAAAGAAAACACAGGAAAGCACACACATGTATCTAGATTTCTATTCTTAGAATGATATTTTTGCACTCTAATGGTTGAACAAGTCCATTTTCTTGGATGAAACAAAAGTGAGAATTGAGAAGGATTAGTCTTCTGTAGCAACGCGATAATCATGGGGATGAATCGAGTTATTTAAGGGAATTTTCCGACTTTGAATCGCCATAATATTCAAAGTCTTCACAGACACAAGCTATGCTTGGAATGATCACCGAAAGGTTAAATATGGGATGCTTTTGCACTTGATATTCAAGGCTTCTATTCTAGCTTTTTATATATTTTAATTTTGGTTTCAAGGTCATGTATGCAAAATCCAAAATAACACCCTTCATTGGAATGACAATCAGCAAAATTGATATTTTAAGCAAAAATATTTCCTTGTATTACTTTAGGAGTAAGCTTCAAGATACAAGGTTGTGGATACAAATCGACCTAACACAGAGGAATAACGTGTCAATGATTACAGCGAGAGAGATGACAAGAGTACATATGCCATACATTTTGGAGATTTAAGACAAGTTTTTCCCATTTAGAGAAATGAAGAATGGACTATTGAAGGGAATAATATGTTCAAACACAAAGAAAGTTTACAAATCGGAGGCATTCGCTCGCTAGAAGTTTGAAAAAGACTCAATGTGATGGGTCAGTACCGAAAAATCAATTGTGCTCAAGACTGAATAGAGAGAAGTATCGAAGAAATAATAAGATACATGACAAGAAAATATTTGTGCCAATGATCGAATGGGGCAATGATGAGCAAAAGTAATGGTATGAGTCCCTACAATAGTACAGGGACTAAAAAGAGAGTGTTCGCAGAAATGAGAAATGACTCTAGATTAAAGCATGTTGTGGGGGCATATTTGAGATAAGTACCCAACCGATAAGAAGAAGATTGAAGAGCATACATCAAAGGAATGAAGCGAAGAAGAAATCCGAGGATGACCTTTCAAGGACCAAGAGTTTTTAAAACAACCCTGAAAATGCTCCATATCATTCATCATATAGATAGGCATCCCTAAGATTAGGAGTATGCAAACTCACATTATTCAAGTTTATTGTCTGTTTTCTTGACAGATGTTCAAGAATAAGAAGGAGGATCATATTTTTATGATTCGCAGCGGAAGAAGCAACTCTCAACAAAGATTCAAGAATTTTTCATACTCGAACGTTTGTGATTTGATGCCTATGACCGTCAGAAACCAGGGCATCCTTCCAGACTTTTCAAGCTTCACCTTTCATGGAAGCGAGGAAAACTTTTTGGCAATCTTGTGACGAGATACCCTTTCATGCCTATGACGATCAGAAATCGGGGTATGATCTTTTAGTCTTCGACTTTCATGGAAGTAGTGAAAATCATGTGGTAGTTTTGAAGCAAGTTACACTTTGATGTCAAGACGGTCAAAACCCGGGGTATCCTTTCAATTTTCCAGTCTTCAACTTTCAAGAGAACAGCGAAAATTTTCTAATAATCTCACAGCGAGATGTCATTTTGATGTCAATACGGTCAGAACCTGGGACATCCTTTTATTTTCCTATCTTTGGCTTTCGGGGAAGCAGGGAAGTTATGTGGCAAACTCAAAGTGAGTTACTATTTAGTGCCTATGACGGTCAAAAATCGGGGCACGTCATTTAGGGATTTTGCAAGCTTTAGCGTTCGGGGAAATAGCAAAAATCTTCTAGTCGTCTTGCAACAAGATACCATTTCATACCTATGACGATAAGAAATCTAGGTATGATTTTTCAATTTTCCTGTTTTCAGCTTTCATTGGAAGCAGCGAAAACCTTCCGGTAATCTTGTAGCAATATACCCTTTCATGCCTATGACGATCAGAAATCAGGGACATGATCTTGTAATTTTCTAGTCCTCGGCATTCTGGAAAATAGTGAAGATTTTTTGGCAGCGAGATATCATACCTATGACAATAAAAAAATTGGGGTATGATCTTTAATTTTTTTTTTGTCTTCAGCAGCAGAGAAGACTCGTGGAGGGCTCCAAACTCTAGGATTTTGTCTTCTCAACAGAACATTCCATTTTGAAGAATTCAAGGGCAATGGAGCAGATCGATGCATAAGATCAAGAGAGCGGGCGGTACCCTCAACCTACCCAGACCAAAATGGTCACTCTTTTGTCTTTGCTCTATCCATATTACACAATGATGAGCAAAGAGGAGAAGCTGTTGTAACCCATTTTTGTCCGAGTTAGACTTAAAATAAGCCCAATTAAAAAACATTTTATCCAGTCCAAGCTGCCGCATTTGCATACTCGAAAAGCAGGAAATAAGATATTTGCGCCTGAAAATTTTTTATCTGTAAAATCTATTTAAAAGACCGTGTATTCATTTTTTAAGTATTTAATACCTCAAAATTTTTTTGTATAGGAGAGCTCTTATCGAATGATTTTTTTAGAAAAGTAAAAAGCAAAAAAAAAACAAAAATTACGTGGCTCACGTTGAGCCACGTCACTCCCCCACCATTCATAATTGGGAGGCAACAATTTGGAAAGCCAATTTTGGCAAACAATTCGGCACCTAAAATTAGGGGAGCCAAGGCCGGCCGAGCTAGGCTGGCCAGGGGGTCAGGACAGTGCCCTTGGCCCTAGTTGGTTCAATCCAACATTTGATCGGGTCCCTTTCGTGGTCTGATCTAGTTAAAGTTTTAGGCCATGTCAGGTGGTATCGAGATCTTGATAAGGGTCGGTCAAGCTTTTCATTCGAGCTCTTAGTGGGGTAAAATTTGGTCCTTATCTTTGTATTTATTTATATAATAATATATAATTTTGTTGATTATGTTTTTTATATTGGCATGTTTTTATATATTTTGTATATTATTTTACTTTTAATTTTATCATTGAGTTCCTCAACCTTCTCTAGCTTTCAGAGAATGATCTCTTGGCGATGGTAGATTTGAGAAAGCACTGCCAGTAAACTGGCTGGCATGGTGGTTGGCACTGCCTTTGACACATTTGGCTTTGGCATGGGCACTTTTGCCTTCCCTTTGTCTTTTGGCCCGGCAACGATGAGGTTTCTCCAAATTGCAGCTGTGATCGTTGTTCTCTTGATCATTTGACCTTTATCTGTTTCAAGCTGTGGCACACCATAGAGCATGCAAATGTTAGAAATTAATAAAGGAAAGAACAAACTGCCATTACATTTTGCTGCACATTTATAATTTTCATCTATGATGAGCTTGCCAACATTGATTTTGTGCCCCATCATGATGGAGTGCAATAAAATTAGCCTTTCTTTTAAGACTGTCTCATTATGGGTTGCGGGCATCATATTAGCCTTTAAAAAGTGATTCCATCCTCTCGGTTGATGTTTCAAGGCCAGTCGTTTCACCGTTCAATGCATGTTTGATGACATTATCCATGTTGTGTCAGGCTTACACAAATCTGCTAACAATTTCTTTCTTTTGCCAACGTTCATCGAATGGGCATACTGAAAATATTCACCCCTTGGACCATCCAAATCAAACATAGTGTTAATAATCCTTCATCAAAACATACACGTACCTCTAATCATCAAGAATAACGAATCTTTGGTCACAAGATGGATATAGAATTCTTGAATAATGGTGGCATCAGACTGGGTCAGGACGTAGACAGAGTGTGGTCTAGATGACATGTCATCCTTGGCAAGAAGGTCTGCAAGGAACTCAAAAAATACCGGCAGTGTGTGAACAAACATGTCCTTACGTGTTTTCTTCATGGCATGGTCCCTGACATGAACATACTGCCAAAGCATCGAGTTTCGCTCCTTGGCTTTCTTTAATGTCTAGAGGATGACCTCTTTGCGTTGATATATCTGGGAAAGCATTTCCAATGAACCAGATGGCATCAGAGTCCAAGGCATTGCCTTTGGCACAGACTCGACAACCTTTCCCTTGCCTTTCTTCTCGGTAATAAGTTACCTCCACAGGGCAGGAGTGATCGTCGTTCCCTTGAGCTCTTGAGCTTTATCTATATCAAACTTTGGCACACTATGCTGTATGCAAATGTTAGAAATCAATAAAAGGAAACATAAACTCCCATTATCCTTACCGACACATTTATAAGTTTCATCAATAATGATACGGCCGATATTGATCTTGTGGCCCATGATGATTGAATGTAACAATGCCAGTCTTCCAATGCCAGCCGCTTCACCGTCCGATGGCATTTTGATGAGACAATCCACTTAGTGACAAGTTCACAAAGTTCCTTCAACACCATCTTCCTCTTGGCATCGTCCAAGGCTTCCGCAAACTTGGGTGTTCATCCTCTACAACAAGTTAATTCTTCGCATTTTGTTCAATCACCCCATGCCAGTCATTGCCTTGGCAACAAAATCCTGCATTCACTCAAAGGAACCTTTCAAAATAGAAAAAAAAAAAAAAAAAAACTAAAAATTTAAAACTAAGATATCTTAAGTACTGAAAAAAAATAATTCTCCTAAATTATTGACAATGATCAAACTGAGTTGGCAAATAGTTACCGAATTTTCACAATGAGAATGGTCTCTTTAGCATTATTCCGATTTCAGTATGTGGCAATCTTTTGTTTTGAATAACCAACATAGAAAGCCAAAGAATTGCTTACCTTTGAGTATGCAAAACTCTAGATTGCTCAACAAGGGAGAATGTTTTGCCATTGGGGTTTTGAATAACCACCTCAGAAAACCAAAATACCTCTTCCTTGTAGGCCTATCAAATCTTTGATTGAATTCAGCACCACAGTAGTGCTTAGGCTGTGGTCCTTCTGTTTCGTTTGATGCCAAGGTGTATGTATCCTCAACCGATTCCAAACTTGCCATAGCATTCTTAAGTAAATATTTAATTTTTGGCAACACCATATATGGCATTATTGTCATGGCCAAATTCTCTTGCTTCAGCTCTTCATTCTTAGTCAATTGACATCCATTTTTCATTCCAACAACAAGCTATTTGAGCACACCTCGCTTCATGACATCAATCTTGACCAGAATCGATCTTCTCTGTGGCTCAATTGTTTTGCCATCACACTGATGTTTTATGGCATCAACTTTCATTCCTTGGCAAGTCAATGCCAGGTTCTCATCTAAAATGGATTCCATTGGCTCAACTGCATGGCATTCTTTAAGTTTATCTGCACACTTAAGAGCTTTTTCAACATTAAAAGTGATATTTATTTGTCTTACCAATGCAGGGTTGGCAATTACTGGCTCCACTGGTTTTGCCGAGATGGTGTTGGCATCTGATTCAGATCTGGTATTGCTGGTGCTTGCTTCCCTTTTCTTAGCTTTTTTGGTTTTTTTCGCTGATATTGATTTATTCGCATGGCAAACAATTGGCTCTTCTTCACACGTTAAAATCTCGACTTGGTTGCCACTTAGGGGAGTGACAGCTTTGTTTTGTTCTCTCTGTTTTTGTCGAGCATCATCCATATCACATGGCGAGTTTTTCGGAGGTCCGCATCGAGATAGTGGTATGGCATTAGAAAGCAGTGCTCGGCATCGATATATGCTCGCATCATCACCTCGCCTCTTCTTTCTCTACGTCCTTAGGTTCACCTGCCGGCACTGATTTCTCTTCTTGGCAAATAATTGGCTGATTGCCTTCGTCTTCTTGGTTTGGAACTTCAGAATCCCCTTCTGTCATGGCATCGAACTTGGCAAAATTATCTATCTTTCCCTTAATGTTGTTGTGATCAAGATCCTTGCCCTCAAATTTTTCCTCACACTCTATTACCACTAATGAGTCCAATGTACATGTTGTTGAATATTCTTCATCAGTATAATATATTGATTCAAGTGTGTTAGGAAAAACCTGATACTCGTAATGTTGATTCTAAATTCCTTGAGGAGCAGATGGAGGAAGAAAATTGCCAGCTTGTTGATGTAGTGTTGCCATGGCATTGTTACCACTAACCAAAGTGTTTGCCACCTCCTGCTGCCTTGATGGAAGCTTTATCTCATTCTCTTGAGGCATGCCATTCACAGCCTTTGCAAGCCTCCTGACTTGTTCTTCCAAGCTTCTTCATCAATGTAATTTGTTTGCTCTTGAGGTGGATTTGTTTGCTCTTCGGTGGTTTGTTGTGCAAGGCAATTCTACTATGCAAAATGATGCCAAATGATCCATTGGATCCATAAAGATCTATCGCTGATTTCTCATGAAGAATGCTGCCTTGGGATGGCATTTGGTTGAAGTCAGGTGGCACAACAAAGTTGTTAGGTGCATAAAAATAATCGTCATCTTGATTATTCCAAAAAATATTATGTTGTTGGTTCCATCCTTGGTTGAACTTGTAGGAGGAAATGTTGTTCAGATTACAGTGCCCCGTATAACAATAAGAATTAGGGTTGAAGGGGCAATTATCAAATGAGTTGCATCCTCTACAATAGGCACAAACAACGAGTGTTGCTTGCCTTTTGCTGAACTTTTAGGCACTTGCATTGATGTAATCATGCTTTTCAATTCAGAAATCTGTGTCGTCTTTGCTCATGGACCGCTCTTGGAGTTGGATATTGGCAGTCATAAGTGGGAAAATGTAGTCATCTTCATACCATATGTGGCTTCCTATACTCTTCTTTGTAGCTTTCCTAAAAAAATTAATGATAAAAAGTTAGTAAAATGAAAACAAAAAGACAAGTAAAAATTAAAGCAATAAATTTCGTCGCAATCCTCAGCAACAACGCCAAAAACTTTGTAGACTCTCTAAGTGAATGCTGGCAAAAGAGGCAGAAAATATGTATTGGAAAAGTATAAAACAGTGCCAAGATGAGTCTTTTGCGTGCAAGTATACACGGTCTTCAAGTAATACAACAGTAAGCTGAGTATCAATCTCATAGAGATTGACTTGGAATTCAATTGCCTTGATTGTTACTTGCCTTAAGAAAAAGTTCATTTGTTTTGAAGTTGGTTTTGGAAATAATTGAAAAGAAAATAAATAAAAGTAAAGTAAAGACGTTGGCAAGGAATGCGCTTTAATGAATGATGAGTGTTGGCAGGGAATGCCTGGATTTCACGCTATTCATATCGTGCCAGCCTTTAATAACAACCTGTCTAGGCATTATTTGCCGAGCAAATTCAAAATTAGCAAAGTCTCTCTCGATGGTCATTTCCCTAAATTGATCATGTAAAAACCCCTATATCTCTATAGTGCATGTTTTTAAAATAATCCAATTTGATAAAGATCCAATCTATACTCCTAAGTGGTAGATTTCACTCCCGAAGTAAGTTCATCTACTTGAACGACTTCTCTCGAAGCTTCTCTCCTCAGTATTCAACAACTTAATCATTGCCACCCAAGTCTGTTAAGATATTGAGGAGCAATAGGCCAACAGTGCCAACTCTCGCTTGGCATAGTATTTAGAAAACATTAAAGTATGCTAAATAGATAAAACAATGCCAAAGGCAGATTTATTATTAAAAACTAAAACATAAAATAGTGTTCAACGTAAAACATCCCCTACCAACTATTAGATTATTTCATGGTGAGGGATTTAACCAAAAAAACATAAATGTTTTCCAAATACACCATCATTAAAAAAATTCAAAACAACTTAGAACAAGAGAATGGGTGAGAGGGGTCTCTCGATGCAATCCTCAAGATCCAGGCTCTTGGCCAAGCTAGTCGAACCACCCTCCTTCGTGCGGCCGGTTGTCAATCTTCGCACTCTAACTCCTCACTCCGATCACCCACGATCAAGCACCACCAAAAATCCCCAAAACCACCCATCAAATGCTTGCTTTGTTGGTCTTTAAATAGGCATGCAAAGAGGGTATAGGATAAGCCTTTGAGTTTGAATTTGAATGTGCAAGGGATAAGAGATGTGATCAACTTATCCAGATTTGAAGTGATAAGCTGATAAGCTGATCAGGTTTTCACTAGGGCGGACGTCATATTGCCGACACTGCCTTGACATCCAAGCTTGGCATGAATCTGCCAACCAATCTTGGCACCATCTTATCCGCTATTTTTCAGAGATTGATTTAATTGCTATCTTTTTGGAGCCTGATCTTATCCTATTTTTTCCGGGGTCCAACAGCTTCTTGGCATGACATCAAATTCACTTCTTTGTCAATCGGTGCTTGGCATTGTCTGGTCCATCTATGCCAATAGCACTCGACATTCTCTCTGGCATTCATTCCTGTGTTGCTTTTTTGGGCCAAATACAATGCCAAACCTGCAAAATTGCCAACAAAACAACCATTCACACTGGTATAGAGCAGAATTCTAAACTCCTTATGCAAATGCATGATTTTAACAACCTTATGCAACTAAATGTACCTAAAAACAAGCAAAAACATTGTAAGATTAGCATTAAAAACAATACTTTTGGAGAGGTAACACTATATGTTTTCTGATATATTGAAAATATATGTCTGATTCCTTTTTTACACCATTATAGTAACCCTTTTGACTTGACCTAGTTGCAAGACCGAACCGAGCGAGCTACAATAGGTTTATCGGAGTAAACCGTAAATAATTAAGCTCAAACTCGACCATTTTTTCTTTTATTTTATCTAGATGCAAAATAGTTATCCTATATGTTCATACTGATTTATGGTGAAAACCCAACTTAATTGGGCGTCGAATTGACATCCAATTGGTCATAGATACGTTTTAGGAACCAAATTGCAAATCCTAAAAATTACGAGGACTTAGCCCAATTTTAAGTTACCATCCTTTAATTAGACATGTTACATGCTTACACGTCAAAATTCAGCTCAAAACGATCATCCAATCTTATTCAATTGCATCCACAATATTCAGTGACCAAAACACAAGAAAATAGAAATTCAGTCCCATGACATTAACATAATTAACTCTAATCTTATTCAGCCGCACCGATATGGAGTAGCCACTCGTACGGTACATTGTGTACTCGTATCGTTACACCACGTCGGCTTGTAAAATATTAAAATTGTACCGGTACGAACCTTCATTGTTTCGGTACACGTGTTTTTTTCTTCAAAAAGCAACTTTATAGTAACGAGTTCCCGTACCGATACACCTTATCCCGTACCGGTACGTCAAGCTTAAATTTCTTACTCGTACCAGTACGCACATACCCGTACTAATGCTAAACGTCCTTCTTTGCCTATCCGTACCGATACGGTCCCTTGCGTACCGGTACGCAAAGGCCTATAATGTCATTTTCTACTTGTTCAACATGTTTTCAACCTTACCAAAACATTCTAACATGCCCCTAATACACACCAAACACAATTAAGAATCAAACCACAACATAACATCATAGATTCAACAACTATTTACAGCATCTTGCATCAAATGTAAATCTATAGGCATGCAACCTAGAATACTATTCAAGTAAAACATGAAACTCTAAACCATCACCAAAATCAAACCATAAAGGCCATTTCCAATTCAAGAGCAGCTAGACAAACTTGCTCAAATAGAGAGTTCAACAAAACATCTCCCAAATAACAATGGAAACCCATATTGTCCTTATTATTTATAGTCTAATTCAAAACATACTTTGGTAACCAAGTCTTGTATCGATCCCTTACTTCCCACTGCCCTTCAAGCTTTTAATTCTCTGCATTGATGGACAAAGAGAGCGTAAGCACACTAGGCTTAGTGAGGAGTACTCAAAACAACAACCATCAATGCATTAAAACCATTTCTCAACATTACATTAAAAACTCATTTCAAACATCTTTCAAAACATCACTTAAACCTTATCATGCCTTTAAAACATGCACATGACATCTTTAAAACCATTATATTAAACCATATGCAACATGTATCATTAACCAACAACATGTCTCAATGCTCAACCTCAATTTAAGCCTTCTCATTCATAACAACCATATGCAAAGCTTAAAGAGTAAACATGTATAAATCACATTATACAACATAAACTTTTCAATGATACATCAACAATTTTATTGGCTCACAAGTGATCATTAACCAAGTTCATTTACCAAAAGAGTTCATCGGATACACAGATTCAACAAGTGTTCTCCCAACACTTCAAGGCATCTCAACCGAAAATAGAGATACAATCACAATCACGATACCTAACAACCGGGTACACTTTCAACCCACAGGGACACCAACCCCTTACCTTGGTTAGATGCTTAATCCACTAACGAGAGTATACGGTACTGTAAAACCCCTCTACTATTAGGGTACTTGGATAGAGTTTTCGGTACACGGATCTAAACCCCTCAACATCCAAGGCAACTTATTATAGTGCACTATCAATCCTATGGTCGGCAAACTATATCCGATAACAATTTTAAAACCACATCACTTGCCAATATAATTAACCATTTACCATTACCTCATTGTTTTAACAACCATTAAACCAAACCATTTTCCAAAGTGACAACCATGCTTTAAACCACAAGTATAAACCATATACTTACAAGGATCACTTACCATGTGCATTCTTTAGCATCCCATGCTCAAAACAATATCTCATGTACTTAAAATCATGCTTAAAAAGTAGGTTTAATGTAAATCAAAATAAATGCATAAAACCATTTCACACTAGCATGACCGAGAGAGAAAACCACATTTACTTACTTCCGAGTTTAAACATGCGTCGAGTTTAAACATGCGTATCAAGCTAAGTTTAAACTCCCATAAACCACCTTTAAAACATTCCAAAGCTGAAATCCACGTTCTCACTCACCGATATGCGAAACCTCGGTTTGTCGATGCAAAATCAAGCGTTCGAAACCTCCAAAGCTTCATTGATCACTTCTGGATCAACCTCCCCTGTTTTAACCACATTACACAGAGGATTAATGCATCTCAATGCATTCAAAACACTGCAACAACAATTCATCACGTACTTCCACATTCCTCTCAAAATTACCCAACCACAACAACTGAAATCATCATCTAATCCTTTCCACACACAACCAGCCAAAATCTAACAATCTAACACTTCCATAATCATCAATTAACACTCAAAAACATGATTGATTCAATCATATACTTCCAACAATTAAACAGCCACCACAACTCCATAAAAGCACCAATCTAATAACATAAACAACTAGGGATTCAAGAGTTTTGGGATTCCATTGTTAAAGACAACTTATAAACATAATCATACATCCAAAATATGATTAAAACCAATCTTCAACATTAGAAAACAAATCCAAAACGAAACTTTCACTATTTCATCAATTTCACCCAAATAAATCAACTAATTCAATACAAAAACACAAAATCAGATTAGAAACCATAAATCAAGGATAAAACACTTGGGGATATCAATAAATAACCATTCAATAGAGGAGATCATGGACCTTACCCCTATTGTGTGATTTCTCCCTCAATTGGCTTGTTTAAAGCTAAGAAAACATAAGATTTCAATAAGGTTTTGTAAATCAAAGTTAATGAATCAATTACAAATTAATAAACTGAGTAAAATGATCTATCACCTCTGATTTTTTTATGAAAACTTGAGTGTTTAGCAGAAGAAAAGTGGAGAGAAAAGTTACGTCAATTTTCTTGAAAATGATAACTAACTTTTTAATAACCAAATTTCCTTTTAATTAACTTTTAAAACACATGTTAAAAAGGTTTAATTGATAGGATAAATCACCAGCAAAAACTTGGTAAAATAGCTAAGAATTCTAAGAGTTTGATCATTTTCATTTTAGTCACCTTTAAAAATAATTTTTAAAAATTGCATTTTTGTCACCAACCAAAATGTCACACTTCCAAATCTCAATTTCAAATATTGATTCCACCAATGTTAATCATATATTAAAATATGATTTTTAACCATTTTTCTATATTTTATCTTACCGAAAAATATATGGTCCCGAATTTAACTCGAATCCCTAGCCTGGTCCACTAGACCGACTAACAAGCTACAAAACCGCTAGGCCCAAAATTCCGGGCATTACAACTCTCCCCCACTTAAGAAATTTCATCCTCAAAATTTTACCTGGAGGAAATAGGTGCGGAAATTGTTTTAGCATATCTGACTTGCGTTCCCACTTGGCCTCCTTCAACACTGCGGTGCCTCTAGGACACCTTGACAAGCTCGACCGTCTTGCCACACAAAACCTTATTGCTGGTATCAAGAACCTCTGTTGGTTCCTCATCATAAGATAGATCCGGCCTCAACTCAATATCCACTACTGGCATAACATGCGAGGGATCCGATCGATACCTCCACAACATCGAAACATGAAACACATCATGAAACCTCTCCAACTCATGAGGTAACCTCAAACGGTAAGCAACAGGACCTAGATGCTCAAAAACCTTGTATGTTCCAATAAACCTCAAACTAAGCTTACCTTTTTGCCCGAAACACATCACCTTCTTCCAAGGCGATACCTTCAAAAACACCGATCACCAACATCATACTCAATATCTCTACGCCTCAAATTTGCGTAGGATTTTTGACGATCCGAAGATGCTTTCAAGTGTTCACATATCAGCTTCACTTTCTCATTCGTACATTTCAATACATCCAGCAAGAAAAGATGCTTCTCCCCAACCTCAGCCCAACATACACGGCGTAGGACACATCCTTCTATACAACGCCTCATACGGTGCCATCTGTAAACTAGCCTGATAACTTTTTTTTATAAGAAAACTCCACCAGAGGCAATTGCTTCTCCCACATTCCCTGGAACTCAATAATACAACATCTCAACATATCCTCGAGAACCTGAATCACGCGCTCTAACTGACCATCCGACTGAGGATGATACAAAGTGCTGAAATTAAGTTTCCCAAATCATGATGCAAGCACATCCAAAACCTTATTGTGAACTACAGATCTCTATCCGAAACTATAAATTTAGGCACCACATGCAAACGTGCAATCTTGGAGATGTACGGATCAACCAACCTATCTAAGGTATACGTAGTATGTACCGACACAAAATGTGCACACTTCGTAAACCGATCAACAATCACCCAAATATAATCCTTTTTGGTCGAATCACAGACAACCCAGACATAAAATCCATAGTGATCATTTCTCACTTCCATTCCGGTATCTTTAACGGTTGTAAGAAATTGGATGGAAACTGATGCTCAGTTTTCACCCGCTGACATACCATGCATCGAGAAACAAAATCAGCCACATCTTTCTTCAGTCCCACCAAATAGTACTCATCCTTCAACCCCGATACATCTTAGTACTACTGAGATGCATAGCAAAAGGACTAGCATGAGCTTTGGTCAAGATGGTATGCCTCAACTCATCATCTTCAGGCACCATAATTCAACCCTTAAAACACAACATCCCATCATCATTGAAATGAAAATCTGTAGGAATCCCATCCATGATATCTTTCACATACGGCACCAAAATCTCATCATACCATTGCTTTTCCTTAATCAACTATGACAAGGATGGTTTTACTTGTAACTCAGCTAGCAACCCTCCATCACAAGTCACACTTAACCGAGCGAACATAGCTCTCAACTCCACAACAACCTTCCTACTCAAAGCATCCACTACAATGTTAGCATTGCTCGGATGATACTTAATGGTCAGATCAAAATCTTTAAGCAACTCTAACCACCTTCGTTGCCTAAGATTCAACATTCTTCTAAACATCAAATACTTTAGACTTTTATGATCCGTATAAACTACACACTTCTAGTCATAAAGGTAATGCCTCCAAATTTTTAAGGCAAACACAACTGCGGCAATCTCAAGATCATGAGTAGGGTAATTATGTTCATGCACCTTCAACTGCCTAAATGCATACGCAACTACCTTACCTTCCTGCATCAACCCGCATCCAAGCCCAACATATGACGCATCACTATAAACAACGAACTCCCTTCCCAATTCAAGTTAAACCAAGACTGGAGCTCGTGTCAGAGCTTTCTTCAACATTTCAAAAGGTTGTTGCCTATCATCCGTCCACTCAAAATGAACATTCTTCTGCCACAACTTGGTTAAAGGAGCCGCCAAACTAAAGAACCCTTCTATGAACCTACGGTAATAACCAACCAACCCAAGGAAACTCTGAACTTTTATCACAGATTTAGGCACCTTCCAACTCATCATAGCCTCAATCTTGTGCGGATCAACACGTATTCTCTCGGCCGACACAACATGCCCAAGGAAAATAACCTTCCTAAGCCAAAACTAACATTTTCTTAACTTGGCATACAACTGATTAGCCAACAACGTCTAAAGCACAATCCGTAAATGTCTATCATGGTCCTCCTCGGTACGAGAGTACACATGGATATTATCAATAAACACAACCACAAAATGGTCTAAAAACTCATAGAACACACGTTTCATCATGTCCATGAAAGCAGCTGGTGCATTGGTCAAACCAAACGGCATCACAAAAACTCATAATGCATGTACCTCGTACGAAAAGTTGTATTGGGCACATCCATATCCTTCAACCTTCAACTAATAGTACCCAAACCTCAAATCTATATTAGAAAACACTGAGGCACTCTTGAACTGATCAAATAGATCATCTATCTGTGGCAAGAGATACTTGTTATTTATCGTCAACTTGTTCAATTCCCGATAGTCTATACACATCCGTAATATACCATCTTTCTTCTTTACAAACAACACCGGTGCTCCCCACGGTGAAAACTAGGTCTAATAAAACCTTAATCAAGCAACTTCTACAGTTGCGTCTTCAACTCCTTTAACTCTTTTGGAGCCGTGCTATACGGAGTAATAGACACTGGTGCTGTATCCACAAAGACCTCAATGTCAAAACTCAACCTCACGGTCTGATGGCAACCCCGGTAACTCTTCCAAAAAACACCCAGAAACTCACATACGGTGTGAATATCCTGCACCCTCAACTTCTTTAAACCATAATTCATAACGTAGGCCAAGAAAACCTGACATCCATAATCTATCATTCGACTTACTTCCAAAGCCGAAACAGCATTGACAATAACTTAGCGTTTTCACCAACAACCACCACCTCGTAATCATTAGACAACTTCAGGGATATCCATTTAGCCTCAAAATCTACTACAACCCTATGCCCGGTCAACCAATCCATACCTAAAATCACATCAAAACCATGGAATGACAACTCCATCAAGTCCACGACAAACTTATGTCCCTGAACCATCAGCGGACACCTACAATACAACCTCTTAACCACGACTATCTCCCCAAGAGAACTAGTCACTCTAACACCCACATTAAGAATTTCAACAGATATATCAAGCAATTGTGCACGCTCATTCAAGATGTATAAATGGGTAGAACCAGAATTAACCAACGAATACAATGACAAAGACTATAAGGTAAAAGTATCTACAATCACATCGGTGTCATTACGACCTTCAAGGTGCGCATACATCCTAGTCGGTCCACCTCCCTCAAGCTGGATAGCAATGGTATGAGCCATAGTCCTCTGCTCACCATCTCTACGCTAGGAATAGTCCACGACCACGATCACAGCCACGGCCCCTTTGCGGAGCAATAATAGGTGCAACACCCTGCCCACCTCTAGCCAACAAAGGACAATCACGTCTTAGATGGTCACCAACTCCATCAATCATTGGCCACAACAGGCGCGGGGGGCTGACCCTCCCTGGCCAAACGCGGACAATCTCACCTCAAATGATCTTAGAATCCACAAACCTAACAAGCGTTAAACGAAGCTCTAACCTGGGCACTCTACCCCTGGACTTCATGTCCAACAACACATTTGCCATGCCTTGACTCCGGTGAAACCTCCGATCACGATGTCTCTTGGCCTGACCACCGCCACTACTAGAATCAGCTGCCCTCTTACCAGAGCTAAAACCCCAAGACCCAGAAGCCAAACCTAGATTCTATTTAACATCCTTAGCCCGCGAAACCAACACATTAAAATTTGTATAATCAGCAGCAATCATGTATATCTTAACCTCCTACACGAGCCCGTAACGAAAACGGTCACATTGCGTACGCTCGTCGGGAACTAACTCATGTGCATATTGACTCAAACTCACAACTAAACCTCGTACTCCGCAACAGACATACTGCCCTACACCAAAGCCATAAACTCACGCTTCCTATCGTCATGATATTGGACTCTTGGATACTTCTTTCGAAAAGCACCACAAAAGAACTCCCAGGTTACATCTTTGGTCACTATATTGGGTATCGTGGTAGTCCACCACGTATACGCATCACCTTGAAATAAGGACACAACATAGCCTAGCTTACAAGCATCAGAATAGCCCATCTGGCCCAGTATCCTCTCAGTTGGCCAACCATCCCTCAGATGCCTCATGTGACAAACCTCAGAACTCAACTCTACCCAAACTACGAAGACACTCTAGTGGTAAACCCTACCCAATTACTAGTGGTACCGGTACATGAATACCTGCAACTGCTGCCTGAAAAGAACCAATCATGGCTTGAATCAACGGTGTCATATCATCCATCCCTGGCCCAGCTGGCGTAGGTGGTACTTGCTCTACTACCTTAGGTGGATTAGGTGGGGGTGGTGGCAACCCTCCAGGAGGTATAACATTCTCCTCAATCTCCTACCCAGTAGCAGTAACAATCATAATGGATCGTAACTCTCTCCTCGGTCCCATCGTGTCAACAATATATCTAAGGCATGATAATCATTCAAATACAAAACAGTTAGGCCAGCTTCAAACAAGGATCCAAGACTTCCATTTCAAAATCATAATATTTCATACTATAATAATAAGGTAATGGGTTTCTCAAATTCCCCCAACATGGCATAAATTAACCACCGTGCATATTACAATCATCGTGCGTATCAAACATCAGATAAAACTCTCGCAATAACATTACAACAATCAAACCAACTCCCAACCATCGCAAACCTAACTCTGATACCACCAAATATAACCCCCTCGACCCAGCCTAATCGTAAAACCAAACCGAGTGAGCTATATTAGGTTTACCAAAGTAAACCATAAAGAATTTAGCCCAAACCCAACCATTTTTTCTTTTATCTTATATATATGCAAAATAGTTATCCTATATGTTCATACTGATTGATGGTGAAAACTCAAATTAATCAGGCGTCGAATTGACATCTAATTGGTCATAGATACGTTTTAGGAACCAAATTGAAAATATTAAAAATTATGAGGACTTAGCCCAATTTTAAGTTACCATCATTTAATTAGACATGTTACATGCTTACACCTCAAAATTCAGCTCAAAACGATTATTCAAACTTATTCAATTGTATCCACAATATTCAGGGACTAAAATGCAAGAAAATAGAACTTCAATCCCATGACATTAACAGAATTAACGGACACCAGTATCGGTACGATCATAGTTGTACCGATACGGAGTAGCCACCCGTACCGGTACACTATGTACCATACCAGTATGCCACGTCAGCTTGTAAAATATTAAAATCGTACCAGTACAAGCCTTCATTGTTTTGATACACGGGTTTTTCCAAAAAAACAACTTTCTAGTAATGAGTTCCCGTACTGATACACCTTATCCTATACCAGTACGTTTTGTGCGTAATAAGTGCTCTGCAATTGTGCAAGTGTACACATCGCAAGTTATAGTATAAAAGATATCGTCTCCATAGGGATTGGTGCCACTTCAAGAATCTAATCTCTTGCACTGTAAAAAGTAAAAGAACACAAGTAGAAGATTGTAGGAGTTTAACTAACAACTAAACTATAAAGCAATAAAGTAAAAGAATATGTAATCAAATGAGAGAGAATATGTCAGGTTATCGTGAGTTGAGGTGTGATAGCCGATTGGATCGTCTAGGTAAAAGAGTGTAAGGACAACTCAGTTGTCGTGGCAACTTGCGCAGCGGGGTTGCCTTGGCAACTAATCGACGGTTGCCTGGGCACTAGCTGGGCAACTACTTGGGCGGCTGGGCAGCAACTTCAAGGTTCGGCAGAGTGTTCTTCAATGATTTTTTCTTATCCCTAAGTCGAAACTCTAGCTAATTGTACATGCCTTGACAATACATCCGTGCATGAATCAAGGGTGAACAACAACCAATCTTGCGCTCCTCTTAGCCGTTGAAATCATTAACTTATTCCTAAGCTAGATTAATCTTCACCATCAATAGATTGAATAAAGACCATACTCATTCGTTTCTTGAATCTAACTCTCCTGATATTAGATAAATAGATGAAGTTACAAGATCCTCTCCCAATTCACTCGCAAACAATAATAAAAACCAAGAATAAGTAAACCTTGAATTGAAAGCGCAAACTCTTATTACCTAAACAAAAACCAATTGTTTCTCACAACCACAAAACAGAATAACCTTAGCCAAATAGATTTAGTTCATGGCTAGGTTCCAAACAAACACAAAACAAAGAATTCCTAACATAAACCTAATTGAACAAGAAAGAAAAAGATGAAGAATAGTTGAAGCCTTTGTCGAAATCTCTCCCTTGCTCTTGTCGAAATCTCCATCTCCTCTCCTTTTTTCTCCCCATTGAGTTTGACGGCTTGGTCTTCTTTAAATAGGAGATGGCTAGGTCAAAATCCTTCTTGAGGAGGAAGTTAAGTTAGAATTAAATACTTTAAAAGAATATAATTCTTTATTATATTTAAATTCCTTCTAGATCTTCTCCTATCTTTTTGGGATTTAATTTATCTTTGACCTTTTCATGGAAATCAAACTCCTTTGGGATTTAACTTTGCTCTACGTCATCTTGGGTTTATCTAGTCATCAATTTTGACTGCCATATCACCTTATCCCTTATCGACAATTACCAACAACTAGCGGCATCTGCTTCATGCATTGCCAAACTAGCTCGGCATCTCCTTCATGCATTGCCATGGCAACTGGTTCCAGCCTTGCTTTGGCAAGTGATTCTACACACACACAAAAACACACCAAAGCAGTATCTTTTTCTTCAAAATTAAGCAAAATATGAAATCAAGCTTGTCCACCAAGGAAACATTGCAAACATGCATGAATGGATAATAATGCAACTAATATGAGCCTAAGTCTAGCAATAATATGAATAAAAATGGTGAATAAAATAGTACTTTTAGACACTTAACACACCCCAAACTCGAACTATTGCTTGTCCTCAAGCAATGCAAACTAATAATTACCCGCCAAGACTTCAATTTTCACAAACTTAGCCTTGAACTTGATTTCAATTCCCAGAACCGTGGCACAAAGTATGATTGGCTTTTCATTTTTCAGAAAACTTAGGAGTTACTCAGAATCAAACTATAATGCTTGTGAGTGTGTGCGGAGTTGTGTGAAGTTGATTTTTTGGATTCTATGCAAACAAGAGGTTTTCAAATTACTTCATTAGGTTCTTTTAACTAGAGCCGGTTTCGAGCACCTCTAGTGTTTTTTTATATATTTTTTAATTTTCTTAAGTTAATTAATTTATTCGACTAGAGTCGGTTTTGGGCACCTCTAGCGATCAATTTTTAGCACATACTAGACCCAATTTTGGGCACCTCTAGCAATCAATTTGTAGCACATACTAGAGCCAATTTCGGGCACCTCTAGCATTCATCCAATTTTTATTCTAATCCCCCAATTTTTTAACTAACAACCTAAGTTCGCTAGAATTCCTTAAATCAATCAAGCCACAACAGTGTTTCATCAAGTTTAGCATCATAGTAAGATTCTAAGTGTTTCCACGTTTATCCTAGAATAAAAAGTTCTATCAATTAAGTACATTGGCAAAGTCATCATCGGATATTCATTTAATCTAGGCAATTCTTGTTCCAACCAAAGGTATGGAAAGCAATTTATGTATCCTAAATGTAATACTTAAGATGAATACAACTAAACATGGTAACTAACTAATAACAATCTCCCCAAACTTGAGTGAGGCATTGTCCTCAATGCATGCAACAAAGAAAAATAAAAATAACAATAAAAAAAAGTAAAATGCAAACAATGACTTACTCTGAGAGTTCGTCGTCGTGGATGATTAGTTTCCTTTTGGTCGGTGTCTTGATTCTTTTGCTTGAATGCGATGGTTACTTCCTTGTTGCCGATTATGGAATCGATCATCGTACGGGGTTGTCCCCATCGTCCTCTTCATCAATGTCATTTGTTTTTTGCTTGGGTTTGGAGGATTCGATTAGTGTGGTCTTTGTTGGTGCAATGGAGGACTCGTTTGAATCTGAAAAATCATACAATGATTCAGTATGAGTTGATTCGGGAATACGTATTTTACCTTTGGCTTTTGCAGTGGTTTTTGGGGTGTCTTTAGCTTTGGTTGCCGCGACATCTTCAGTTTTGGTTGCCGTGGAAACTACTTGGGCAGGCACAATGTAGGTTGTCACGGTATCATCTATTGTGGTTGTCGTGGCAACTGCTTCATTGGTTGTCGTGGCAAGGATTTCAGCAGGAAAAATGGGGAACAGCATATGGCTGTCCGGGTACTTTTCCAGGATGACTTGGGTGATGGCATTGTTGTAATACTTCATGTACCACATGAACATTAGTTGTCGGTCTTCAATTTTCCTAAGGCAGTTCACCAATGGTTGTAAGAGTGCTTCAAGTTGTCCCGGGGTTGCTGTTCGAGTTGCCCGGGCATTATTTTCTTGGGCATTAGGAGTTACCGAGGCAGCAGGAGTTACCGCGGCAATTGAAGGCATTGGGGATTTTACCAATGCCTCTCCCATTAGCTTTCAAATTTGTGCTCAATTCCAACCGGACTTTGGTAGGGCCTTTCCATCAGTGGACTCACTTGGGACATGCATCTCCTTGCAAAGATTGGAAATTAAGCAAAGGAAGAAAAGAGAACCCTTGTCTTTTGTGCTAGATACAAAAATCTCATCACAAATAATTTTTCCAATGTTAATGATGCGATTATGCAAGATAGAATGTATGAGCAAAAGACGAGGTGTATCAATGGTGGTATTGTGTGTTGTGGGCATTAAAGAAGTTTTAACAAACTTATTCCATGCCCTTGTATTTACCGTCGTTCCAATGAGTTCCCGATAGAGTGAGTTCTTGAAGCACCTTGTCGAGTTGTTTGGGTTGATCAACAAAGGCTTGATGCTCATCTTTCTCAACGTAGATCCCGTAAAAGGTGTTGATGTTTTCGGTGCTTATGAGAATAGCCTTGTCACAAACAAAAACATAAAGATTATTCGGGTTAGGTGAGTGAACATAGAATTCTCTTACCTATGAGATGTTACCCGGTTTTGATTGATGGCAAAAGATTTGCCACTTTTGATGTGCAATCCTTTCGAAGATGAATGGTTCAAGGCCGAAATCTTGATGAGAGTTGGAGTATTCGAAGCCTTATTCTTCGCAAATCTTCCAGCTTTCAAACTTGGAGTGAAATCTTTCTTGAACCACTGTTGTAGCAAACTTCTTGTATCTTGGTTCTTTGGAGGAACTTGGATGAACCAAAAATTCAATTTTGGATGCCATGGATGATCTTGGTTGTAAGTTTGGTAGAAACAAAGAAAAGAAAGCAAAAGAAACTAAAGAGTTGCAAGATGAAAAATAGGAATAGGTTTCTTGGAAGTTAAGGGTGACCGGTTAAATAGAAAAAGATAGGTATTAAATATAGTGGGTGGGATTAATTGGAAAGAAAGAAAAGAAGTGTTTTGATTGAAGGAAGGTGACGGCTAGGGGATTGGGGGAAGGAGAAGGGTTTGGCCGGCTATGTATGGTTTATTTAGGGTAAATTGGAGGCTTAATGTAAGCCTTAGATTTAGCCCATTAATTTCCTTATTGAAGAAGTTTCCTTCTTGAATCAAATTCCTTTTTTATCTTGAACTCTTTTCCTACAATTCAAAACCAAATAAAGTAAGGATTAAAATTAAAGATAAACTAATAAAAGAAAATAAATAAAGATGTGCAAAGAAATTCTTAAACATAAAATTTAAAAACAATTAGATAAATATGAAATAAAGATGTAGTCTTAATCTTAAAGAAAATAAATAAATCTATCCTAAAAAGAAAAATAATCGAAAAAAAATTAAATAGTTTGAAAAAATAAAAAAGAAAATATCGAAAAGAGAGCATGTTCATGCATCTCCTAAGGTGACCACTTCTTTGTTACGTTCCACATAGGCACCGTTGTAGTGCTTCAATCTTTGTCCGTTAACTTTGAATTCATGTTCGTCAGTGATGGACTTAATTATCACGGCACCATGGGAGAACAGTTTGAAAACTTCGAATGGTCCCGACCATCTTGATTTCAGTTTTCCCAGGAAAAGTTTCAACCGAGAATTGAATAAGAGAACTAGTTGCCCTGGCATGAATTGTCGCGACACTAGTTTCTTGTCATGCCATTGCTTTGTTCTCTCATTGTAGATTCGTGCATTGTTATAAGCGAGTGCATGGAATTCTTCTATCTAGTTGAGGTCCAGCAAACGCTTTTGCCCGGCACTTTCCCAATCCATATTCACAGTCTTGATTGCCCAATATGCCTTGTGTTCAATTTCCACCGATAGATGGCATGTTTTGCCATAGACAAGTCGGAAGGGAGACATACCTAAGGGTGTTTTGAATGCAGTGCGATATGCCCAAAGTGCGTCATCTAGTCTTACTGACCAATCCTTCCTAGAAGGATTTACAACTTTTTTGAGTATACCCTTCAATTCTCGGTTGGAAATTTCTGCTTGCCCATTGGTTTGTGGGTGATATGCTGTGGCAATTTTGTGTGACACGCCAAAGCGTTGCAACATCTTGGCAATAAGTTTGTTGTCAAACTGCTTGCCTTCATCACTGATAATTGCTCTCAACATCCCAAACCGTGTAAATATATTTTTCTGGAAGAATCGTTGCACGGTCTTGGAATCGTTGGTAGGAACTGCAGCTGCCTCAACCCATTTAGACACGTAGTCGACGGCAAGTAAAATGTAGAGGTTGCCAAATGAAGATGGGAAATGTCCCATAAAATTGATCCCCCATACATTGAACAATTCTACCTCGATGATGTTTTGGAGTGGCATCTCATATCGTCTAGAGATATTGTCTGTCATCTGGCAACGATCACATTGCTTGTAAAACTCTTGGGCATCTTTGTACAGTATTGGCCAATACAAACCGGATTACAAAACTTTGGCCGCGGTACATGTTCCTCCAAAATATCCTCCATAGGGTGAAAAATGGCATTGCTGGAGTACATTCTGCTGCTCCTCTTTAGGGACACATCGGCAAATAACATGATCTGCACATTGTTTAAACAAAAGAGGCTCATCCCAAAAGTAATGCTTAGCATCATGGCGAAACCACTTCTTCCCTTGGTGCGTAAGGTCATAAGGTAAAATACCACAAACAAGAAAATTAACTAAATCCGCGTACGAGGGTATTGTTGAGGCATGTGTTGCCGTGGCAACTGCTTCCATGGTTGCCGAGGCGTGCGCGTCTAGAGTTGCCGCGGCATACACGTCAAGGGTTGCCGAGGCATGCGCATCAAGGTTTGCCGAGGCATACACGTCTGGAGTTATCGAGGCGTGATCTTCAAGGGTTACCGAGGCATGTGCGTCAAGGGTTACCGAGGCATGCGCATCCATGGTTGCCGAGGCAACTAATAGTTGCTCATCCGAGAATGCATCACATATCTCTAAATCCACGTCCTCCTCCCTATTACGTTCTAAGCGTGATAAGTGATCGGCCACTTGATTTTCTGTTCCTTTCTTGTCCTTAATTTCAATGTCAAACTCTTGTAAAAGCAATATCCAACGAATCAAACGAGGTTTGGCATCCTTTTTAGTAAATAGATACTTAATTGTCGAATGGTCCATATGGACAATTACCTTTGTACCAATCAAATAGGATCGGAACTTGTCAAATGCGAAAACTACGACTAGTAACTCTTTCTCCGTTGTTGTGTAATTCACTTGAGCACTATTAAGAGTTTTACTAGCGTAGTATATCACATGAAAGGTCTTACCTGTGCGTTGGCCTAGGACTACTCCTACCGCGAAATCACTTGCATCACATATGAGCTCAAAAGGTAGCATCCAATCGGGTGGAACGACAATGGGTGTCGATGCAAGCTTTTTCTTTAGGGTTTCGAATGCTTGGGCGCAAGAATAATCAAAATTGAAGACTTTATCATGTTCAAGCACATTGCATAAGGGTTTAGTAATTTTAGAAAAATTATGAATGAACCACTTGTAAAAACCTACATGTCCAAGAAAGCTTCGAATTCCTCTAACCGAACTTGGTGGGGGTAATTTCTCGATCACGTCCACCTTGGCTTTGTCTACTTTAATTCCTTTGGATGAAATCTTGTGGCCGAGCACTATTCAATCATCTACCATAAAATGACACTTCTCCCAATTAATGACTAAATCAGATTCTTCACATCTTGCCAACACATTCTCTAAATTGTCGAGGCAACTGTCGAAGTCATTACTAAAAATGGAAAAATCATCCATGAAGATCTCAAGGAAGTCTTCGACCATGTCTGAAAAGAGTGTCATTATGCATCTTTGGAAGGTTGTCGGGGCATTACACAATCTGAACGGCATCCTTCAGAAAGCATAAGTACCATATGGGCATGTGAAGGTTGTCTTTTCTTGATCTTCTAGTGCTATGGCAATTTGATTGTAACCTGAATAACCATCAAGAAAATAATAAAAGGGTTTACCTGTAAGACAATCAAACATTTGATCAATAAAGGGTAATGGGAAGTGATCTTTCCTAGTGGCTTTGTTTAGCTTTCGATAATCCATATAAACCCTCCAACCGGTCACAGTCCTGGTTGGAATGAGTTCATTATTTTCATTACTTACCACCGTTATACCTCCCTTTTTCGGTACACATTGTACCGGACTTACCCATGTACTATCAGAGATAGGGTATATGATGCTGGCGTCAAGCCACTTGATGATTTCTTTCAGTACAACCCCTTTTATAGCATGATTCAGTCTCATCTGGGCCTCAATTGAATGTTTGTGATCATCTTCCAACAAAATCTTGTGCATGCACATTGCCAGGCTAATTCCCTTCAAGTCGGCAATTGTCCACCCTATTGCCTTCTTATGTAACTTCAACATTTTGATCAGCTTCTTTTCCTGCCCAAACTGTAACTTAGAGGAAATAATTACAGGCAATGTATTATCAGTTCCCAAGTAAGCATATTTTAGTTGTCCTGGCAATTGTTTCAACTCAAGAATCGGTGGTTGTTCAATGGAGGGCTTTTCGAGTTTACCTTCCTTACCTGAGTAATCCAGTGGTTCAAAGTATGTACATGGTCGATTGACTAACCAATTTGCCTCTTCCTGTTGTTCCTCATTGATCGATTCTTCATACTTCTCAGGTTCCTCTTGATCGGCAATGTAGTTGCCGAGGCAATTAAATTCCTCGTTGAAGTCAAACTCTACTATGGCATGAAGAAGTTGGCATTCTTCCAGATCATCGGCATGCCTTAGTGTTTGGAACACATTTAGTTTAACTTGCTGGTCATTCACCCTTATTGTGAGTTCTCCTTTTTCAACATCGATCAAGGTTCTCCCTATTGCTAGGAAGGGTCTCCACAGAATGATAGGTGCATGTTCATCTGCTTCACAATCCAAAACAATAAAGTCAGTGGGAAAAATAAATTTATCAACTTTTACCAGTATGTCTTTGATTTTTCCCTCTGGATGCACATAAGATCTGTCGGCTAGTTGTAGCATAACTGTTGTAGGTCTTGCCTTCCCAATTCCTAGTTTCTGGAAAACCGATTTAGGCATCAAGTTTATGCTTGCTCCAAGGTCACATAATGCTTTCCCGACATAGTGGTTTCCAATGGAACAAGGTATTGTGAAATTTTTGGGATCCTTCAACTTGGGTGGCATGCGATTGTGCAACATGGCCATGCATTCCTCTGTTGCGACAACTGTTTCAAACTCTCCTAGCCTTGTTCTCTTGGACACAATGTCTTTAAGAAACTTGGCATAGTTAGGCATTTGTTCAATTGCTTCAACCAATGGCAAGTTGATATGGACTTGCTTTAGGATATCAAGAAACTTCTTGAATTGATATTCTTGATTTTGTCGCTTCAACCTTTGTGGGAATGGTGGTGGAAGTCAGATATTTGTGATCCTTTCATTAGTCTGGAACCTGATTGATGGCGTTGCCGGGGCAACTGGAGTTACCGAGGCATCATCAACTGGGTTATCGTAGCATGCCTATCATTGGTTATCGCGACATCCTTGTCGTTGGTTGCCGAGGCATGCTTATCGCTGGTTGCCGCGGCAATTCCTAGTTCAGCATCTGAGGCTTTGCCGCTGAGTTTGTCTTGTTCTTTTTGTGGAGTTTTGTTTGATGAGCGAGCATGAGCCTCTTTAAGTTGTTGGCCACTTCTAGTGGTGATGGCCTTACATTGCTCATGGCCAATTTCTCTTGCGACTTCAGTATCGCTAGGTAAACCTCATTGCGGTCTAGTATTCAAGTTTTGAGCAAATTGTCCGACTTGATTTTCCAATGATTTGATTGTTGCCTCTTGGTTTTGCAATCTCATCTCGGTCTTGTTAATAAAAGTATCAGTTCTTTTTATGAAGTTACTATTCTCAGCCATATAAGATCCAGTTTTCAACATAAAAGTATTGAGAGAATTTTCCAAAGAACTAGATGTTTTCGGTTGTTGTTGCGGCAACTGTTGCCGTGGCATATTCTGCTGGAATCATGATGCTCGTGCATTCTTGTTGTTCTGGTTTAGAGCATTGCTGGGATTACTCCATGAAAAATTTGGGTGCTTCTTCCAAGCTGGATTATATGTGTTGGACATCACATTGTTGTTTCGGTTGTAATTCCCCACATAAAAGCTGGATTCCAGATTTTGCATACATTCAGAAGAATCATGGTTACCACCACATAACTCACAAAAGGAATCCATTACCTTGACCTCTTGTGTGTTGTTTGATTTCTGCATGTTCTGGACAATCTTGGTTAGAGTGGCCAATTGTGCCGAAATTGAATTTGATGATCCCAGTTCATGTATTGTGGCTTGGCGTCTAACTCCTCATTTTCTAGCAGATGAGAATTGATAATCCTTCTTGGCAAGCCTGTATAGAATTTGCATTGCTTCTTCCGGTGACTTGTCTAGAAGTATGTCGTTTTCCGAGGCATCTAGCATCATCCTTGTTGGTGTATTCACAGTGTTGTAAAACATTGTTACTTGTTTCCACACTGAATCCGTGTAGGGGCATTTGTGTAAAAGTTCTCTATATCGCTCCCAAGCCTCGTACATGAATTCATCATCTGCCTGCCGAAAAGAAGTAATTTCATCACGAAGCTTATCAGTCAAATTTGTAGGATTAAATCGAGTAAGGAAATCACGACAAAGATCGGTCCAAGATCCTATTGATTCGGCATGAATACTATTCAACCATGCTTTCGCCTTATCCCTCAGTGAATAGGGGAATAATTTTAGTCGTAAAACATCGGGGGTGACTCCTTGTATTTTGAATGAATTAAAAATCTCGAGGAAAGATTTAAGATGTTGTCGTGCATCTTCAGTTGCTGAGCCACCAAATTGACAAATTGTGTTGATCATATTGAACATCACCGGTTTCAACTCAAAGTGGTCGGCTTCAATTTCAGGTGTGACAACTCCTGGATTAAGTCCTTCAAGATCTTCTTCAAGATTGTCTCGAATAGTTCTGTTTCGTGCAAGAATCACTCATCCTCCTGCTGGAACATTCTGATTCATATTGCCGTCTTGATTAGCCATTGCTACTCTTAACCTTTGTCTGAGTCTTTGCAATGTTCGTTCGATTTATGGATCAAAGGGATATTCTGGTGTAATCGGTCTCACCCTGGTCATATACCAATGCAAAACCAAAGTTTGTTAACCCTTTGAATCCTAAACAAGAAAAATAAAAAGTGCAAGAAAATAAAAACAAAGTTGCTATTGCCAATCCCAGGCAACGGCGCCAAAAACTTGTTGCGCATAATAAGTGCTCTCGCAATTGTGCAAGTGTACACGTCGCAAGTATAGTATAAAAGATATCGTCTCCACAGGGATTGGTACCACTTCAAGAATCTAATCTCTTGCACTGTAAAAAGTAAAAGAACACAAGTAGAAGATTGTAGAAGTTTAACTAACAACTAAAGTAGAAAGCAATAAAGTAAAAGAATATGTAATCAAATGAGAGAGAATAGGCCAAGTTATCGTGAGTTGAGGTGTGATAGCCGATTGGATCGTCTTGGTAAAAGAGTGCAAGGGCAACTCAGTTGTCATGGCAACTTGCGCAGCGGGATTGCATTGGCAACTAATCGACGGTTGCCTAGGTAACTAGCTGGGCAACTACTTGGGTGGCTGGGCAGCAACTTCAAGGTTCGGCGGAGCGTTCTTCAATGGTTTCTTTTTATCCTTAAGTCGAAACTCTAGCTAATTGTGCACGCATTCACAATACATCCCTGCGTGAATCAAGGGTGAACAACAACCAATCTTGTGCTCCTCTTAGCCGTTGAAATCCTTAACTTATTCCTAAGTCGGATTAATCTTCACCATCAATAGATTGAATAAAGACCATACTCATTCGTTTCTTGAATCTAACTCTCCCGATATTAGATAAATAGATGAAGTTATGAGATCCTCTCCCAATTCACTATAAAAATCAAGAATGAGTAAACCTTGAATTGAAAGTGCAAACTCTTATCACCTAAACAAAATCCAATTATTTCTCACAACCACAAAACACAATAACCTTAGCCAAATAGATTTAGTTCATGGCTAGGTTCCAAAGAAACACAAAACAAAGAATTCATAACATAAACCTAATTGAACAAGAAAGAAAAATATGAAGAATGGTTGAAGCCTTTGTCGAAATCTCTCCATTGCCCTTGTCGAAATCTCCCTCTCCTCTAATTTTTTTCTCTCCTTGAGTTTGACGGCTTGGTCTCCTTTAAATAAGATATGGCTAGGTCAAAATCCTTCTTGAGGAGGAAGTTAAGTTGGAATTAAATACTTTAAAAGAATATAATTCTTTATTATATTTAAATTCCTTCTAGATCTTCTCCTATCTTTTTGGGATTTAATTTCTCTTTGACCTTTTCATAGAAATCAAACTCCTTTTGGATTTAACTTTGCTCCACGTCATCTTGGGTTTATCTAGTCATCAATTTTGACTGCTATATCACCTTATCCCTTAACGACAATTGCCCTAGCAACTAGCTCGGCATCTCCTTCATGCATTGCCCTGGCAACTAGCTCGGCATCTCCTTCATGCATTTCCATGGCAATTGGTTCTAGCCTTGCTTTGGCAAGTGATTCTGCACACACACAAAAACACACCAAAGCAGTATCTTTTTCCACAAAATTAAGCAGAATATGAAATCAAGCTTGTCCACCAAGGAAACAATGCAAACATGCCTGAATGGCTAATAATGCAACTAATATGAGCCTAAGTCTAGCAATAATATGAATAAAAATGGTGAATAAAATAGTACTTTTAGACACTTAACAGTACGCTGAGCTTAAATTGCTTACCCGTACTGGTACGCACATACCCGTACCGATGTTGAACGTCCTACTTTGCCTATCCGTACCAATACGGTCCCTTGCGTACCGGTACGCATAGGCCTGTAATGTCATTTTCTACTGTTTCAACCTTGCCAAAATATTCTAACATGCCCCTAATACACACCAAACACAATTAAGAATCAAACCACAACATAACATCATAGATTCAACAACTATTTACGGCATCTTGCATCAAATGTAAATCTATAGGCATGCAACCTAGAATACCATTCAAGTAAAACATGAAACTATAAACCATCACCAAAATCAAACCATAAAGACCATTTCCAATTCAAGAGTAGCTAGAAAAACTTGCTCAAATAGAGAGTTCAACAAAATATCTCCCAAATAACAATGGAAACTCTCATTGCCCTTATTATTTATAGTCTAATCCAAAACATACTTTGGTAAACAAGTCTTGTATCGATCCCTTGCTTCCTGCTGCCCTCTAAGCTTTTAATTATCTGTATTGATGGACAAAGAGAGCATAAGCATACTAGGCTTAGTGAGGAGTGCTCAAAACAACACGCCATCAATGCATTAAAACCATTTCTCAACATTACATTAAAAACTCATTTCAAACAACTTTCAAAACATCACTTAAACCTTATCATGCATTTAAAACATGCACTTAACATCTTTAAAACCAGCATATTAAACCATATGCAACATGTATCATTAACCAACAGCAAGTCTTATTGCTCAACCTCAATTTAAGCATTCTCATGCATAACAACCATATGCAAAGCTTAAAGAGTAAACATGTATAAATCACATTATACAACATAAACTTTTTAATGATACATCAAAAATTATATTGGCTCACAAGTGATCATTAACCAAGTTCATTTACCAAAAGAGTTCATCGGAATATACAAATTAAGCAAGTGTTCTCCCAACACTTCAAGCCATCACAACCGGAAATAGCGATACAATCACAATCGCGGTACCTAACAACTGGATACACTTTCAACCCACGAGACACCAACCCTCTTACCTCGGTTAGATGCTTAATCCACTTACGGGAGTATACGGTACTATAAAACCCCTCTATCGTTAGGGTACTTGGATGGAGTTTTTGGTACACGGATCTAAACCCCTCAACATTTAAGGCAACTTATTATAGTGCACTATCAATCCTATGGCCGACCAACTATATCCAATAACAATTTTAAAACCATATCACTTGCCAATATAATTAACCATTTACCATTCCTCACTATTTTTAACAAGCATTAAACCAAATCATTTTCCAAAGAAACAACCATGCTTTAAACCACAAGTATAAACCATATACTTACAAGGATCACTTACCATGTGCATTATTCAACATCTTATGCTCAAAACAATATCTCGTGTACTTAAAATCATGCTTAAACAGTATGTTTAATGTAAATTAAAACAAGTGCATAAAACCATTTCACACTAGCACGACCGAGAGAGAAAACCACATTTACTTACTTTCGAGTTTAAACCTACATATCAAGCTTAAGTTTAAACTCCCATAAACCACCTTTAAAACATTCCAAAGCTAAAATCCACATTCTCACTCACCGATACGCGAAACCTCAATTCGCTGATGCAAAATCAAGCATCCGAAGCCTCCAAAGCTTCACCGATCACTTTCGGATCAACCTCCCCTATTTTAACCAGATTACACAAAGGATTAATGCATCTCAATGCATTCAAAACACTGCAATAACAATTCCTCACGTACTTCTACAATCCTCTCAAAATTACCCAACCACAACAACCGAAATCATCATCTAATCCTTTCCACACACAGCCCAACCACAATCTAACAATCTAACACTTCCATAATCATCAATTAACACTCAAAAACATGATTGATTCAATCATATACTTCCAGGAATTAAATAACCACCACAACTCCACAAATGCATCAATCTAACAACCTAAACAACTAGGGATTCAAGAGTTTCAAGATTCCATTGTTAAAGATAACTTATCAACATAATCATACATCCAAAATATGATTAAAACCAATATCCAACATTAGAAAACAGATCCAAAACGAAACTTTCACTATTTCATCAATTTCACCCAATTAAATCAATTAATTCAATATAAAAACACAAAATCAGAATAGAAACCATAAATCAAGGATCAAACACTTAGAATATCAATAAAGAACCATTCAATAGAGGAGATTACGGACCTTAACCCTATTGCGTGATTTCTCCCTCAATTGGCTTGTTTGAAAAGCTAAGAAAACACAAGATTTCAATGAGGTTTTGTAAATCAAAGTTAAAGAATCACTTACAAATCAATAAACTGAGTAAAATGATCTCTCACCTCTGATTTTTGATGAAAACTTGAGTGTTTGACAGAAGAAAAGTGAGAGAAAAGTTGAGAGAAATGTTACGTCAATTTTCTTGAAAATGATAGCTAACTTTTTAATAACCAAATTTCCTTTTAATTAACTTTTAAAACACATGTTAAAAAGGTTTAATTGATAGGAGAAATCACCATAAAAAACTTGGTAAAATATCTCCTTAAGGATTCTAAGAGTTTGATCCATTTCATTTTAGTCACATTTTAAAAAATAATTTTCAAAAATTGCATTTTGGTCACCAGCCAAAATGTCACACTTCCAAATTTCATTTTCAAAAATTGATTCCACCAATATTAATCATATATTAAAAGATGATTTTAACCATTTTCCATATTTTTATCTTACCGAAAAATATACGGTCTTGAATTTGACTCGAATCCTAACCCAATCCACTGGACCGTCTAACAAGCCACAAAACCTCTAGGCCAAAAATTGGGCATTACAATTACTACTGTTTGCACTAAACTAATTTTTTGAGGTACTATTTGGGATATTGTAAGAAGTCTTTGTAGGTTCAGCCCTGATCAAGCTGGTAATTCCTTATGGACCCAAGGTTGTCCCTTGGGTAGGTTCCAACGCTTCAGCTCGGATAATTCCTTATGGACCTAAGGTAACCCCTTAGGTTGGCTCATATGCCCTATGGTCCTAGGGTAAGTCCTTATGGATGCAGTTCTGGGGAACTGCATATCGGTGTATGGTTGGAGGGTTGTTAGGTGCTTCAAATAAAACTTACATTCCTCTTTTAAATCTACCCTACTGAATAAGTTACCAATGTCTGAAACTCTCTGTATGATTTCTATCTGCACTCAATGGAACACACTAAAATTCCCAGTTCAACTTTCGTAATCTATATCTCTTTGGACTATATGTGTCTTGTCTGGTACTCAGGTGATCAGATAAGGAACAACTATGTTACTTTCAAGTTTCAAGTATATCGTTATTACGAACATCAATTCATAATTGGAACCTATTGTTGCCTGGATCATAATGTCAGTATTATTGCTTTGCCACATACCTGCTTGTGCGTACTGCATCATTCGATAATATTGTATTACTGAGCTTTTCCAAGCTCATGTTGTTTTTACCATCACAGGTTATAAATGATGAACATGATGCAGTTATCGACATCAGTATGAGAGTTCTTTCGACACGTCTTGCGGAGTACGATACTTGTGTAATTAGGGGGCATGTATGTAACGTCTTGTTTTATATTTGAGTCTGAAACTTGTTTTGATAACGTGTATTTATGAATACTATTATGTTAAAATAATTTATGAACTTGTATTTTGATTCAGAATTTATTTTATGATTTTAAATGGTTTGACAATTTGTTTAATCTGAAATTTTAATGTAGGTCACTCTGGTGGCCCGAATGTGACACCTCATATTGGATCGGGCAACCTGTATCAATCTGGGTGTTACATATTGCCTTTTATCTGGTAATTAAATTAAGAAAATAATTTGATACACTAGGTAAACAAATAAGTTTGACAATTTTAAAGTTTATTAGTTTAATTTAGGGTTTATGAGTTTATATTTTAGGTTTTAGATTTAAAATTTATTGTTTAGAGTTGAGAGTTTTAAAATTTGACTTAAGATTTAAAATTTAAATTTATAGTTTAAACTGTAAAAGACAATTGTATCAAACTATAACTTTTATAGTAAATATAATATTTTTTGAGTTTATGTTGCCCAAATTATCAATTAAATCAAAATAGATAAAGTTTGGTTCTCGTAGTCCGTAAGTTTAATTGATTTTCTAATTATTTTAAAAAAAATTGAAATCAAAACTTAAGTTTAATTTTTTTAATGGTATGAAGGTGATTACAAGATAGTATATGTTCCTAGATATTTTTAATCTTTTGACAATGCACACACACCTTGTAGACAGAACCACTGAACCTGAGTCTCTTAAGAAGAGCATCATCCGCTAGGGGTGTGCATTATTCGATTCTAATCGAATTAAAAAACCGAATTGAATTTTTTTTGGTTAATTCGGTCAGTTAATTTTAGGTAGGTTCGGTTAACGGATAATTTTTTTGGGAAAAATTCATGAACATTGCTCGCCATGATTTATCGGTTAATTTTTACATCAACTTTGAACTTTCACCCATTGAAACCTTTAATTAATTGAATTATCGAATTAACCGAAATTACTATATGTTAAATATTATATATATTATATTTATTTTTGGTCATTGAACATTTACAAATTATAAAATGATCATTAATTTTTTTGATATATTATAAAATGGTCATTAAACTTTTATCAAATTAGCATAGAATGAAAGTTCGATGACTAAAAAGATCATTTTAGCATAATTTAGTGACCAATTGTGTAATTTACCCAAAATTTTGCAACAAATTTCGGTTAATTCAAAAACCGACTGAATTAACCAAAATTTTTTTTGGATCACCATGACCTCGAACAAAGCTTTAAAAATTTTCAAAAAAATTGGTTTTTAACGGTTAAAAGGAAAAAACAAAACCAAAATGAATTTTGTGTTTTTAGTAATTGGATTCACTCCCTCGCGTTCACTCTAAAATGGATCACGTCATTTGTCTTATCCTTGAATTAACCGAATGCACACTCTTATCATCCGTTTTCCACTAAGATCACTTGTTGGGTTCATTTGTTCATATATTATAATTCTATTACTTTAATTTATCCCTTATTATTAAAAAGTGGCGTGACCCAATCAAAGATTGCCATGTATAATTTTAAAATAAAATAAAATCTAAAAAATCATTAAAAAATCCAAAATTTCCTCTTTAAAAAACTCGGGTTTTTAGAATTTTCTGATTTTTTAGTTTATTCTTTCTTTTGATATTATGAATTTTTATTTTTTTCAAAAATTAAGTATAGTTTCAATTTTGACAACATTGTAAATTCAAAACATAAATTAATGAAAATTATAGATTTTTAGGGTTTTTATTTTTTAGGTTTTTCTTTAAAAAATCTTTATTTGTTAAGAATTTTTATAAAAAAATATTACAAATACATTTTACTTAAGTCACATGATTTTTTATGATAATAATAAGAAGGGTAAAATGATAAACAAAATAATAGTAGAGAGGCAAACAGGAAAAAGACGACAATATTCCCAAGATAAATATTATTAGAGTTTTTTATTTCATGAGTAGGGCGAGTGCTTCTTTATTACGAAACAAAGAAAAATGAAAATGGTTTGCCTGAAGTTGTCCAAATTTTTGGGCAACTTCCCTTCACAAATTTACTGTTTAAACAATTTTAATTTACGAAATGATAGAAATAATCAGAACATTTTATGAAATAAAAAATCTCACAATATTATTTGGATAAAACACTCGAAAAAAGACAGTAAAATAATATATAGAAAAAATTTAAATTATATAAAAACTTCTGAGATGGGATCTAATAGCCCTCAATTCATCCCTATACTGAGTTTTTTTTTTGAGTTAATTGTACCACATATCTCCGAACTACATTTATTTTAAATTAGTCTCTAAGCTTTTGAATATTCTAATTCTATTCTCAAATTATGTCCTTTATTCTAAATTTGTCCCCAAACTTTTGAGCATTTCAGTTTCATCCTCAAACTATGACTCTTATTCTAAATTGGTCCTCAAACTCTTTGAACATTCTAACTTCATCCTAAAATTATTAGTATATGCTAATCATATCTTATGTTAATAAAACCGTTATAAAAATCATTAATTGTCATGAAACACTGATGTGCATTATGTAATAATATAATGTGATATAGATGATAATTTGAGGATGAAATTGGAATATTCAAAAAGTTTGGGGGATCAATTTAGAATGAGGGTCATAGTTTAGGGATGAAAGTGGAACATTCAAATGTTCGGGGACCAATTTAGAATGAAAGCTATAATTTGAGGATAAAATTAGAATATTTAAAAGTTTGTAAATTCAAAACATAAATTAATGAAAAATATAGTTTTTAGGTTTTTATTTTTTAGGTTTTTCTTTAAAAATCTTTATTTGTTAAGAATTTTTTAAAAAATATAAAATACATTTTATTTAAGTCAGATGATTTTTTATATAATTAACTATTTTAAAATTAAACAAAATTTATATAAGGCAAACAGGAAATTTTTATTATTATTTTTATTTCATGAGTTGAACTCATAATATAAAAACAAAGAAAAAAATGAAAATGGTTTGCCTGAAGTTGTCGAAATTTTTGGGCAACTATATACCATAGAGATTTACTGTTTAAACCATTTTAGAGGAAGAAATGGATAAATACTAAATACCCAGAAATTCAAAACTTCCAAATTATTTGGATAAAACAGTAACAACCAATGAGGATGGCAAAAGTTTGAAAACCAAACCAAACCCTCAATATATTATAATATTTCCAAGATAAGAAAATTTGTAAGTGCAGTAACAAGCTAGTAATTTCAATGGTAGAAAATCAATCAAAGAGGCCAGGGGAAGCGAGTGGATAAATACTAAATACCCAGAAATTCAAAACTTCCAAATTGGGGAGTAAGCAGTAACAACCAATGAGGATGGCAACAGTTTGAAGACCAAACCAAACCCGAATATATTATAATATTTCCAAGATAAGAAAATTTGTAAGTGCAGTAACAAGCTAGTAATTTCAATGGTAGAAAATCAATCAAAGAGGCCAGGCCAAGGCCGTAGACCCAGCAAAGAGTCACACAGAAAACGACCGCCAAAAATGAGGGTCTTTTCTTTTTAACCATCTTAAAAATCACTTCACAAACTTCCTTCCACTCCCAGATTTTATCCATATTTTACTTGAAGGAAAAAAGAAGCTGAGATTCTAAAGAATGGAGCTTGGAGACTGTGTGATATAAAGAGAGAAAGTGTGAATTATCCATGGGAATATTATTTTTTGGTTTTCTTATTAATGTTATGGCATGCCAGAGTTACAACGAGCTTTGCATTGAAGGTGTTTGTTCAATTTCCGATTTCGGTTTTACTTTCTTGTCTTTCCTTTATAAAGACGGTTTCCATAGTTGGATATTTTGATTCTTCATTGAAGAAAAAAAGGCAATGAAAAGTCTTGGGGTTCAGCTGTTCTTCTTCGCCTTTCTTGCTCACTTTCTTCTCTACTCTTTCTTTCTTTTTTCTTGTGGTTTAGAGTTCAATCAGTTTGTTGCGTTTTATTGGTTATTTAGTTTGTTGTCTGAATTGGGTTGATCTCAGAATTGTTGACTTCTACTGTTTTGATCATTGCATAAAGTTTATCTTTTTAGAGTTGGGGTCTTGGTATCTTAATGGTGAATTTTGTAGGGTAGTTCTCAAATTCTGATAGTTTCAGGAAGAAGGAAAGAAAAAGAAAAGATGTAACCAAGAATTTTCGGTTTTGATTGTTTACATTAAAATCGTGAACTAAATTTACAGTTTCTTCGATATTATGATTATATTAAGTAATTTTTTCATAAATTAAAGGATTTTGAATTGCTATAAGTTTTTAGTTGGATTTGGGATTTGAATCCTGTTCTTCTCTTGTGAGGGTTGCTGAACTATATAGAGAAATTTACTTTGGTGGATAATGTTCGATTGAAGCTTCATCGAAATATGAGGGTTTTCTTTAGTATTGTTTCATCCATAAGGATGGTTTTCAGTTTTCCCTGGTTTATAACCTGTTCTTTTGTTAAAATCGTTTTGTTTGATTGTTGAGATGATTTCAAAGTATGTGTGTAAGCGTTCATCAGTTAATTTAGCTAGCCAATCCTTGAGATAGTTTAGAAGTCGACATTTGCTTGCTTTATGCTACAAATCCTTTCATGGTTTAAACTGCTAACTTTGCAATATAAGTTATTAAAATGACAGTAATAATTCAAAATGAAAAGAACATAAAGAACCAATTATTTGATAATCACCTATAATCCAACTTTCTCTTCAGCTTTTGGCTTATGCAATATTAGTGTGTGTTTATCTCTTGAATCTTGATAGCTTCTTCTTTCTATCTTGCCCGTTTATCAGTTTGAGAACTTGCTTTTTTATTCAGTCTGAATGGTGCAGCAGATAACTTTACCTACAATTTATGATGGACATCATAGTTTCTAGAGATCTTACCAAAAAAAAAAAATTCCATTTGTTTCGTTGGTGCACAAAAGATTTACTATGTTATCGTAGAATTCATAGGATGTGGGATGCACTTTCCCAAAATCATTGCAGAAATTTCTTCTGTCTTTGACAAATGATAGTATTGTTATTATGATTGTTTTCCTGTTTACTATGGTGCTTGCAAATAAAGTGACATTAATTAAAAACTATTTTGGCTTTTTTTTCTCCAGCATCTGTGACTGTGCAAGCTTTCACAGGAACATATGGTATTAATTATGGGAAAATGGCGAATAACATCCCTTCACCGGATGAAGTTGTCATTCTTCTTAAGGGAGCAAAGAAAAGGAATGTTCGAATTCATGATGCTGATCCTAGTGTCCTCAAAGCATTTAGTGGAACAGGGCTGGAAATTGTGGTTGGACTCCCAAATGGAAATCTGCAAGACATGAGTGCCAATGCAGATCACGCAATGAATTGGGTCAAGGAAAATGTGCTGGCATATCTTCCTGATACACATATACGTGGGATCGCTGTAGGTAATGAAGTCTTGGTATCGAATGATGAATTTTCAGGATTTCTTCTGGGAGCTGTGAAGAATGTTTACAATGCATTAAATGGGCTTAAGTTAAGTGACGTAGTTCAGGTTACCACGGCACATTCTCAGGCTGTTTTTGCTAATTCCTTTCCTCCCTCTTCATGTGTATTCCGAGATAGTGTTGTTCAGAACATGAAGCCACTGTTAGAATTCTTTTCACAAATTGGCTCCCCTTTCTGTTTAAATGGTTACCCATTCCTAGCCTACATGTCTGATCCAGAGCATATTGATATTAATTATGCTCTCTTCTTACCAACGGAGGGAGCAAATGATCCGAAAACTAAGTTGCATTATGATAACATGCTTGATGCACAGATCGATGCAGCCTATGCTGCATTAGAAGATGTCGGATTTAAAAAGATGGAAATCATAGTCACAGAGACCGGGTGGGCTTCACTCGGAGATGAAAATGAATCTGCAGCAACCGTAGAAAATGCAAGGACATAATTACAATTTGAGAAAAAGGCTTGTAAAGATGAAATGAATTTGCAGTGTTTAACGAAAACTTGAAGACTGGGCCAACTTCTGAGAGAAATTTTGGACTTTTAAACCCAATGGGAGCATTTCATACGATATTGGATTTCATGGTCTTAAATCTTCATCTGGAGATTCATTACTTTTGTCTTTGAAGGTATGAGATTCTCTCCCACCCGTGACATATGTCATGTTAGCTATGTTAACCTTTTGCGGATTAGATTTGAGTGTTCTATTACAGAAGATGCTTATTCTTGGAACAATATAAATCTGTCGTGCCAATTATGTTGTTTTCACTTACATCAGTTTCCACTTATGAGTTTGATTTATCTTCTCGTTAACTATCAGCTTAGACATATCACCTTCTTGATTGCATTGAATAGCTTCACAATACCCCTTTTCACCATTTTTATGTACATGCATCTTTTTTTATGTTTGAAGCCACCTAAGATCCAATAATTTGTTAGTCTGAATGACTAATTTCCCCTAAGAAATATTTGGCAACTAGTCACTACCTAATGCAGCTTGAAGAGAATGAAAACGATGTGGATAGAGCAGAGAGAGACTGAGAGAGCGAGAGTTAGATGAACAATAATGAGCATATAGAGAGTTTCTGGTTTTAAATTGCTGTAATCAAGTCTAAATTTAACAGATCATATTAACATATTTTTATAGAAAAACCTCAGAAAGCAATGGTGCAAGTCATAAAATAATCCGATGTTCTTTGCCTAAAGTTCTTAGGTAGTGATCCTGGTGTATTGCTTCCCTTCTCCAACCTGTGTGAAAGCAAGGTTCTGTAATTTATATAACCGATGAGGAAGCAAATCCTAGCAAGTGACAGTAATGCAGTTGAAAGATTGGGTATGCTCCTCCTAGTTATGGTTAATCTCCTTTTATGTAATGCAACGATTCTCCAATTTTCTTTCTTTTTTTCTTCCAGTCCTACTACTGGACCAAAACCGATTCATGTTCATACGATGCTAGAACTGGAAGGATTCCAAGTACCCGTAGAGGGATGAATTTAGTGGCAGGAATGCTAGTATCCCTTGATAAAACATTACAGCCAAACTGTTTCAAGAATTTACAAGCTAACAGAGTTGCTAATTTGTTTCTGTTTGCCTTGCAATTAATCCATCATCATACACCACTTATTTATCATTACTTCATATGTGTACGAATTATCCCTCTTTGCCATGCAGTAGCACTTTTATCAAGCACAACTAAAAAATCATACCATTGCACCGTTGCTACATAGGAAATCATTTTCTTCTGTATAAGAATCTGTTTCGATATATTTTGCATTTTCTTTAATTTACTATCACTGTATTTGTACTTCTTACCTTGCTGGATCTGATTTCTTGACAAAATGAACATCAGTCTCTAAGGAGTCAATAAATTAATTGGAAACAGCTAAAGGGGCAAACCAGAATTGAGTCTAGTTGTACACCAAAGAGGTTTAGGACCAATGGATAGCTTCTTTTTCACGTACTACTGGAAAGATGAAGTGCAGATCAGGCTATCGGTAACATTTTGATTTAGACCTCATCCCGATGCAGCAAGTCTAATAGTTCCGAGTCAAAATTGAAGGGAATATAATACGAAATCTACCGAAACCATGAGGATAAAATTCTGTTCCCCACCCCTGATACTATTAGATTATTAAACAAAAAGGCAGTCTTTTGGTGACTTGTCTGTAATTCTGTGTTCTTTGTTAATGAAAGCAATGAAAGGATGTTGCTTGTATGTAGTTTAGTGATTCACTTGTTTGCAATAACTTGCTCTTTCAATATCACAGCAAAAGTAAAAGAACTCTGCAGTTTTCCTTTAGCCTATTTCACTGTATATTTGCATGCACTTTTGCAGGATTATCGAGGTCGCGGGTGGTGTTGATGCTGTTCTATAATATTAACAATGTCTACTGCATTCCTGCTTGTTTTCTCAAGATAGCGATTAAAATTAGGCGGGGGATTCATTCAGTTGATGCCTAAGCCAGCACCCATTAATTCTATACTTATAGATTTGTTAATGATTTACTTATCTTCATGTTATACTTCAAAAAACCAAAGCAATACTACACCTGATTTTTGGATCTTTAGAAACACATCATTAGCCCTTTATAAATATCAGGAAATGTGTTTCTTGTGCGTGAAGAAATCTCTCTTATAATTTTAGTTTATGTACATAGAAATACCGCATGAACTAAAAGTGTTTATAATTGGCTCAATGGGTACCCAAAGGCCCAATAAGTCCAATATCACTATCATAGTATTATTATTTTTCATCATTCTTTCCACTTCATTAACTTGCATTATGTGCTTATTGGGCCTCTGTGTATCCATTAGGCCAGTTATAAACACCCCTAGAGTGAACTACTCAAATTATAATTTTAAAAATATTCTATATTTATATGTTTAAATTATATTTATATGCAATAAAAATAATTATTAAATGATAAAAACAAACATTTATATACATATACAATGCACGTGTTGAAGGAAGTAGATTTACAAAAAAAAAAAAAGAAGTTTACTTAATTTAGAAATTTCATGTTGATCATAAGTTGATCAATGAGAGTTCATCTTAAAAACGATTCGACGATGTCAGGACTAACAATTTTTTCACTTAATCTATTAGATGTATATGTGAAATTATTTTTTGCAATATTTTTGTTGTCTTTTCAATTTTTCAGGGTTTTATTCTGACTAAATCGGAGCGATTAGTATCGCACAACTGATTTTGGTGGCTAAGTTTTCCAGCGAAATTTTTTTACATACACAAGATCTCGAACTCGATGTCTGCTTAATCGATATCAATGACCAACCCCATTGATATTTATCACTTTGTTTCCATTAATGAAAGTTTGTTTTGTAAAGAAAAAACCTATTTATTTAAACCTTCAACCTAAAAAAATCAAGTAGAGGCCTTGCCGATAAAAAAAAACCATAGCAATTTGTTAAAAGAAAACAAAATGAAACTGAAAATGTCAAAGCATTAGGTAAATGCTAATTAGCCTACTATGGGAAATATTAATAAACATAGACTATTGTAGGAGGGTTACCTTTCCTTTAAATTATTTTACCTATTTTTATTTAATTGATACCATTTCAATAAAATAGGTCATAAAAATAAAAAGTAAAAAAATATTTTATTTAAAAAATTAACATTTTAATAAAAAGAATTCAAATATCAGTTAATTAAAGTTTAACTATATTGCTCGATTTTTTTACCATTTCAAAATTTTAAAATTTACTCTTTATACTATTTTTGTGAAGTTGAATTTTTCTGTTATATTTTATTAGGAAATTACTGTCCATCCTTTAATTTCTAATTTTACCGTTAATTGACAATTTGGTACAGAAAAAAATGTAAAATGCAAACTAACTTTTAGTCTTTTTTATAGTTTTGATTAATTTGACTTGTAATCTTTAAAATAGATAGAAAAAATATCATTAATAGAACAATATGATTTCTCAGTCATTTACATTTACACTTTTAAGGGTCAAATTGATAAAATTGTAAATACATAAAATTAAAAAAGATTACTTTGCTCTTTTTTTTCTAGCTACTGTGTCAATGATAAAATTGAACAGAAGTTAGGAGAGACCAAATGTTTCAAATAAGGATATTACAGCTCAATTTCGTAAAAAGATAAAGTATATAAACTAAATTTTAGATTTTGAAATACTACTATAGAATTGTTTGACATATTTGAAATGCTAATTGAATAAGATAGTCAAATAGCATGATCAAATAGTTCTTGTTTCGTTTGTATTTAGTTATGTTGATGGAAAAGTAAGATTGACGGAGGTCGTCGACGTTTTTAGACGGTTTATCCTTTTTAATTTGAACAGAGAACCATAATTAATGGCGGTCGTGGAAAATGTATGATAGATCTTGTGTTCTGTTTCTAATTGGCCAGAACTCACCTCAGCTCTACTTGTTTAGGGAGATGTTAGTCTCCCCTCATTGTATATTGGGAGAAATCTATCAGACGTGTTAAGTCTATGCTTTGTAGAATATGATGATTGATGAATGCAATAATATAGTTCTTATTGTCGGTTTATAGGTTTAGCTGAGGGACATATAGACTTGACATTCATCTTGTCAAGGATGTTGTAGTCTCTTGAAGAGGTTATTTTGGAGAGGTTCTATATTTCATACTCTAGAGAAATATTAATAGGGATTTAACATACGGAGACATAAAAATAATGACAAAGAACATGATAGGTAAAACAAGTTATTTCTCCATCTGTAATTGTAAACTTTTGAAGATTACTAAATAAATTTAAACATGTGATATATGAGTAGGGTTCTTCACACATAGCCCCCATTACCGATTGACGCCTGCACCACGTCGGACACCATCGTAACCGAGAACAAAGGACCGGTGAGCATTACTTCATCTGCTCTTCCTCGGTCATTATTTCGCCATCCAAAAGCTCAAGGTTGATGTTCGGGATGGTCGCGGGAAGACGACCGAGTTCTTAGTCCTCCCGGCTCAACAGCTTCGTTTTAGTGTGAATTCCAATAACCAAAAGGCATACTGGTACGGTTACGTTAATTCTGTACAAGACATAAATATGAGCACCAAAAAGTGACCAAAATTTTTTACTAAAAATGCAATGTGACCGTATTGATACGGGGAGTCAGTGTACCGATACTCAGTTTGTTAATTCTGTTCAAATGCTTTTTGAAGTTTGATTCTTTGTAGTTTAGTCTATGTTTATTGATCATGCAATTAAATGAGTTTGGATGTTTATTTTAAGTTGTAATTTAACCTGATTGTATGAAATATGACTAATTAATGATTGGTAACTTTAACTATAAGGAAGTCTTCTTAATTATTTGAAATTACAATTTGGTCCATATAATGCTAAATCGTACAATTAGATGTCAAATCGATGTCCGATTGAGTTGTTAGTTTCACCGTTGTCAGCATGATCACCTTAGGACCTAATTATGCATTGACAAGATAAAAGAAAAAAATGAACGACTTTTCAAGTAATAGCTCACTCGGTTCGGTCTTGTGACTAGACCGGGTCAAGAGGTTACGAACATGATAGTAAAAAAGTTATTTCTCCATTGGTAATTGTAAACTTTTGAAGATTACTGAATAAATTTAAACATGAGTAGGGTTTTCACACATTTCCCCCGCTACAAATTGGCTTGCACAATATATTATATATACTGCAGAAAAAGAGACACAGGTTGTGGAGCGACCGAGTGGAATCAGAGAACGCAGCACACACACAAAAAGAGAGGAAAAATGGCTAAGCAAATCAACATGGAAACAGCTGTTCTAGTTTTGGTTTCAACCCTAACCCAGTTACAAAACACGTACTCCACGACAACTTATACCGTGGGAGACTCATTCGGATGGCAAATCCCAACCTCTAACCCTAATTTATACGACGACTGGGCCGACAACAAAACCTTTGTCGTCAATGATGTTCTTGGTGAGTTTCTTAATTTCCTCAAAGAAATCACGTGTTTTTGAAACACAGACTCAGTTTCCGGCTGTTTGGTTTGCTGTGTTCAATTTTTCTACAAGGCAACATAATGTTTTAGAGGTGACGGAGCCTGGTTACGACGCCTGCACCACGTCGGACACCATCGTAACCGAGAACAAAGGACCGGCGAGAATCACGCTTAAAAGGACCGGCGAGAATTACTTCATCTGCTCTTCCTCGGTCATTGTTTCGCCGTCTAAAAGCTCAAGGTCGATGTCCGGGATGGTCGCGGGAAGTCAACCGGAGTTCTTAGTCCTCCCGGCGCAGCAGCTTCGTCCCTTGTTGCCACCACGTCTATTGTCTTTATGTTCATCGCCTTTGCTTTGTGGTGCTAATTGTGTTGATCCCTTTTCAATCATATTCCTTTAGTTAAATTAGTGATCATGGAATGACATTTGGTGTTGGAATAAAAACTTCGATTCACTCGATTCGATTTCTTTTATCATCAATATTCATTACGATTACTCGTAACAATATTTATTACATTCACAATCATGATAAACACAATATAATTAAAATTATATACCAATTTAAATCATATATTTCACTTTTGAAATCCAGCTTTTCTAAACTCTGCATATCATTTGTAATTGGCTTACCGTCCAATTTGAATGCCGTTATAGTATACAGATACATATAATTAAGTGTATTACATTAAAAATGTCATATTTACAATTAATAAATAAAATATTATATATATTTGAAAAAATTATATTTGTATTTAATAATAAAATATATCAAAAGCATATTTATGTTGAACATATTAAACTATTTATTATATTAAAGATTAATGAATTAAAAATATTTAAACTTATGATTTACGATGAATAAATCGATTTGTCTGCAAGATGTGTGTACATTGTCAAAATATTGATGAACATATACTACTTTGTAGTCACCTTTGGACTATTCAAAAAAATTATAAAAACGTCTAACTTTCAAAGATAACGTACATTTCTACGAGGACAGGTTTCAAGTCCAATCCATAACTAAAACATCAACAAATTTTAAGATTTTAAAAACATATATAATGATTAACAAGGGTTAGACGACACATTATGTTCTTAAAAAAATTAAGTTCAAACTTTAAAGAAGATATTATTAGAAGAATCAGTCTAATCGTATCTTTAATAAAAAATTTCAATCTTTACTTTCTTAGAACTGAAACCCTTTGCTAGGCCTACCCGGAGTTTTAGGTACCATACCATCCACTCTCTATAAGTTACCTTTAACCCCTGGCCTTAAATGGTCCCCTTGGTCCTAATCTTTCCTGAATTCAAAGAGCACAATTACTGCCCAATAGAAATTCTCAACTATTTTTTTTTGTTTCTATTTATATCCGATACTAAAAAAATAAAATTTAATGTTGATATTTAAAATTAGAGTTTAGTGTTTATGTTTTTGGGTGTAAGGTTTAATTTTTTAGTGTTGGAGTATAAATAAAGATCGAAAAAGTAGATGGTTTTTGTTTGTTACTGCTACGCGCGAAGTAGGGATGAAAAAAAAATTGCCTATCTCTTTTTAGTGTTCCTTTTCATACCCTAACACTAAAAAATAAATTAAAAATTATAAACTCTAAATTCTAAAAATACGTCCTACGCCTAACTCTCTAAACCTCAATCATAAACTCTAACCATAAACATAAAGACATAAATATCAGCACCCAAAAAGTGACCAAAAATTTCTATTCGAGTAGAGATGCCCAACTCTGTTTACCCGCTAAAAGTCCGGAACCAATTGAGCCTATGCCAATCCATACTACTAGGTTTGTTCATTTCAAAAGCTGCTGAATTTTGCAGACTTTTGAAGCTATTCAAACTACTTTATCATTAATGGTTACAGAATCAGTTCATCGGCTACTCTTGCATTGTTCCTAAGACCTTCTATCTCGGGCAAGTCTAAAATGCGACAGGTTTAAAATACGTTTAAAAAATAATAAGTTTTAAAATTTATTTAAAATTTTAAAATGTTAAATTTTTTATAATATTTTAAGTTTTTTTTGTAATTTTTGACAAATTTTTATATTTTTTAATAATATTTTAAGTTCTTAGATAAAGTATCGAAATTTTTTATAAGTATCAAAACTTGTCAAAAATACGAAAAATTCAACCTAAAATATTATCTAAAAATATAACATTTTAAGTCATTAAACAAATTTCAAAACTTATTATTTTTAACCGTACTCTAAACCCGCCGCACCCATATCATTAACTTCTCCAAGTGTTTTTCAAAAGAACTTTTTAAGTCTTTTTATTTTTAAAAAGTTAAATTTAATTGTAGATTTTGAAAAATTAAAACTATTTATTTGTTCTCATTTATCGTTTCTAACTTTTTTTAATTTACGACATCTTAATTTTTTTTCATTTCATAATAAACAACTTTCAAAAACAATATTAAATTAGCCCTAAATGTAATATCAATAAAATAAACTAAACCAAAAGTACTTCTAGATACATATGATTCAGGATTGTATTGCAACCAAAATGATTATGTATAAGGTGTTTATCGAGCGAGTTGATCGCGAGTTGAATAGTGTTCAATTTGTGCTCTTTAAAAATATAATTGTTCGACTCGTTGCTCGTTAAACTCAATAAAATTTTGCTCAACTCGTGCTCATTAAAAAATCTCGTTGCTCGACTCAATACGTTGCTCGTTAAGCTCGCCAAAATTTTTACATTGTTTTTTTAAATAAAGGTAAAATCTAATAATACTATTAGAGCTTAATATAAACATAGAAATTCAAAAAAATGTGAGTTCTGCAGAGATAAATAAACGAACCTGTCATGACCGAGTTAGAGATGAAGTTGATATTTGAGTGTGAGAATCTTTTTTATTTTCTCAACAATCTTCGATGAACAACAAAAGATAAAATGCCTTAGGAATTTTGGGATTTTAACTTTCAATCGTATTTTTTTATTTGGGAAGTGGAAATCGAAGACTTTTTCCCATTTCTACTTTATACATAAAGTAATAATAAAAAGAAAATTGAAAAACTTTAATAAAAAGGGAAAGACCCATTATTATAATTTAATTTCTTATTAAGATAAATTAATTTTTTTAATTCTCGGAAAATATAAAACATTTTGAAAATTTAAAACTAAAATTTTTTAAGGTAACCACCAAAAAATCATAAAAGACTTTATAAAAAATAATGAGCTGCTCACAAACTTATCGAGTCAAGCTGGGCCTTGTTTGACTTGACTCTCTAAGATCTCCAATCGAGCTTGATTTCGAGTTGAGTCAACTCGAGTCGAGCGTTAACCATTTTTGACCGAGTCAAGTTGTTGTTTGTGAGCTGCTCAACTCAATAAACACCCCTAATCATGTACCCACCTTCTATATTGAAGGACGTTGATATAATAATAGCCGGAGGAGTTTACCGACAGTTAACTAATCGTATCAAAATAGTTTGTCGGTATAATTATGAAAAATTTTAATTTGACATTTTAATGAATTGTAATTGTTTTGTTTAAATTAATTACAATTCAAGTGATTAATTGATTTATTCACTACAATTATTTCATTAATCATGAATCATTTTTTATCTAATATTATAAATAATATACTTATTTATTACTACTAGTTTTAATAGCTTAAAAATGTAACTAAAAAAATTCAAGTCTTCAATATTTATAATAAAACAAACAAACAATATTTATAAATTTTTTTATTAGTCTAAAGGCGATTACAATGTATTATCTACTCATACATATTCTTAACCCTTCGACAATGCATACACACCTTATAGACAGAGCGATTGAACTCAGGTCTCCTAAGATGATCAACATATGTTTTTCCACTGGGACCACTTGTTGAGTTTTAATATTTATATATAGCTCATAATATTAGGCACAACATAAATATAAGTAGCAATAAAAGGAGTCGAAAACTCGTTATACTTGGTAACTTAGTAAATAAACACAAATTATTTTTTAATTTTTTCTTAGATTTTTTCGGTTAACTATTCACCAACGATCGTAAACATCCCGTTTAATTTCTAATTTTATCAGTATGATTATTTTACCCTTTTGGCCAAATTTTTTCAGATCAATTACTCAATTTTTCGGTACGGTAGAACGATTTAAGTTTTATAAACAACCTAACAATTTTCAGGATATGTTGAAATGAGTTTATGTACAAAGTTCATGGTTGTTCACTTCAATAATTTGTCAGCTATATTTGAACATGAATTTTCTCTCTTATTAAGTGCAACTTCTATTACCACTATGGCTTAATTATTTTAAATTTAACAGATAACAAATATATTATACTTTTCTATATAAAAAACTTAACCATCAGAAAAGTGCCTATATTATATTATATATTTTCTCAATTAAATGCCTAAATTATATTTCGAGTTAAAATGATGGCTAATATTTCATTCTGTTACTCAAAAAAAATTGTCACAACCGTTAAAATTTTTATTATCCAATTAAAATATAATACGTGGCCTATCTCTTTTATTTTCTTTAATTTTTATTTTTTAAAAATAAAAACAAATAATTTTATAAAATAACTCCAAAATCTTTAATTTTTCTAAAAAAAACTCAAACCCTAATTCCCTAAATTTCTCCCCTCCCACAATCGATTCAACCACCACCAGCCACCCTTGCTTTCGTCAAACCACTACGATTGAAAATCACATGTAATACCTCAAAATTTTGGCTAGTGACCAAAATGAATAAAATGAAAGTTTGGTGGCTAAAGTGTAAACTTAGGAAAAGTTTAGGGACTAAATTGTAATTTTTGAAAGTTATGCATTTTAGTCCCGTAAATGAATAGCTTACCCCCAAGAATGACGTTTTCGTGTTACCCAGATTTTTCGTACATAATTTGTGTTAAAAGCTATAAAGAGTTAAAGTTCGAGAAAAAAATTGAGTAATCGAATCGAATCAAATATTTGAGATATTTTGTTAGATGATAAGGCAAGATTAATAATATCTTTTCTATGCCTTAATTTGGAAGGATTTAATATGGACCATTGGATTTAAGTTGATTTTCCATGTTAAATATGAGCCGTTGGATGAAAATGGCAAGATTGTAATTTTGGAAAATTACAAGGGCAAAGTTGGTAACTACTAACCTATTGGTTTATTTTTGACCATTGGATGGATATGTTGACAAGTGGCAAGTTTTGAAGCATTGGATATCAAGGGTAAAATAGTTATTTAACTATTAAGAAGATTTTTATTATAAATAAGACTAATATAATGCCATTTGGCATAAATCAAAGAAATAGAAAAGTATAGAATTTTCTTCATCTTGCCATGAGCTTCTCCTAAGGTAAGGAAACATTTCCTTTTTGATTTTCAAGCCACTTTATTAGGAATTTTGATGAAAGCATGAAATACAAAATTGATCTACATGAAATTCTCTATCATTTGGTATCATTGTTCATGCTTTCCATGCTTGAATCCTAAGTTCTTGAATTTGGTGGATGAAGAGGGTGTTGGATTTTGATATGGAAATGATTGATAATGCTTATAAATGATGTTTTGAAGCTGAATTCATGCTTGAATCAAGTTGTAGATCATGCCTAAAGTGACCTTTCATATTCGGCTATGGTGAAATAATTAGGAAAAATGTTGGAAAATTTTATTAAGGTTAGACATGATGAATGGATGATTTTACAAGTTTTAGAATGTTGTTTGGACCATTTTAGAAGATTGTTGAGGTTAGAGGATTAAATCGGATATTATGGAAATTAAAGGGTTTCAAGTGGAAATTGGTTAAATTAAGGTATCATGCTTGAATAATTGTTGGAATGATTTATGAACCATTCTTTGATTTGGATATCAAAGGAAAATTGAAGTGTTGAGATTGGTACGAATCGTATGAAATGGATTTAGTATCGAATAAACATCGAAAGAATTTGTAGGAATTTATTTTCCTATTATGTTCCTATGTTAGTATGATACTAACATGTATTTTTGAAATGTACATGTGTTGTAAATGATGTACATATAGATTGTGATCAAAATCGGGATCAAGCTAACGACAAAATTAAAGCTTAGTGAGGATATTAAATACTGGTATGGGTGTTACATCACATCATTCCGCCATCGAAAATCGACAAATGAACCGTTGATTGCACCATCGACGAACATCTAAAAATGAAAAAAGACCGATTGAGTTTTGATCGATGGCTAGAGGCTGAAGAATGCCGAACGGTGAGGTACGTGACGCTTAGGCGGTGAAAAGTGAACCGCCGACATGCGGGGATGTCGAACGGTAAAGGATATGTAATTTAAAAATTTGATTGAAAGAAATTAAAACTTTGGCATTTTAAAGAAATTTAGAAGAAAAAACATGTATCATGTTTTAATTAGATGACGAATTTTTTTTAACACCCGTCGACGAAAAAACCTTATTTGAGAACCAAAATAAAACATTAGACACATATTTGGCCCCAAAAACAATTTAAGCACTGAACTAAAAATATATAGTTTGAACACTTATTTTATGGTTAAGCCTATAAAAAATGCCTAACAATTTTTTCTTTGTTGGAAACTTAGTGTGGGAGAAATTATTAGATGAACTTAGCTCACCACGTCATCCACATTTACTTATTTCAGTGTAATTTTTAAGTAACTATCCACTTCTTAATTACATATAGGAAATAAGTAAGATTCACCTGAAAATAAAAAGAGATAAAAAAATTTATTAGATAAGATCATAAATGTGCGAGTGTGATTGAGTGTTGAAGTTTGATACGGGTGAAGTATCCCGATCTGAAAAAGAGAGGTGCAGTGGGACCAATCCAGCAAACAGACTTTCTTCGTCGCTTTCTCGGGTTGACCTTCACTGTTCCTTCCCATAGCATACCATGTTGTCGTTATTTCACTGTGAATTTACAGTTGGTGATTAACCTCCTCAACATGTACAGTTCGATTGAATTTAACCCATGAAATAAAAAAAGGTGACAGAACCTGTGGTGGGAAATAGGGAGAAGCTCCACCTTATTTTCCTCAACATTCAACTGATATTACTGTGGTAATAACACAAGGTAAAGGTGAAAAATAAAAGAACGATAAATATCCACAGAACAGGGAGATGAACTCCCCACATTAGCAGAGCTGAGCTCAGGCATTGTCTTTTTCACAAACTTGGGAGATAATGAGATGGCTTATCAACCACATCTTTAAAAGCTTGGTGGAGTCGGTCACCCCCCACATGGGAAAGTGTTCACCCTTCAGACTCTCTACTCTTTTGAGAGGGAATCTCCCTCATGTTTAAAAGCTTCTCTGAGAACATAGTAAAAGTGAACCACCAATTGTAAGTTCTGGTTCAAAGGGTTGTTTAAACGTGGATGAAGAGAGCTCGATGCTAACATTTGCCTTGTTCTTTCTACATTTGTTGATCACAGAGGCTAATGCATAAAAGCTATTTCTACAAAATACCGAATACAACTCTGCAACCAAATAATCCTTCTAGTCTGCATCTGTACCACCTGAAAATCCTATTAAGTTGAATGTAACAGAATAAGAGCATCTAATTACTGAAGTGTCATCATCACACCACAAAGACATGCATGTGACCCTTGCTCCCGACCGTGCCCCTTTCCTTCCCACAAACTATCTCCAGTTCTAAGAACACTCGGACTCGGGTGTTTTCCGCCATCCTGATCCCTAAAACAAGTGACTCAGAGAAGACTTATCTCCATCACAGAAGTGACAAAATGTAATGGGTAATCCCTCAACTAATGCCAATAACTAAAAAGTGCCCTCCCGTGACTAACTTAAGAAGCATTCAATTCAATAAGTTCTTGTACGAACATGCTAAGACCAATCTGTACCCGTTAAGGTGACAAGGAACATGAAATCTGAAAGTTGGATATATGGTTCATGATCAACACTTCACTCTATGACAAATTGGGTATGTATTTCACTCCCTTTCATAGTTTCAAATAGCTAATTAATTTGTCTAAAATACCTTTCATTTGTTTCCTCAGCTTTGTGCATGTAGAAACCTACAACTCATTCCACATTTGTTCAGAAGGTAAATATTCCTTATATGGTTCTCAACTGATCATCCAACTATTAGATATTAATCAGGCTAAAATTTTTATTTACAGTTCATTCTCTGCTGCACTCCAAAAATGCAACTCATGGCAAGCATTTAAATTACAAGCACATCTACTAGAAAATAAATATTGCAAGAGGTTCACTAATACGCTCAAAAGACCACTAGTTTTGAAGGACAAACTACAATTAAAACTATTGTCTACAAACCTGGTCCATTTCTTCTATTATAAGTCGACGGCCCTGGTTGCCTGCAAAATTGTTCTTCTGAGTTGCCTCCAAATGTTGCCTTACGTTTTCTCACCGCTGCCCCAAAATTGTTATCTTCATTTTCCATGAAGCACTTTCTTGAAGATGAATCAAAAAGGTCATTAACAGTCCTCTCTGGGAAACAACAGAACTCTTTACTCGTTTGTTGAAAAGCATCATTAGGTTTGCCCCCACCTTGAGTGCAGCTTGGACCGACATCTTTGGCTTCACAAATTGAATTCTTTCCTACTTGCATACAAGGATCAGAAAATAGACCCAATCGCAAGGACAAATCACATTCTTTTGCAAATGACTTCTCATCGGTGCGCCCAATATCTTGCTGTCCAATTCTCTTACCACCAACATCCACATCAGAAGAAAAAAAATTCTGCAAGGAACCCCTTTCAGCTGGCTCTAAAATAGATGTACCAATAGGTCTCCCAACAATTATCCTATCAGGCACTATATTTTCCTGAACTGGGGAACCTGTCTGGGACTCTGCATTTTGATAGTGAGCTCCATAGTAAAGGGGGTAAACTTGACCCAAATTCGGTGGAGTGTTAGTTTCCGTCCTCATCAATTGGTCATGGCCAGATGGACAATTTTCAGACAGAAATGGATAACCATGACAGTTAGTTTGTGAAACCGAAACATTTGAATTCATATTGGTTGCTATTCTTGCAAATTGACTGCCAGACTGAACCGGTGATAACTGAGGAAACCGTTCCTCACTGCCTTTATCCAAAATCCTAGGCGGTTCAGGGACAGGTTCGGGTGCTCTTGGCGTAAGATAAGTCCTAGCATTACAGTGTCGTTGGCTCCTTGAAGCTCTAACTGGATAGCACCCCAGATTAAGAGCAGCTAAAACAACATATGTACTACAATCTTTCAGTCCAAATTGTTCTTGAAACTAGTTTCAATTTGAAAATATCGTACAGTTGCAGCTAATGTAGATCAAAACGAGACAAATCGATAACTTATAATAAACTCAAATCCAAAAATAAAATCAATAGTACCTTCAACACAAGGTGGCAAAAGCTCTCCCGTTTCAGTGCTCTCATCTCGCCGGATAATCGTGTTGATGGCATCATTAACACGGTCCCATAGGGTTTCCGGGTTGGTGTATTCAGCCTAAAAACAACATTAAGAGGAGAAAAATTAAGTTCAAAAGTACAGAATACAAAAAGATCCACAAAACTGAAAGGAGGAAAGAACCTCAGAATTGGCTTTGGAATACATAATCTCCTCAGCTTTGACGACGACAGTAATTATTTTATCTTGCCATTCCTTGTTCTTCTTAGTAGCCGTGCTATGAGTTTCCATAGCTAGCCTAAAATCAAACACATGGTGGGCATGCAATTAAAACCCAAATAATGCTGGTTAAAATGTAGGGAAATGAAAGACCCAGAACCTTAAAATCTGCTGAATGAGGGAACCTCTCATGGGTTGGTGTCTTTCGCTGTGCCAAGCTCTTCTTACACACTCGTAAGGTCTAGGGCCTGGCCTTGGCATCTTTGATCTTTCTTCTTCGTCAATGGGAAAAAGAAAAATTCCAGAAGCAGGAGAGAGGAGATATTTAGAGGCTTACGGCTTACCCAGAAAACGAAGTGATAAAAGATAGCAGTAGGGAGATTAGACAGCAGTGTTTTTATATGGGGTTGATGGAATGAAAAGATTGGTCAATTTGTTTATGATGGGGTTTTTTTGGCCTTTCTTCTTTGTTTTCAATTCCCCCGGGAGAGGAGGGTTAAGCTTTTCTCTTTGTTTTGGATGGGAGTGGAGAGTGAAAGAAATGGTTCGTCCCATTTGTCATCCCCTAGATTTTCAACGTTCAGGGAGCGTGAGACTTTTAGACACCCACAATACTATTTGGTTGATTATGTGTCTAAGTCAACTTTAATGACGCCTCGACGAGTACTCCTACTCGGCAAAGGCTAAGTCAAACATTTAAGACTTCAATAGATGCGGAAGCCCAATGTGACACGATTAGCCACCAAGGGAGCCGTGAGACCTTAGGCAATGTGACTCTGGACAAACGCCTAAATACACTTTCCCAACCCTCTTGGAAGATCAAACTTCCTTAGCAACGAGAAACACGATGCGTTCTACGCGAAACTAGATCAAACGAGATAAGCGATGAAGAACTTTGAAAGAACACTCAAAGAACACAAAGAACAATAAAAGAACACTCGAGAGAGCTTAGAGTAAATACTTTTGTATATTACTCAAGTGATGGATGGATGAGAATGAGATGAGATGATATAATAAGGTGGAGTTAAGTTTCTATTTATAGTTGAAGCCCCCTACATCCAACGGCTCAGTTTAAATTACATCGACGGTCAAGATCAACTCTATCTTCTTTTTAAATCTCTAATTATCACTAACATTATCTAAATAATATATTTCAAATAAATAGATAATGCTTTGACCAAACTACCCTCCTAAATCTTCCATGAATTTAATTAAGTCTGGTGGTCTTGCGGGCTTTCTAGCATTCTTCAAGTGTCGGGTCAAGTCTGACGGTCTTAATAAGCCCGTTACACCGCATACAACCCCTTTGGTTGACGCTTGCGCCAATGCCTCGGACCCAAAAGTTTGGTCGTGGCACATTGGTTTGTCCTCAATAGTTTAAGAGAGTTTACTATTGTTAATGTTTACACACTTTACTGTCAGCTTTTGGGGGGTCATTTTATGCAGAGTTTACCCTCCCCTCATTGCCAATTGCCCATCCTCCAATTTTTTTATTCAAACAATGAATCTAACGGTGAAAACTAACAAGCGTCTTAATTTTAGAGTTTTAAGTTTATAGATTTAATTTAAAAGTAGGGTTGAGGGGTTAAAGGTTTATGGATTAAAAATTTAGTTTAGAATAACGTCTTAGTTTTAAGGTTTAATGATTTAGTTTAGGGTGTAGGGTTTTTAAGTTTAGGGATTAGAATTTATGGATAATGAATAAAATTTTGAGTTTAGGGTTAAAATTTATGGTTTAAAGTTAGAATTTAGTGTTTACAGGTTAAAACTTAAATCTCTCGTCCTATTGTCCTAAAACTTAAATTCTAACCATTATCCTTAATTTCTAAACCCTTAAACCTAAATCCCTAACCAATAAAATATAAACTGAATCTCTAAACCCTAAAACTAAATCCCATATAAAAAACTTTAAGTTTTTACCGTTAGTGTATTGAATATAAATCTCTATTTATAAATAACTGGTTCAAAGTCGTCTATATTTTTTAAATTTTACTTAATATTTAATAAATGGAAAAACTACACCATATTCCACTAAACTTTAGGTAATCTATCAATTATATTACTGAACTATAAATTGATATTATTTTAGTACTTGACCGTTAAAATCTTTTCATATTATTACATGTGAACCTTTAAAATTCGTCCACATTATTGATTATAAAGGCTCAATAGTATAATTGAAGTTTAAACTAAATTTTAATATTAAAATAGTATCAATTTTTAATCCAATAATATAATCATATTGAATTTAAAGTTTAATGATATCTAACGTAATTTACCTTTAATAAATCAACAAACGAGATGAAGGTTTGAAGAAAAAAACAGTGGACAGAAGTGTTGCAAGTTGCCATTAACTTGTCCCTGACAATTGTCTTTCCCCCATCATTATGGCCATTGCGCCCCCCCCCTTCCTGAGCAATTGGCACATCGTTTTCCCTGCATGCCCGCTTAGTAAATTTGTCATCCCTATCCTCTTCATTTTATTCTTCAAATCTCAAAACTTGTTGGTTCACCTAATTACGAACAATATTTTATCCTTCTACCTAAGTTGAGGGCTCAAAGTCACAAGGTTGATATTGTAGTGTATGAGTGTGTGATTTGGAATAAATTTTTTTCAAATCTTTATTATTTTTTTAAGAGTATGATGTCACGTAACTAATGATATCATAATTATCTTTGAATTATTTTATTTTATGACAAGTGTTTTAATAGTCTGCACATGTCAAAAGAAACGGTGTAAGAGTGTGATAACACATGACGAGTAATATCAGAATCATCATTGATAACTTTATTATATGATTAGTGTTTTAATAGTCAGCACATATAAAAAGAAACAATTTTGACACAACATCAAATATCGTTTGGGATGGATAAAAAAGGCTGAGAGAAAGAGGAAAAAAACTTGTGGTAGGAGCATCATAAATTTTGTATTCAATTGCATTAATTAAATTCTCATGCAAAAATTCATTAAACTGTTTAAGGTAGTAAGCTCACTACTATCTTAAAAGATAGTAGGAGAATGGGCATTCGAACTTTTGAATGTCACCTTGACCGTTGGATCTACCATATATATATAATTCCTTTCCTCCTACTCTTCTATCTAACCATAACAAAAAAAACTAAACTCAAACATTACATCATAGGCTGACGTTTGTTGAAGCCGGTAGGACTTTGGCCCTAAATTTAAAAATTTTAATTTAGCCCATTCAAAAATTTTAAAAAAAATAATCTTAATTAAACATCCTCCTAAAATATTTAATAGTCTTGATAATTCTCATTTTTTTTGAAAAAAAAACTTAATTAAACTCTTATATTTTTTGAAAATTTTAAATTAGACCCTTCAAAAATGTTTAAAAATTTTAATTTAAACTTCTAAAATTATAAAAAAAAATTAAATAGACCATCTCAAAATAGATTGTCAATATCTGCCCCTACATGATTTGATTCAATAATCAATCTTTACTGGAAAGATAAACATCAAACAGTATAGCAAACGAATTCATGGGAAGGACATGTGTTGTTGGGTGGAAGACAATTGAAAGCAGAAGGCTACGAAAGGTGCAGAGGGCAGTGAAAGCGAGTGGGTGAGTGGAGTTAAGCATAAAAGCAGAGGAGGGGTGAGGAAATTCTCCATCACGATGTGGGATGGGCTGACATGTTAGCTTTTATCGTCTCCCCTGACATTTGTGGTTCCCCACTGCGCAGTTGCGGTTATGTCCACTTTCCACTATTTGGAAACTCCTGTGCCCTATGTTTTTGGCACTTTTTTGGTTCCACACAATGAATGGTATCCGATAAGCTCCATGGACCTAAATACAAGATTGAGGGAGCCAGGTAGGGTCAAGAAGAAAAACTGGAAAGTTGGTTCAAACAGTGGTTTGTCAGTTCTGTCGTCGCACCACGTACAACTTTGGAGCCCGTTACACCTTGTTGAGATTGAAGAGAGCTGAGTAAAACTTGACTCGGTTTAGAAAAAAATATGGTTAGATTTATTTGAATTGTAATTTTATCAACTCGTATGAAAAAGAATTTAAAAGATAGTTATTTCATACATAGACGGTGTAAATTTTTTTTTCCACAAGCGTGTCTAATCCAAAGTTAAAATTTAAAATTGAAATCCTTAATCCTAAACCCGTAATTATTAATTCTATATCCTACGTTTTAAATCCCTAACTCCTAAACCCTACACCCCTAAACTTATCCCGCTTGTGAAAGTTAAAGTTTCCACCGTCAGTGTATATTATAATAATCCTTTAAATAAAGCTTGAGTTGTTAAATGGAATTTTGAACACTCAACCTACTAGAAATTTTTAATAAAGGTAATTATTCCATACACTGGCGGTAGAAATCTAAAAATTTCCACAAACACTTTAATTTTAGGGTTTAGAGATTTAATTTAGGGTATATAATTTAGGGGTTTAGTTTAGGGATAATGATTAGAAATTAGGGTTTACGGATAGAATTTAGGATCTACATGTTAAAACCTAAATGCCTCATCATATTACCTTAAACCTAAACTCTAAATTCTAACCATTATCCCTAAATTCTAAACCCTAAACCCTAAAACTAAATCCCTAAACCCTAAAACTAAAGCACTTATAGAAACTTTTAGTTTTCACCGCCAATGTTGAATATAAATCCATGAAAAATATCATATATATATATATAGGATTTATATCCAATACACTGGTGGTGGAAACTTTTAGTTTCTACAAGCATCTTAGTTTTAGGGTTTAGAGACTTAGTTTAGGGTGTAAGGTTTAGGGGTAGTGGTTTAGAATTTAGGGGCAATGGTTAGAATTTATGGTTTTGGGTTTAGAGGTTAAGGTTTATGTTTTAGTGTAATATGTTGAGGGTTCAAGTTTTGACCTTAAACCCTAAAACCTAAATTCTATTCACATTCCCTAAATTCTAAACTACAAAACTAAAACCCCTAAACCCTACACCCTAATTGAGTCCATAAACCCTAAAATTAAGACGCTTATAAAAAAATTTAGTTACCACCGCCAATGTATTATATATATATTGTTATAAAAAATATTTAAATTAAAACTAATCAATATTGGAACATTATAAATGTCAATTCGACTTGACTTGACTCTCGACATGACTCTAAAAAACTTTTAATAAAATTTGAATTATAAAATACTCATCAACTCGACTAACTCAATTCATCTTTAGTCCACTAGATCAAATCTTTACCTCTAATAGATGAAATACCCGGTGGATCCCTCCATTATGTTTATTTCATATTATTAAATATACTCGATGCAACAAGTTCATTCAATTTTATTGAGTTTGATCGGTTTCGGTTTTAATTTATTCGATTAAATTTTTTATTGAGTTAAAAAGTGCGTTTTTTATCTGCAATAGATTAGTTTATTAATAAAGTTAGGAGCACTATCAATTAAATATATATATACACCACCGACAGTGGATAGAACATATTAAATAACAAATCGACCTACACTTACTTAACACCATTCTTTAACTAGTTATGATTCTTTATAAAAAAAATATTTTTATTAATTATTGTTGAAATGATAATTTAATTTGTTAAACTAATTAATTTGATCGATCGAACCAATTAAATTAACAATTTGTATTTTTTTTGAATAATCTGTAATCTAACCAATCCTTACTCTTACAATATTATAAAGTTACTTAATTTTACTTTACCTAAAGTTTTTTCTTTCTTTCTATTTTATATGAATATTTTACAATTGCAAAGGGTAAGATTGCATTTTAAATTGGAGGTTAGAATGGGAAAATCATATTAGTAATTAGATTCTTTTAACAATATTTAAACTATTTATAATTCAAACTTGTGATCTTCATAACATAATAATAATAATAATAATAATAATAATAATAATTTATATTCAATGCATAGGCGATTAGAAATAAAAAATTCCCATAAGCGTCTTAGTTTTAGGATTTAGGATATTAGGTTTATGGTTTAGAATTTATGGGGTTATAGTTAAAATTTAGGGTTTGTGGCTAGAATTTAGAGTTTAGAAATTAGAGCTTATAGTTTAAGGTATTATGGTTAAAGATTTAGGTTTAAACATATAAACCATAAATTCTAACCACAACTCATCATTCTAAACCACTAAACCTAAACTTATAACCTCTAAACCCTAAATTCTAACTCTAAACCTATAACTAAGACACTTGTAAAAGAATTTCCACCGTTTATGTATAAAATAAATACCCAAATAATAATAACAACTAAATTCAGGCTCGATTGACAAATTTTAAATATATCCATAATTCGTGATTCATTTTTTCTTTTATTATTCTATGTCTGGTCGGGATGGATTCACGAATTTATATAATCATTTAAAAATCAGATATTGTTGTAAATAATGTAAAGAAGAGCAAGAACAAAGAGATGAGCAAAAACAAGATGAGAGACAAAGAGAGAAAGAAAGACTTGTATTATTTCAATGTAGGGTAGTCTACAATGCTTTCTTCAAACTCTATATTTATAGGCATAAGATGGAAATCTTAATTCCAATGGGTATTAACGCCTAATAATAAAGTACATTAAAGTCTCATTTAATATATGGATATGCACCATAAATAAATATATTCATAACACCCCATTGGATATCCATGAAGATAATGTGCCTCGTTAAAACCTTACTAAGATAAAAAAAAAAACTTGATGAAAAATTTTCTTAGTGAAGGAAAAAGAGTACACACATTTTTGATACGCATAACATGTTGCCTCATTAAAAACCTTACCAGGAAAACCCATTGGGACAAAACCTCATTTAAGGGAAAAATAGTGCAACGCGTATTTACTCTCTCTCATAAATACATCAAATAAGATCTCTGGCATGATGCAATCCAATGTTGTAAATCAACTTCTCAAATGGAGCAGTATGGAGCGCCTTAGTAAATAGATCTGCCAAATTATCACATGAACAAATCTGTTGGACATCAATGTCTCCATTCTTTTGTAGATCATGAGTGAAGAAGAATTTTGATGAGATGTGTTTTGTTGTATCACCCTTTATGTATCATTTCTTAATTTGGACAATGCATGTTGTATTATCCTCATATAAGATTGTCGGAGCTATATTTTCATAGTGTAAACCGCAATTTTCTTGAATGTGATGGGTCACGGACCTTAGCCATACACATTCACGACTAACCTCATGGATAACTAAATCTCAGTATGATTAGAGGAAGTGGCAGTAATTGTTTGTTTCATTGAGCGCCAAGAAATTGTGATACCACCGTATGTAAATACATAATCAGACTGTGATCGAACATTAAGAGGATCAGATAAGTATCCTGCATCTGCAAAACTAACTAATTCTGTTTTGGATAGATTAGAGAAAAATAATCTCATATCTTTCGTACCTTAAAGATAACGAAATATGTGTTTAACCTCATTCCAATGTCTTCAGGTTGGACATGAGCTAAATCTTGCCAACAAATTGACAGCAAATGATATGTTGGGTTGTGTGTGACTAGAAAGATACATCAATGCACCAATAACACTTAAGTATGAACTTCTGGGCCAAGAATATCTTCATCTTTTTCTTGAGGACGAAATATATCTTTGTTAACATCAAGTGACCTAACAAACCATAGGGGTGCTCAACGGATGTGCGTTATGCATGTAAAATTTCTTTAGTATTTTTTTCTATGTATGTTGATTGATGCACAAGGATTCCATCATTTAGGTGCTCAATATGCAATCCAAGATAAAACCTTATTTTTTTCGAGATCTTTCAATTCAAATTCTTTCTTTGAATACTCAATTGTCAAGGAGATCTCTTCAGGAGTCACAATGATATTTAAATCATCAACATACACAACAACAATACAAATCTAGAGCTAAAACCTCTTAATATAAATGCTCGGGGAAATCAAATCACTCTTATAGCATTCCACTAATAAGTATTCAATGAGATGATTATGCCAAATATTCCTAAATTATTTTAATCCATAAAAAGATATGTTCAATATGATTGAATAATATTCTCTAAAACCTGAATTAACTGCTCATAGCAGTCTAAATTCTTTCAGAAGTTTCATGTAAATGTTACTATCAAGAGGCTCACACAAATTTGATGTAACAACATCCATTAGGCGGAAACTGAGTCTTTTATTGCCAGACTAATAAAAAATCTAAAAGTAGCTGCATCCACCACGAGGAGTATGTTTCCTCATAATCGATTCTAGGTATTTGTGAGAATCCTTGTGCAACCAAACGAGCTTTATATCTTGCGATTTCCCCTTTTTCATTTCTATTTCTCACAATGGCTCATTTATATCCACGAGCTTTACACATTCTGATGTACGAACTATATCCAAATACTTCTCTTTTCGAAATAGATTTTAGTTCTCCTCAATTGCCTCTTTTCCATTTTGGCCAATCATTTCTTTGTTTACATCGTCCAATTGACAATGGTTCATGATCCACATCAAAATCCAAATTCTCTAGTGCTATATTGCATGCAAAAGTATTATCGATGTCGATTTGATTTCGATTCCACTTATTACTAGACATGACATAATCTATTGAGATCTTTTTATTATTAGGTACCTGAATCATGCCAATGTCTTTGTTGGAGACCTTTTAATCTATTCTAGAGATTTTTATAATACGTTGATTCCTCGATCAAACCATCATAAAATATAGCTCATTTTCTTTTTTAGATTTTTATCTTTAGAACCTACTTGTCTACCACGCTTCAGGCCTGAGTTAGACTCATTAGCAGCTAGAGTTTGTCCATTTGGAGCATCAAATTTAACCAGAGCATTCATATATGGCATATGTGACTTAGTCACTCTTTTAGGGTCAGCAAAAATATCGGGCAATTGATTTGCTAAGTTTTGTAAATGAATTATCCTTTGAACTTATAGTTCACATTGTGGAGTACGTAGATTAAAATGAGAAAATGATAATTCATTCCAACTTATTTCTTTTCCTAGCTATTTATTTCCCCCCTAATGTTGGGAAAACTGACTCATTAATATGATAGTCAGCAAATCGAGTTGTAAGTAAATTCCTCATCAGAAGCTCGAGATATTTAATTATCAATGGGAATTCGAATCTAACATATATTCTTAACCTCTTTTGAAAACTCATCTTTGTGCGTTATGGTGGAGCAATTAGAACATATATCGCACACCAAAAAATCTAAGATGGGAACTATTTGGTTCCTGGCCAAAAACCATTTGTAATGGGGAGAACTTATGATAATTTGTTGGCTTGATGCAAATTAGTGATGTTGTATGTAAAATGACATGTCACCAGCATTATCAAGACTGATTGTCTTTATAGGGTAATCTAAAAAATGTGCTCGTAATTTTATCAACTGAGCAAGTAACATCGCAAACACCAAGTTGCGGGTTGATAACAAGGATACATATGACCATCTAGTCGATGCATCGAATAAAACGTAAAATATCTAGATGGTTTGTAAAAAAGGTGTATGTGCCCACATATATCACCTTGTATCCATTCTAGAAAATTAATAGATTCACAATCTATCTTAGCTAGTGATGGTTGAATAATCAGTTTGCTATGAGAGCAAGCATCACATGAAAACATTACTTTGAAGAATATGTCAGTTCTTCAATGAATGACCACATGAAGTATCAATAATTTTTCGCATCATAATTGAACTAGGATGGCCTAATCGATCATGCCAACTAATAAAGTTATTAGTAAACATCTGGTTTACAATAGCATGAGCTTCAATTTGTAATAATTCTTGTGCAGTACAATCCGGATGACAATGCATGTAATTTTGTCAAGATTTTCTTATTTCCTTAAGTTATACTCGTAATATGGAGATAGTCAGCATCTGCTTGACTAATAGTCTCAATATGATATATATTTTTGCGAATATCTTTAAAATTCAATAAGTCTCTTTGTGACTTTGACGACTATAATGCATTGTGAATATGAAATTGAGTTCCATTCGGCAATAGCATATTTGCTTTTTTGGAGCCTTTATGATATTAGTACTTCCGGATATAGTACTCGCATTATTCTCTTGCATTTTAAATGGGAAAATATGTATAATTATGCACCTTTCAATATGTGCTTTGTTCCATTCACTTCAGGGAATGGAAAATATGTTCTTTGTACCATTCACTTTGGGGAATAAAAAATATTAAATATAGCACAACATCTCAAATCGGTTATAATCTCTTAAGAACTTATTGCTCTTCTAGAGGATTGATATTTTAGTACTTTGAGATATAGTACTCGTATTTTCCCTTGCATTTAAATGTGAAAATATTTCTTATGCTTTTGTATAATATGAGTGATTACACTGTTTGCTAAGCATAAATTGTCACAATTTATTGCATATTTTATTCCGAAAGTAATCATATTCTTCAAAGTGATAATAAATTAACATAAAACGTAAATAAATAATATGTAAAACAAATTAACATAAAGCAAATTAACATAAATAAAAAATAAGTCAAACAAATTAACATAAAGCAAAATAAATAAAACATCAATTATTTCCTTTAGAGGTTATAAGGAAATAAAATAAAAATGCGAATTATTCTCTTTAGGGATTATGAGGAAATCAACAACATCCAAGTGAGTTGGACCAACGACGCCATAATTATTTTTGTCATTTTCTATCATTCATGATAGCAGATAAAAGGTCTATAATGCTACGGCGTATGACAAGTACGAGATTAATGATTTATACATCGCATTGATAACATAAAAGTTTACTTTCTTAATATACTCTTGTCATCTTTATAATCTCACTTCTAGTGGGTATAAGCATTAAAATAATAATCTTGTCCATGCCTATATTCATAGCCTCAATTGTTACAACAATTACTACTGTGGCATTTTTTCTTTCCGCTATAAAATGTCACATTCACTTCAAGAAACGGCGCAGAGCCAATAGATCTTTAAAACTTTTTCACGATTTTGTGTCTGCAGACAGTGCCGTCCCTAGGCATGGGCAGGAGGGGCGCCTGCCCAAGGCCCCATTTTTTTATAATATTTGATATTAAGATTTAATTTTTTTAATATTTATTATTAAGGGTGTACTCTTAAAATTTATTTATTTAACACTTATTGTTAGGACTCAATTTTTTTTCAACATTTGTTATTAGGGGCCTACTCTTAAAATTTAATTTTTCTCAATATTTTTATAAAGGGTCTAATTTTTTCAATAATTATTATTAAGGGCCTATTTTTTCCAATATTTATTATTAGTGACATACTCTTAATTTTTTTCAATACTTGTTATTAGACCCAATTTTTTCTAATACTTATAATTAGGGCCCAATTCCCCCATATTTGTTATTAGGGATATTCTCTTAAAATTTAATTTTTTAATATTTGTTATTAGGGGTCCAATAGGGACATGATTTTTTCCCAATATTTGTTATTAGGAACATACTCTTAAAATTTATTTTTTTCTATTATTTGTTATTAGAAACCTATTTTTTTCTAATACTTGTTATTAGGGGCCTACTTTTAAAATTTATTTTTAATATTTATTATTAGGGGCTTATTTTTTTTCTAATACTTGTTATTAGGGGACTACTTTTAAAATTTATTTTTAATATTTATTATTAAGGGCCTATTTTGTTAGTTAGCCCTTGGGCCACTAAAATCTTAGAAACGGCTCTGTCTGCAGAACAACATTAATTGCTTGAAAAGTGGAGCATGCTTTTCTAACATATCCTTATCAGTAATAATTTGACCACATAACTTCAATTGTGAAGTAATTCGAAACATAGCTGAGTTATACTCGCTAACTGATTTAAAATCTTGCAATCTCAAATGCAACCAATCATATCGAGCTTTAGGGAGAATAACAATTTTTTGTTGTCATATTGTTCCTTTAGATTATTCCAAAGAATAAGAGGATCTTTCACTGTTAAATATTCAGATTTCAACCCCTCATGGAGGTGATGACGAAGAAGTATCATGGCTCTGGCCTTATTTTAAATAGATTCTACATTCCCTTCTTTAATAGTGTTTCTCAGACCATCTGCATCTAGGTGTATTTCGTCATCTAAGATCCAGGATAAATAATTATTTCCAGAAATATCAAGTACCACAAACTCAATTTTTACAAGATTTTTCATTGATGTACTATAAAAGACATAAACAAATTAGATCAACTACAAATTAATATAATAATGAATCTGTCCAAAAAAATTATTTTACGTCATATCAATATCTTTAAAAAAACATATATATACAAACCAACAGAGAACAAATATTTAATCCTCGTACACGGCATTGTTAAACCAGTTTACAAAGTCCTTTAGAAACCTCTTTTGAGATCAATAGCCTCGCAGGAACGGGACGTCCAACCAATATACTTGGATTAAACCAACAGAATAGAGAACATATTAACTAATTAAAGAACGTGCTTTAGGCGTTAAATTAATATAACAAAACCTTTTATAATAAAACATGTTTTAGGTGTTAAAAGAACAAAACATATAATCGATTTATTATTATTATGATGTTTATTAATTAATTAAAATATAACATAGTAGAAAAAGGAGATACATACCAAATAATTATCGTCTTTGAAGAGGCTTGATTTTTTAAATTTTGACACTTTGACCAACGTTGACAGTTAATTTTAACACATTTGTTTTGAAAAAATTCTTTTGACACATGTCGCAATAGGATAATGCCACTTGTCATTTTTAGAAAATTTTAAATTTTAATTTTTTTAAAAATATCTAAAAAACAGAAAAAATCTATATATTTTTTTGAAAAAATCTGGAAATTTTTATAAATATATTTTAAAAATATAAAAAAATATTTTTATTTTATAAATTTATTTAAAATAATAATTTTCAAAAGATTAAAATATTTTTAAAAAATTAAAGTATTAAAAAATAAATATTAATATACATGTATAAAAAATAATTTGAAAAAATATAAACCAATAAAATTTATTTTGATTTTAAAAATATATTTAAAACTATATTTTATAAAATATTAAAAAATATTTTTAAAAAATATAAAACAATAAAATTTATTTTGAAAATCAAAATAACTTTTATTGTTTTATTTTTTCATATTATTTTTTATAATTGTATATTAATAATATTTTTTATTTTTTATTTTTTAAATATTTTAATCTTTTGAAAAATTATTACTTATTATTTTTTAAAAAAATCAAAATTAAAAAGTATTTTTATATTTTTAAAATAGTTTTTATAATTTTCCAGAATTTTTAAATTTTTTAGAATTTTTTCTGTGTTTATATGTTTTTTAAAATTAAAATTTAAAAATTCTTAGAAACGACAAGTGGTATTATCATGTTGTGACATTTGTCAAAAAATTTCAAAAAAAAATTAAAATTAACGATCAACGTTGGTCAAAGGACCAAATTGATTTTTTTTTTGAGTTTTTGAAGGCTTAGTTGAGTGTAAAAAAATTTAGGGGCTTAATTGATTTTTTTACAAAAATTTAAGGGCTTATTGAACCCTTAAGCCTAAAAGAATCAAGTCCAAAAATTGGGCGCTAGGTACTAAACCTAACATCCGTCTGAATCTTAATCTGATACATTATTTGATTAAGGAATGATAAAAAGTTTGACAAAAAAAAAACAAATTGATAGCAATTGAGCTAAAACTAATACTTTTTCGTTCTATTCAATGTGTTTAATATTATTTTTTTTAATTTTTTATTCATTATTACTTAAAAATTATTAACGACACAAATATAAAAATATATATTTTAAAAACCTTCAATCAAATGATTTAAAAATATATATTTTATAAAATTTAATTAATTAAATATTTAAAATAATTATGATCAAAGTTAAAAATATATATTTTTAAAAGACAATATTAAACATATTAAGTATAATATGATTTTGAGTACGGATCAAAGAAACACACTGAAATTGATTTGATTTGACTTGCCCGCCCAAAACATTGTTGTAACAAAGGAAACAATCCTATCATTTATCAAATATTAAAATAACTTTTATTAGATTAATTATTGATATATGATTTATTAACTGATTAATTTAGATTAAATTTTGTAAAAGTCTATTATAGGGCAATGCTTAAAAGATCTAGTATTTATCCTACTAGACCAATAATTATTGGTAAATATTTAAATAAATTTAATTAATACCAACAACTAGTTAGTCAAGTAAAATAACATAAAAATTCAAATTTTATCAATATAAATAAAATAAAATAAGTTATGAGTATTACCTCAAATAAATCTTAACGGTATTTAATTCAGATTAGTCAACCAATAAATTAGATACAAATAATTATAAAAAATCAACTTAACTTCAAGAATGAAGGATTCTCCCTCGTTCCCCTCATTACAACATGATATATAGTGAAAAATGGGTCAAACAAAAATGATATCTCACTCACGAATCGGATGTCAATATGTCTAGTATGAGTAGTTTGTTTGCAAATAATGAGTAATTTATAAAATAAATAGATTTTTTAGATAATAGGTATAGTTTTTTTCTAAAGAAACTATATATTACAAGTAAAATTAAAAGAAATAAATAATTTAAAATATATAATTTTTTTAAGGTGTATGCATTGTCAAAGGGTTAAAAATATTTATGAATAGATACTACCTTATAATCACCTTTATATATTTCGTATCAGAGTGGACTACTAATACTTAATTTAATCTAATTTTTATAATACTATAGGTAACATTTCATGCTGTCGAACCAAAAAAAAGGTAACCTTTGATGTTATTGATAAAGATAGAAAATGATGGGTACAACTTTTAAATCTAATGGGTTGAAAATAAAACATCAATAGTAGTGAATGACCTATGCCAACTTACTCAATAGACATTCATGTTAAACAATTTTTATAGGATTCTATAAATTTTATAGAATGTTTAAATTATTCAAACTCTTAAATTGGACGAAAATACATGTTTAAACACTTTCGAACTCACGTCCTCCTAAATATAATAATAATAATAATAATAATCAACCAAACTAAGAGTCGGATTTATATATGCAATTCAATCTTATTTTTTCCATGTTATACTAGATTTAAATAAACATTTGTGCTCGAGTAAAAAAATGAGATTAAATAATTAATAGTTTCCAGTCAGGTTCCTAGTTATAAACCAACAGAAATTATCTCTGGTTTCCTTTGTTTCAAATGTCTATAGTCAGACCCACTTTCTTCTAAGGCAACAACTCCTACATTTACACCAAAATCCTGAATAATGGAAACACTATATGCTGCAAAAAGGACGGATGTCATGCCATTTATATCAACCTATTTGTAATTTTGTGCAGCTTCCCTTTCATTTTTTTTTTACTTTAACATGGGACCAGGGAGCAAGACTAAAATGCATGCAAGAGATGTATCCTTTCTAAGGATACCTGCACATGGACCGGTCACCGCTGGGGTGGTTCTGAACCTGTTGCGCCTGAAGTGGTACTTGGTCCAGCAGCACCATTTTCAGCTGGAGGAGATGTGCCCCATTTTCCTTCGGACTCTGAAGGCTCGACGATTTGAACTCCACCATCTGTTAGCCCCAATGCAAATTGATTCGGGTCCGATGGATGTGCCGCGATGACGAGTGGATAAACTCTCAAACTGTTCAAGGTTGCATTGTTAGAAAGTTCAAACAGAAAACTAACAACAAAGATCGGATGGGGCGAGAACTGTTTTAACAGGAAGAAAAGAAAAGGTACCTTGGATTGGGAGGTAAATATGCAGCAGGACTAATTCGACATCTCAATCTGAGTGTTGAAGCAGTGAGAACACCGACACTTCCATCTTCAAAGCTCACATATATCAATTGGCTGTCACATGAGTATGTTGCATGCGTGATGGGACCGCTTGCTTCTCTAGGGACCCACTGTTTGAGAAAATAATTCCAAAACAATATCAATAACCTTAGAATAAATCCCAAATAACATAGGTTCTATTGACAAATAGCAATATACAGCGGCAAAGCAATTTCTAAAAGGTCAAATTTGGCATTGCCAACACACTCCATAGCTCCTTACCACATGCATGAAAATGCATAAATTTTAAGCAATAATAATCTAGAAAATATAAATTATATGGCAAGCACGCTTGGACACCTGCTTTAGGCATTCTAGTTTTGGTGCTTCATATATTGCTATCTGTGTTTCATGAACTGCCAGCAAATGTATCTGATCTAGGTGAAACTGAACACGAGTCTCGGCATGAGGAGATGCTGCCCGACCATTAGGCGTTTGCAAGACCTTACTAGTTTGCTTCTCCCATCCATCTGTGCTCCATACACAGAGCTGTAGAGAAAAACAAATGTGGAATGATTAGCACACATAAACAGAAAGTTAATTCCATAACAAGTTCTATAAATCATTTTACAGGAGATGACAATACATGGCAAGTCCTACGAAATTATGCGTGTTTAATATGATAACAAACCATCAAACCATGTAGGAACAGTATAAGCATAATAAATTAATTTCACAAGCATAAATTCAAGAGAAGCATTCCCTAACCAAGCTTTATGTATGGTCCTTAACAAGATTAACTCAATAAGCCAATGGCTTTAAACTTCAGCTTTAACCATATCTCAAATCATCAGTTATTCTAGCTTTTTCATAGTGGGTTGTTAAACTACTTTAGTATACAGAAAGCATCCGAGGGAAAGACGCTGATAATACGTACCTGACTGTCGGCTCCAGAAGATACAAGCACATTCAGAGTATGAGAGAAGGCAAGACCTGTTATTCTTTTCTGATGGCCTTTTAACTTTGTTTTCACCTAATAAAATAGAGCACATAGTTTATCAAATAATTCCCACTTATTTATCAACAACTATCAAAGTTTTAAGTAGATTAAAAGGACCTCGTCCACCCGAACATTGTAAATTTGGATCGATGAATCATCCATGCCTATGGCAATGATATTATTGTCCTGAGGATGAAATGCAAGAAATGTAGCTGCTGGTGGCGGGGGCATGAATGTTGTCATTGTCTGCATATTAAGAAAGCACAAAGAAAAATATGAAAATAAATATGCAAACTAAAGACAAAAAATAACCTCATTGTCAGTCAGTTTCAACCTAAAGATTCTAACTAATCAAATACTCTCAGTATTTTAGTCAAAATTCCTTAATCTTCATGGCCATAGTATGAACGCTTATAGTTTTAAATGACCTATTTACATAAAAATCCAGAGGTTGTCAAAAGAATGAAACAAGTGAAGAAAGGACCATTTGATCAAAAAAAAAAAAAAGTGAAGAAAGGACCAACCTTAAATGTCATCATATTGAAGAGCGAAATTTTACCCCCTGATGCTGACATCACGTAAGAATCATTCTTTGAAAGTGCAAAGCATGGAACAGCATCTTCAGGATTTGTATCACTTATATCATTAGTCATTAATATTCCACTTGAAGGCTGCCATAATTGGGGTGCTACACTAGTTGTGGCCTACAAAAGACAGGACAGGACTTAGTTAATACAAGCTTAAAATAACATTAAGAAAATAAAAACAACTAAAAATAGCATTAGGAAATCAAGTATACGACCTGGCAAAGTGTTGTTAAAGAAATTAACACACCTTCCCAGTTAAGTTGCGATCATTCCTCTGCCATTTCCAGAGCTTGTGGACAGCATTAGATTCTAATGCCAATATGGCAACCCCAGAATTTGTATATATTAGTCTAGAAACCTGAAGTCAAACACAAAAAAATAAATAAGTATATATTGTCAACAAAAATTCCTTTTAACTTTAAATCACCAACTGGCTAAAGACAAAAATAATCTCTCAGGGTATTTTAAGCGTCCATATTATTAAATAGAGTATTTCTTATGTTGATTATCATACTCTACTCATGGTGTATAATCACAGCCATAGATAATCCGAACCGCAAATATTTCTATTGGTATCTTAGGTCCCCAATTGTCAACATAACCTGAAAAACACTAGCCGTCTACCACACAGCAGAGGATAACATTTTTCATGAACAGCTGAATTTAGAAGGGGCACAAAAAAGCAGATTCAGGCACAACTATTACCAAGTTCTATAAAGTTGTGCAGCCAGAAATTGAACTTACCCTCATTGCTGTCAAACTATCAGGAAGCCTTAAGGTGCGACACTGTGATGGTTCATTGATTTCTGTAAGTTTCCAGATCCTAGATTTTTCCATCGAATCATCTGTAATTCTGGGCTTTACATCAGCCAAACTTCGAGCATCATTATTCTGGAGAGAGATAACAAAAAAAGATCAGATCACAATAGATCATAAGTCTTTTTCATGCATAAATTACAATTTGTTAGAGAGATTATACTCAAAAGATAATTTAGATTTCTGCCAAATGCATTAGGGTGTGATTATGAGAGGTAACTAACTGTTCCAACTATCGCAGCTACTGGTGCAGTCCGATCAGCAATGGTTGTCCCGATAGTTGCATTGTTAGAACCAAATGGACCAATATTTGGTGCCTGTTACATAAATCAAGCACTTAGGAAACATATTATTATAGGACATATATACATAAATGATCGTACAGTTGTATGTAAGTGTATATTTTACCTTCACTATAGCAGCAGGAGCAACCCTAGAAGCATCAAATGAACGATTCTCCACTGTCCGTAACAACCTAACCCCATCTGAATTTGCTAGAATTTTAACTCCGTTATCATCAGTTGAAACAGCTAACAATGTTCCTTCCTTGTTAAATCTAATGCAAGGGGAAGGCTGCATTTTGTTATAACAAAGACAGTTAGCAGGGATATAGCAAACCTCAAACAGCCTAACATGAAATAAGGCATATGCTTATGTACCGGCAATCCACCATCAGCTGGAGTACTTGTTAATAGATTAAGATTGTCCATGTCCCAGAATTTGACAGTGTACTCATCACCTGCAGCCAAGAACCTATTCTTTGTCGTATCAAATTGAATAACTCCCACAGATCGCTTTCCAAGACCAGAATATGTGCGCTTGACAGCTCCTTCACTTTCATTCCATTCCACCAAGAATGATTCCCCTTCTTTGTTTGTCCCGCATGAGAACAACCTATAAGTGGTCAATATAAATCAAAAGATTAATTGTACTGTTGAAGAATAGAAAGATAGGAAAAGTACAATCCCAAAAAAAGAAAGGCCGGAATTATAGAGTACAAATAAGACATATGAACCTTGTTCCATCAGCACTGTATGCCATTGTTGTAGATGACTGACCAGGAGCATTATAGTCAACTCTTGAACCCATATTATCATACAACCAAGCCTTTATTTTCCCGTCAGTTGCTGTTGAGAAAATGAACTGAAAAACAGAAGAAAACGAAAGTCTTTAAGCATAACAGTAAAATAAACATGCAACTTACAGTATACCAATGGTTAAAAATATATAATTTAAAATTAATAATACATGAATAACATCACCAAAAGAAAAGGTACATAAATTCTTAAGGAAATAAAAAGAGCCCAGAAGGTAGTTTATGGTTCTATAGTTGAAAGAAAGACTGCACTAAGTCCTAAGCAGATTGTTCCATACAAGCTCAATATCCCAATACTTAAAATCGTCTTGACATGTCCTGTACTAATCTTCAGAGAAGATTTCTCTTAAATTATATTTTTAACACTGCCATTTATTTAAATATGACTTGAGCAGAAATAAGTGGCCATTGGAGGTAAAACTACTGAATTTACAAACATAAACAGCAGTTTTCATGATGGAAGAACTCAAGCAAGAAAATTTTCCACAAGGAAAGTTCCAGAACAATCCACTCCAAAATAAGCAATCAAGGAAAAGCTAAAAGCAGATTTGATTAAACATAAATTTGATGTCTAATGGTTTTGTTTTGACACTAAATACATAATTTTCTAATGTTATGCATTCCATCTGTTAAGATTCTGTGAATAAACCGGTTAAAACTTTGGAACTAGTTTCCTAAACAAAATATTGGTTCTTTTCATAAACTAAGGGAAATGGTTCTACTTTTTTTCCCTTGCTGATGAAATGAAAAGAATCTAAACAAAGGAACAAACGAGTATCGGTCTCCAAGCTATTGTTTGCTACCTGAATATTTTCCTTGTGATGAGGGCATATAGAATAGACAGGTGCTTCATGACCCTCAAAAGTATGCAGTTTAGCCCCAGAGACCGCATCCCAAACCTACAAGATATGAGACTGTTAGAAAGAAGTATCAAACAGAAAAAATAAAATACAATAAAATAAGAGAGAGAGAACAAGCAACCTTAATAGCCCTGTCCTCGCCACAAGTTACAACACACAATTGTTTGTTTGGGTAGGAGAATGCAAGATCATTAACACTTCCAACATGAGCATCAATCTAAAATACAAAATAATTCAGTGAATATAATTAGGTGAAAGCAAGGGAAATATCAGCTTAAAACTAGATGAACCTAATCAAATTGACCAATCACACAAACCTCTAAGCGGTTACGTAGATCATCACCGCCATGGTAGGAGTATATGTGCACAATATGCTTGGAGTATGCAACACCTGAAATCAGGAGAAAATCTCAAATCTAGTGTTCAATTGAGATAGATAACCTCCCATGTACAGGAGTAGACTATCAGAAGTCCAATTGCTATAGCTACAAGATTTTACCAAAAAGAGCTCCATCAGGGCTCCACACAACACGGTTGACTGAGACTGTAGAATCATTTGCCAAAGATGCCTATGAGAATCGGAAGGTTAACAACAATTCAATTTTAAGAAGCACTGAATAACAACTTCATGTTCAATAAATCTTGTTAGCGGTGAAAGAAACAATACCTGCAGAGGCATTGAACACGTTGAAAGGTCCCAGATCTTAAATGTTTTATGAGCTATCCTTTCACCACTACCTACTTCCCACACCATGATATCACCAATGTTTGTTCCCACTGAAATTATAAAACAAAATACAGAGAACACAATTAGAACACAGCATGAAAGAGAAATAAAAACCAGAATATGAAAACCTACTCAATTCAGAGGAAATGAAATCTGAGCAGGCATGAGAACTTTTACATGCCAGTGGGTTTGCTCACCAAGAAGTAGAATTTGTTGCACTGGATGGAAATCCATGCTCTTGACAGCAGACCCCTGACTTAGAGTCATAACAACAGTCTTGGGCAAGTCATCAGGAGAGTAAGAGCTCTGACCATGGGTCTGGCCGGCATATGGAACACGCAAAATATTTACCGATAGATTATTGACCTGGTGAAGGGGCAGCTGATCAGATACCCTTCAGTTATTAATATCATTTCAAAGAAAGCAGGAAGGATGATCTACGCTACAAGATGGAGCAGATCTCATGCTTCCCGGACTAATGGCAGGGAAACCTTTAAGGTCAAAACTCACAAAAGTGTCAAAACTGTATATTTACCCTTTTTCTCGTTTCAAGTGGTAAAGAGAAACCAAAGACAAGGAGTTAATGACATGAAAGTATAGCGACTTAAAATGGCACACAAACACAAAGCAAATAAATTTTTCCGTTCTGCCTCACTGACACTGCTATAATACATTTCCTTCATAACCCAACATTTAGGTCACAAAGGGGAAGCAGCAAAAGCCTTTTGCTACCAATTAACAAAGACTTTCGACCTAGTGATAAAATGGTTTATACAAATCTAAATCACTAGATGAATAATGTCCACTAAACCTCAATAAATGTGCATCACTAGCATCTCAAAGCCATACTATTTGACGGATATGAATGCATATGTTACACAGAGGTCATGAGGTAAATCCAATTGTAAACAAGAACAAAGGGTATTATTAGTAAGTGATACCTCCTCTGCCATTCCGAAGGGCCTTGATCTCTTCAGAACATGTTCAGAATCTGCTGACTGATAGTCCATAGCAGGGTTATTGGTTGGAGGAGTTCTAGGGCGTTTCAAGATCGCAGCTACCATGAGAAAGAAATATAGAAGGTGAGATGATAATCCATCAAGATATGCATTTAACTAAAAGAACAAGTTGGCCTATCCTAAAATCTTCATGCTCTAGCGAATTCTCAGTGTTTCTTGGTCTTATATCTTAATAACATATTAGAAAAAAGTATACCTTTACCTTAATAGGTTTCATATGTTGTGTCCTGTCTGAGGCCACATATGTATTTCTAAATACAAATATAGCTTCACATCTATCCTCCACATAAATGTGGTACTTCCTAAAGCAAAAGCACTTTCAACTCAATGAAAAGATTCTATGAATAACCACCTGCATTGTTAGGTGCAGTAAGTCCTAATGGTCCAACAGAAGCCACAGAGTGAGGCACAGGAGTTGGGTTGTTAGCCATCCATCCCACAAGAGAGGTTGGAAGTGCAGCAGGTGTGGGCTGAAAGGGCTGCAAATACATGTATATGAAATCAAAGGAAATACTCACTCCAGAAACAGATTAATTATTTATGACTTCTATAAACTTACACCATGAGCTCCCAGTGGAGGAAAACCCCCTGCCTTTGGAACAGTACTCATTAAAGGATTGGTGACAGGGGATGGAGCTCGTGCACCATTTGGTTGTCCACAACTGTGGTCTACAAATAGGGTCTTTATGTCCGGATTAGACCTTGGATTCTTACAAAGCTGATGCTGCCAGTTCAAACTGCATTATAATGATAATAAATAACTGTTAGGAAGCTCACAAAAGAAAGGAAGGAATCAACTATAGAATCTACACACAAGAATATGAGACCTCTGATTAATTAGAGTCCGCAATCTTGAATTCTTCAAGGTAGGAAACTGAAGCTTATCACGGAAAAGGGGGTTAGCCTCTATTAACTTCTTTAATTCAGCAAGCATTATACCCCTAGCAGATTTTGTGTCTCCATATTTTGATAGTTGCTCATTTTCTCTGTGTATTAACATAAGCCATAAAATCTCATGAACACGTGCGCAAAGAAGCCAAAGTAATGCCACATTAGACCTGCATACGCTGAGAAGTAATATTTAATTCATACCTGAAGTTGTCCAACGTCAACAGATGTGTAATTTCCTTAAAAAGTTCCTCATTAAATGCAGAAAACACTTTTAGGTCCTTAACTAAAATCTCCACGGCTTTGGTGCGATCCCTCCTGCATTTATTTAGAAAATACAGATGAGCTTACAATCATTCCCTTTATATGGCAACTAAATTAACTCCCAAATAGGACAAACCAACTCACGAGACTTGTCAAAAATGAAGCTTAAGAAAAGAGCTTACTTGTCTAGAGCTTCAAGGTACTTCTGTTTTCGAATCTCAAAGAAAATTTTCATGGAATATCTATTATCGTCAACTTTTGTAAACCCTGAAAGATACTTCTCTACTTCATCCCATTCTCCATTTGTCACCATTTCCTCAAAATATCTCAAATTGAAGAAAAATCCTGACTCTTGCTCCAATCTATTTACACATCAATCAACAAATACACAAAAACAAAATAAAAAGTAAATATATATTATGCATCAACACATTAATAAATTCAAATTGAAGTCATTGAAAAAAATCCAAAGATTAAAGCATGCCTGTGAACAGTGTCTTTAAATTTCTCCTCATCAAGGAATTGAAGTATAAGGAACACAAGCTCTCTGCTAAGCGAGGACATGATTGTAATTCTGTAAAAAGAAATCAACAAGACAATAAAAACACAAAGAGATCTGAGCTTCTCACAATCAATTATACTTCCAAAATATAACCCCAAAAAACCCTAACAACTCATAAAATTCAACAACTCAACACAATTATCCAAAAATATTAAAAACTATAGAAATGAAAAATAAAAATTACCAGATTAATTCCACAGATCGAAAGAAATTTCTGGAAAAAAAAAACGAAGAGAACGGCAAGTCGCTTCACTGCTTTCTCTTTTTTCTCGATTTTCTTCTCTTTTTTAAGAGTTGTTTCTCTCTCTCTCTCTCTCTCTCTCTCTCTCTCCTTCGTTGTTGTTTCTGGTGAAGTATTTATACAGAAGAGAGAAAGGGTTCGGATTTGAAAGATGAAAAAGAAAAAAGAATAACAAACAAAAATAAAATAAATAAATTTGAACATGCCAGCATCAGACATTGATTAAATACCGTAAACGAGACGATATGAGATGAGGATTAGATCTCTTGATATGAGTGATAAGTTAGTTCAGATTATAAGTACAGTGAGTTATAGTCTGATAAGTCAGACTACTTGTAGGCGTTCTTAATACGCTGGATTATTAGAATGGTTACGAAATTTAGATTTTGTAATTAAGTCCTACTAGTTTTTAAGTAACATTTTTACGTTATTACTAGAACTAGTGCCCGCGTTTTAATTAAATAATTATTTTATCTATATTTAAATTGTAATAATTTTATATATTTAAATAGTAATTTATTATTATATTTAATCAATTATATAAGATAATTATCACCCGCAAAAGAGGGTGTAACATTGTAAAGAATAATTAATTCGAAATTTTAGTTTTTAATCATTGAAAATGTTCAATATCTTATTAAATTTATTTTTTATCACCCACAAAGAGGGTGCAACATAATTTAATTTGATAAATTGTTTATAAAGATATAAATATTAATAAACTAACGTATATATTTTTCACTTTATATAAAACTTACTGAGAAAAGTAGCTTTGTAATTGTGTAACAGAAAGATTAAGCCTGTAAACGAACCAAACGAACATGAACGAGAGTATGTTTATGTTCGTTTGTTTAATTTTAATCAAACAAATGAACGAACACGAACAACTAAACGAACGTAATTTGTTGTTCATATTCATTTATTAAGGAATGTAGCTTGTTCGTGTTCGCTCGTGTTCGTTCATTAAAATGATAAACAAACGTAAACGAACACAAATGAACGTACATAAAAGGGTACATATGTGAATAAATTTAAACAAACATAATCGAACGAACATATGTGAATAAATTTATTTTTCCTAAAAAATATAATACTTTTGTTATGAAAAATAATAAATATAAATGGACATATGTGAATAAATTTAAATGAACATACACGAATTGATTACCGAACATTCACGAACGTAAATGAACGAACAAACCCTTTATTCGTGTTCGTTCATTTAATTAAACAAACATAAAATCTTCTTTATGTTCGTTCGTTTAATAAATAAACGAACTTTCCCGTCGAATAATTCACTGAACGTTTTGTTCGTTACCATCCTAACATAGATTATGAAAAAGTAAAAAGAGTATGGTGAGTTAGTTTAATGAACTGAATTCTTCTGCTCTAATTTGTGCCTCTTAGTGTTCATCCAATATTTATTTGATACAAGCATTAATTATTGGATGAAATAATTAAAATTTCCTATTAATATCTATTGTCAACTTCTCCTTTCTCCTCTGCAAATAAAATGAGATGCATCGTTAATGTTGAAATCGGATTTTTTTTTCTAACACTAAAAAGATTAAATTTTAAGTTTTAAACTTAATTTTAAATTTTAAACCTTAAATCCTACACCTAATGCTCTAAATCCTATCCGCAATCATAAACCCTAAATATAATATTTTAATGATAGGGTATAAGTAGGACACCAAAAAATGATAGACGAATTTTACTCGTCGAAATCAAGGATGAAGTCAAGATTCCAGCTTGATGGGGTAAAGTAATTTTTTTTTGTTATCCTCTCGATTCTCCAGAGCTTTATCATGACTAACCTAGACCGACCCACGTCACATACTTGGCTTTGATAGGTGAGTCTCCCAGCGAAAATTTTTTGCATACAAAATGCCTCGAACTCGAGATCTACTTAAACAATACCAAGCTGATTACTATCTGGACCAACCCCGTTAGTCAAAGTATAATTTTTTTAAAAAGTAAGGAACGATTAATGATTATCTCATAAATTTTCTAAATTTATTATATGAATTGAAGATTAAGAAAAAAAGGTTGAGGACACATCTCTCCACCATAGCTGTACTTTCATTTATGACTGAAGTAAAGTTAAGGTCATCTTCAATGAAAAACTTTGAACATTGCCATTTTTTTCTGCTTAACAACCCCCTAAACAAAATAATATATCAAAAGTCCCATTAGAAACATAGCGTACTATAAATCATAGTGAAAAACGGATTATGTTCATCCTAAAAGATTTGGGTTTAAATCGTTTTGTTTGCAAGGTGTATGTACATTATCAAAGGGTTAAGAATATTGTATGAAAAATATATTACCTTATAATCACCTTTAAACTATTAAACAAACATATAAAACAATAAAGGCTTTGTTTTAAAATTATTTTTAATCTTACATATTTTGCAGCAAAGTAATCACATTTAGTCCAAGAAATATAGCAGAAAAAATCAAGAATAAGATAAAAGAAACATTTGTGGGTGTCAACTTAGCCATGTGTGTTCTAGATATGTTATCTCTAAACTTGATCATGTTATTGCAAGTGCAAAATATGTCATAATACTATTCAATAATAAATAATGATACACTCAGAGTATTGATAAAGATAAAGATAAAGATATGAATCGTGTTATCAGTGTTTTAAATAATCATCTTTAATGATAAATCACTTATATTGTTGTTAGAGACGAGGTTTTAACAATTGTCCTTTCCTCATTTCTATTGGTTCTTGCAGTTCAACCTTTAAGACATGAATCTTAAGGTGATTACAAAATAGTATTTATTTATATTTTTTTCTTAATCTTTTAATAAAGTACACACGTTTTACATATAAAATTATTCGAACCTAAAATTCAAATCTTTTAGGATAAATATCATTCTTTTTCCCCTAGACAATAAGTTAATAAGAAGAAAATTATACATGGAGAAGGAAAGAAGAAAAGATAAATTAATGAGAGATATTAACTAGTTTCAATTATTTTACATCAATATACTAATAAACGTGTCAAATAAATAAGCAATTTTATGTTAATTTAATATAGGTAAAAATAAAATATTATTTTTATTTCAATTATTAGTTTCTATTCTATGTTTTAAATTGCCACCTATTTTTTAAGCATAAACTATAGATTTATTATTGAAAAATAACAATACATTAGGCAACTAAAAATCCTAAGCTAATATGCATGGGAATTAAGTTTCCGACATATCATTCATGAGGTGGATAAATTAAATGCTTTTAGGATGCTTAAGATGAAATCTGTCCCGATTGAGTCTTTTTTGTTAGTTATGCATTTGAATGAGCTTAAAAATCGAGGATGGGTTGTTCGGTTGTAACACGTGCTTAGAGATAGAAATAAGGTTGTGAATGCGACCACCAAAAATGCCGAGTCTGACAGTTTAACTGCCGTGTATTTTGATCAACAACCTTCTGATCTAGTTCAGCTTCTACATGAGGACTTGATGTCTGGTTCATAGTTGTTTTGGCTAGTTTTGCTTATATGCTTGTTAGTTGAGTAATTTCATCCTATTGACTTGTTTGTAATTATTACCAAGAGTATTTTTTTTTCCGACTAAGTTTACGAGATTAATGAGGCTCTTAGCAGTAGTCCCTTTTTTATCTAAAAAAAATCCTAAGCTAATATGCTTACTCGTCTGACCTGATTTTATCTCCTCACTGGGCAATTAATTCATAACATCATCAAGTCTTTTATACACAATAATATCAAAACAAAATTAAAACAATCAACATATAATAAAGTCAGCCCCCTACCTGAGTATATATCGGTTGTCTCTTTCCGTTGCCTTTATTTATGTCTCGCCATTGAAAAAAATAAATTTAGAGTTTAAAGTTAGGGTTTAAGGTTAAGATTTAGAGTATTGGTGTAGGGTGTATGATTTATAGTTTAAGATTTAGAATTTAGGGTTAAGGCTTAGGATTCATTTTTTAGTGTTTGGGCATAAAAAGGCACCAAAAAATGACAGATGATTTTTGCCCGCACTGAATAGAAATTCTATGCCTTTTTTGATGTTCTCATTTATCCTCGCACTAAAAAATTATGTTTATAGTTTAGGGTTAAGGTTTAGGATTAGAGTTTAGAGTTTAGAGAATTTGGAATATGATACATTTTTAGAGTTTAGAATTTAAAATTTAATGTTAGGGATTAAAATTTAAATTTTTAGTGTTGGGACATAAAAATAAACACAAAATAGAAAATTTTTGTTCTATTTTTTTGATTAATAGATCTTTGTTCTATTTTTTTATTAATAGATTTTTGTTCTATTGAAAGGTAGGTTATAGGTGCACTCAATAACGTATTCTCTTGAAAGATTATTTTAAGTTTAATTTAGTTCATAAAGATTATTAAGTAACCAACAAGTATTGAGTGCATTGGTAAGGCACATTGCACTCTCAAAATAGGAACGTGAGTTTAAACTTTAGAGACAACATTGTTAGGAGGGGCAGCCTCGTACCTCGAATATGAACTATAAAATAAACATGCATATTACCAAAAAATTATCTTAAGTAGAAAGACAAGTTTCCACGAGTGTCCTTCTAATAGACATCTCAAACTGCAAATAATGCAACTCATACATGGATAATAATCATGTTCTTTTGTGGTGTCTAGTTTTGTGTCCTAACATTTAAAAAATTAAATTTAAGTCTTAATTTTAAATTTTAAGTCTTAAACTATAAACCCTACTCATAATACTCTAAACTCTAACCCTAAACCCTATCCTTAAACATTAATCTTAAGCCTTAAATATAATTTTTTTAATAATGAAACATAAGTAATGCAACGAAAAAGAGCAAACGTCTGCTCGTATCGATTGATTTCAATTTAAATGATTTTATATATCATTATACAATACACATATATATTTTTAAACTTTCGAGTCAAGTTTTGCTTACCTTTTAATGGTTATCCTTAGGAGGCAAATCAGAGATCCAAATCCGTTGCCAATTTCCAGCAGTGAAAAAACATAAAATTATTAGCAAAACATACCTACGTCAATCTTGTATCCAGAGTTGACAGGGTATTTTCATCAGTCGAGAAAAATCATATCAGATTGTCTACCAAAAATTATTCTGATATTAATGTCATCTTTAAATACGATCTAATCCATGCCCAGTACGTTTGAAAACTCTGGGTTTTTGTTTGTGCATATCATTATTTTCTTTTATATTATTTCTTTACATCAATTTATTATTTCAAAGTCAAAGTCCAACATTAGTATAAAAGGCTATTATGGATAAATATTGAATTTATACATGAACTTTAATTTTAACATGCAATTTGATATAGAAATTTTAATTTTGTGTAATTATGCACCTGAAAATTTGATTTTAATTCAATTATATACATTAAAGAAAATATAATGATTTTATTTTGGGTAATTATACTATGCACGGCAGTGAAAACTTGTAGCTTTTACAAGCATCTTAGTGTTAGGGTTTAAAAACTTAATTTAGGGTTTAGTATTTATGGTTTTATGTTTAGGTGTTTAGAATTTATGAATTATGGATAGAATTTAGGGTTTAGGGTTAAAATTTAAAATTTATAGGTTACAACTTAAAACCCTAACATGATATTCTAAACCTAAACCCTGACTTCTAAACTCCTAACTTATAACCACAACCTCTAATTTTAAAACCCTAAATCTAAACCTCTAAACTTTAAACCTTAAACTAAATCCTTAAACTAAATATAAGACACTTATGAAAACTAAAAGTATCCATCGTCATGAAATATTTTCCCTTTTATTTTTATATTAAATAAACCTAATTATTGTGATTGTGATATGTAGAAGTCAAACAGTGATACATCGATAATAATGTTAGTGATTTATGAAAATTAAAATCAAAGATATAAATTTATACAAAATTAAAACCCACGTATCACGTTCCATCAAAGTTCATGTGTAATTTTAAATTTTTCTTACTTTTATTAATATCGATATTTTTTTCTCACTACTTCCATTTTTCTTTGATGTGGTTATTTTCTAAAAACCTTCTTAAATTTCTTTCTTTCATCAAAACTTTTTTTGACGACGATTTTATGTCGTCGACTGATTTTTAATTTTTACGTTAATTGTATATAAATAAAAAAATTTTCTTTTGATGAAGAATCATTTATTTCTTTTTATTTTCGTTTTATCTTTGTTTTGTTTTGTCATAAGTTATTTTACATCTGCTCTTCTAACTATTTTTCGTCTATTTTTATGATAGTTTATTTGTTTGTTTTTTTGCAGGATTTGTCATTTTTTGTGATAATATTGTTTGATGTTATGGCAATTTAGCGTTCAAATAACAAGTATTATCGAGCATTTCAAGTCACAAGATAATCGGTGGTCTGTTGTTTTTCAAATTCCCTTGTGGTAGTTTGTCGGTATGCCAAGAACTAGCAGCGAAAAGAATGTTTAATACATGAAATTTTCTGGTTAATGTTTATCTTTGCTGAAATTTCATTTGGAAGACATAATAAATTTTCTTAGGAAAGATAGTGTTTAATTTTATTTTTCACACTCTTTGATTTTCTGATGTTTTTATCTCTATAGATATTAAAGTGTGTTAGACTTTATAATTCTTCTTTTTGATTAATAAAATTCAGTTAAAATTCTTTAAAAAAACTAAAAATATCTAAAAATAGAAAGAGCAAAAAATAAAAGGACCAATAAAACATTAAAAAACTTAAACTACAGAAATAAAAAATTATTATGTTTAAGAATATTTAATCTTTCTAATAACTATCCTAAAATTAATTATTTAATTAGAAAGTTATTTATTTAATTTTCAATCCCACATCGGTGGTCAAACTTTTGGCAAAAAAAATGAAAAGGGAAAGGCATACCTTCGGAATAAGAAAAAGTATAAAAGTGTTCGAAATTACCCGACCCCGATTAATTCGGTCCGATTATCTGACGACCTAATATAAAATAGGCAGATATTTTTAATATTTTTATTTTTTATCAGGCCGGGTATCCTATCCGATAATTTTCCAGGGTACACGAGTCGGGTTTGGGCCGAAATCTTTCCCTTATCGGGTACCTGACTCGACCCGACACTTTATATATATATATATATTTATATTTTAAATTATATGTTTATTTTAGGTTTTTTTAATAATTTTACTCCAAAACTAAATTCAAATTCCTAAATTCTTTATATGTTTGTATCATATACTTTTAAGTTTTAAGTTTAAAAATATTTGTATTGATTTGTTAATATGATATTTGAAGGAAAAAATCACGATCGATATTAATCTTTTTAATATATTCTCTTGGTGATAAACTTTAATATATATCTAAATATTTCACCATTCAAAGTTAAAACTAACTTCAAATCCCTAATTTTTTTATTTGAATTATGTATTACAAACTTTTAAATTTTATGTGTTTAATATGTGATTTTTTAAAAAAATTAAAATAAAAAAATATGAATCAGATTCTCGTTAACCGGGTACCAGAGTTTCACGGATACCTGAGTAGTGGGTACTCGAATATAGCGGGTCGAGACACGGGCCGATAAAAAGGTATTCGGATAAACTTAGTACTCGATTTTTCGGATACCCGACAATAAACACCCCTATCAAACATGTGTCGACTTTCTTTTTCATGTGCCTTTCAAATTTTAAATTATGTAATATATTTATTAATTATTTTTTTATTAAATAAAAAGAATTGATTTTTTAATGGCTGAAATATATGTGCGTTTTATTTTGGTTGTTAGTTAAGCTCTGAAAAAAGTTATCCAAATAAGAGACGCAGCACACATGAAGAGCGAGTACGGGAATACCTTTATCATACTCGAGCGCGTGAGGACAGTTTCGAGAGGGAGCAATACATAGACATGTTTGAAAAAAACAAGTTGAACGAAAAAATAAATAAAAAAGGAAAGAAAAATTAAACTTATTAATTCAATGCGATATATATCGCGAGATGAGAGATTTTGAATTTTGTCTGAATATATCTTTCTCTCTCTCAAAATCACATCAATTTCTCTCGTTCGTTGAACGAAAAGAAAAACAAGCGCATGTCAATTCATTGCGACGCAACGCATTTTTTTAAAAGAAAAAAGAAAAGAAATTAGAATCACGTGAGAGGCCTCTCTTCATAAACTCGGTGTGGTTTCCCGTACATCTAATAAAATAAAATAAACATAATATAAATTAATAAATCTTAAAATTACTCGTAAATTTTAACATACATTTCAATATAATATAGTAATATAATGATATATAAATTTACCATTTCTGTTCAATTATAAATATTTTATAAAAGTAAATTTGTTTTCTATAACTTTAAAAAATATCCATAATGTAAACATAAATATTCTAAAATTTATAGAATATAAATTATTAACATGTCTAATTTATATAAACGTATAAAAATAATTTTTTCATATATATGTTGTGTAAAAAATTATACAAATCTATATATTAAAAATCAAAATCTACGATAAGCAACCAACTGATCTAATGGGATGAGACATTAAATCACTTAGTATAATATGAAAAATATAAATATTATATTAACTATGGTTGGTCTAAGTAATAAACAACTTGGTATTGCTTAAACAAGTATTGAGTTCGAGTCTTTGTGTATGCAGAAAATCCCTACTGAAAAACTCACTTACCAAAATCAGCTGTGCGATGCTGATCGATTTAGATAAATCAAAGAAAAATCCTGAAAAATTGAAAGCACAACAAAAAAAAGAAAATCTAAATATTATTTTGTCTACTTTACTAAAAAAGAAATATAACTAACATGGGATTTTTTTGTGTGGAAAGATTATTAGTTGTATTCAGGCACGTAAATGGAGAAATGGTATGGTGTGTAAATTATTTTTATCACATCAAACGTGATTGTCAAATGTCCAATCATGATTTGTTTGATTAAGGTACCAAAGATAAGAGATGAAGAAAATAATCTTTTGAGTAAGTCATGCCGGTTGAGTAATTTCCACATATTGGGTAGGTAAGTTAACACGTCACCTCTAAAGTGGGAAATTTTATCTTATAGTCCCTCAATAAATCATAAAATTTCAAATTACTCCAATGAAATATATATATATATATATATCATATTTTACCCTCCAAAAATTTATTATATCATTAGGGTCCTCTTAAGAAAAAATTTGTATTCACTCACGGTTGAGTTTATTATACAATTCTCTATGTTTACGAGTCCAGTTTTAAAGCAGTTCTAACAGTTTCATTAATTTGTTAATTTTATGTGGTATCATTCGATTTATTAACGGTGTATGAAACTTCATATTGTTATATTCAGTATTTTCGCCTTTGTAGAATTTTGGAAATAACCCTCAATGCCTCTAAAGGCTTAAATGACATTGGAAACATACATTGTCAGACAATACAACAGTTGACCCACGTAACCAGACTGCAAGCCTAGCACTTGAAAGTTGAACCTATCTCTATCAACTCATCCATAGGTTGTCGTTAGACATGACACCGTCAAATTACTAGCAAGACCATAGTCTATCAATACCCATGCAATCAAAGGAGGATAGGGCTGAAAAAATAGCCTAATACCCCTCTTTTCTCTTTCTTTTCCTTTCTTCTCGACTTCTGACCATCATATTATTTGCGACTCTTTTTAAAATTAATTAAAATAAATCATCACCAATCACCGTAATTTCTTTTCCAACTCCATCGTTTGGTGTCAATCGCTTTTAGGCACCAACACATATCGTGAGCACGTCACATACCAATTTCTTAAATATATATAATATTAATGATTAGAAGGGGAAAAAATGTAGTAAACAAAGTGGTATGAAAAGGCAAGAGAAAGAGGCCAAACTTGTGGAATAAGATAAAACCAAGAATTGGTAGAAGAAGCGACTAAAGGAGGGGGGGCTAGGAAGTTGCCTGGCACATTAGCCTTGGTTGGCCACTAATGCCAATGCCATTGTTCATATTTTGTAACTTTCTGCTTTTAATAAACTGCTTTCTCCATCACATTCTGTACTTGTTGTGCTTATCACCATAGTATATTGGATTGGACGGTAAGAAAACTTTAAAAATAAAAAGAAATGTATAAGAAAATAATGAAAAATAGATAGGATCCTAGTCCCAAAAAAATTGGTAAAATATGTGATCATAATTATTTTATATTTGCTAGTATTTGATCTATTGGTCGATTAATCTAAATTATGTACTACAAAATTATATTATAGGACGCTTCTCTAAATCCGAACCTTGCTTAAGCAATCTAAAGTCTCGTCCCAATAAATCACATGACCATCATTTTAACTAGGCTTTTTTAGGGAAATAATATCCCTAAACTAAAAATTTAAGGAAATAGAGTATGTCTAACATTATTCAAGGATATGTGGTTTTTTTTACAGTAATTGTGGGTGTCGTCCTATGCAGGTGACATCCTTCATTTCCTTTAATTTTTTAATCACATGTCGCCACATGTAGGTGGAGACCTGTTTATTTAATATATATTTTTTAAAATTTAATACTAAATCAGTTTCCTACTGCAAAACACGACTTTATTGTAAAATTTTAAAAATATATTAAAATAAATAAGTTACCACATGCATATGACAACATACGAGTAAAATTAAAGAAAATGCTAATCGTCACTTGCATACGATAACACCCATAGTTACTATACAAAAATCTCATTTCTTTAAATAATGTCAGAGATACTATATCTCCCTAATTTATTTTTTTTATTTTAGAGACATTATTGCTCTAAAAAATCATTTTAACCATGATAACAAAAAAAACTTAATTCAATTATGTCGTTTTCTCTTACAACGAGATTTCGGTCCAATTGGTAAATGGATTAATTTTTTTAATTATTTATACAAATCAATTATAAGGATTATTCTCATCATGCGGCTACTGTTTTCTTCAGTTCTACATACCCAGATTTTCTTGCTATAGGGTTGGGATTGATCAGTTTTTGGTTTTCACTCGCAACTACACTCGTATCAATTATTTATTTAATTGTTTGTTTGTTATTGTAATTATTTTATTGTTGTTTTAATAAATGTAAGTGAGCTAAAATTATGAAAGTATGGCGGGGACAAGCTAATCAGAAAACCCATGCATTGACCAGGAAGATTTAATCCAGGCTTGGGAATTATCTATCATTTTTTTTCTTTTCTAAGTTAAAATTATATCAATAATTTTAATTATTATTATTATTATAAGTTAAAAGTTATAACTATATTGCTCAAAAAAAAGTTATATCTATATTAATAATATCGACCATAACAAATCATTACAAATGTTAAATCAAATAATTAATTCAACTACAATAAATGTAACAGTATAAATCTGAATTACACTTGTATGTATTAAAATTTGAGCTTATAACCTCAAAATTTCAGAACTTCCTGCCATTGAACAATACTTTTAAGTTTTTTTTAATCGTGGAGTATATGATATTACTATGTTTTTAAGGATAGAGCTTATTATTAAGTAGTAGGTATTCCATTTCAAAGGCTAATACTTAATCTTTTCATTCGAAAAATTATATCATAGGCCTGTCCCGTTACATCATCCATAGTCTCAACTAATAAAAATTATCCATTTCAATAATTTTTTCATAACATCTTTCTACCAAGTGAATATTTACTTTTATTCACTGTAAATCAAATTAAAAAAAAATTACCATATAAATCTCCACTTGGTAAAAAATTAACATAAAAATCATTAAAATATAGTATAATTTGTATTTGTTAGAACCATGGACACGTGACAGACTTGTAATATAATTTCTCCTTACTAATGTAATCATCATTAATTCAACACGATTATCGCTCAACAAAATATACAAACATAATGAAAATTGCCAAATTCGATAAAAGGGTGAAGAAATAAAAATAAAAAGCCGCCAAATAATCAGAAATAAGAACAAGAGAACTAATTGCAGATCTTAGAAAATAACAAAATGCTTTACGTAAAACATGTTATGTTAACGTACAAGGAAAAACATATTAAACATCCGTCATTCATCCAATACACTAGAAATAATGTTTTATGGGGAAGAAAAGGAAAGTAGAATGAAATGGTTTCACACAGAGAAAATAGTGGTTAACTACAGTGCATCATCATCATCTTGCTGGTTATAGAATGAACCATCCTCAACTGGCAATGAGGGTGGAGTTCCAGGTGGAATGCAGGCGGCTCCATTCTCGCCAGCGCATATACACAAAGCCTCTGCATCCCTGAGGGTTGCATCAAGGTCAATCTGCCCACTCAACTCATTGATGAACTTCAAGAGGGTGTCGAAATCCATTTGCTCTCCGATTATTTTGCTTCGATAGCGCTTCAAGATAGCTACACACACATACAGATGGAGGTGCTCCGACAAATGATGCGTCCACAATACTTCCCACAATCGCATTGTTTTCTCGTATTCAAGTTCCCTGGAAAAGAAATACGTTGACACCACAGTAACACATAAAAACACAGTAATACAGAAGTGCAGGCATCTGCAAGCTCGAGTGACATGAAATTGAAATGAATTAAAATACGTAATTGCATGTTAGATTTTGAGTGTGGAGGAAAAGGTGCGGTGCAACATGAAATTCTCGTCTCCATTGTATCGGGGTCTATATGACTAAAATTTGCAAAATTGTTAAAATTTCTCATCTACTCTCCCATTCTCCACTCTACCTACGTCCTTCCAAATTCGGTGAAAATCAGAAGGCTTGTAAAAGAGAATTCCGTTTAACATATTCCGTTACTTTTACAACTTCCTCACTAATCCGTTATCTTACATCATCCCACTTCCCTATGCTCTGGACCACATTGTAAGAGTTATATCACAAACTATTCTACTTTACATGAAGCATTGCAAGATGTTTGATTCAATACAAGAATGCATCAGCAGGAAATTATGTACAGCGCATTATTAAAGAAAAATCTAGCCTAAATGAAAGTTGGCATGGAAGAAAATGAATGAACTATTAAATCCAAGAGTCTGACCTTTTAAACTGTATCAGAATCCAGCGGAAACAGAAGAAATAATTCAAGCAATCATTCTGCTTGAAATAGTTATGCAAAGGGATGTCTAACAACTCCACCAGCTGCAAAAAGTAGTACAGCTCAAAATCAGAGACCAAAATCTCCTTTCATTATTGATTTACTTGGTTTAGCTGTTTATAAATTACTCGCAAGATGTATAAAGTCACAATACCCAAACCTTTTTTATTCTGTTTATGGGCAAGGACATAGTGGTTCAGCTGTTAATAAACTACTTTATGATGTTTCCTTCCCCAAAACACAATACTAAAATCCAAAGATCTCAAAGAAGAAACATAAGTTTGATGACATTGCGAAAAGATGCTTCATCATTTGACTTTTATTCAAGGGGCTCAAGAAACCACAGGTGTCGTGTTATACTAGTTTCTATATTGTAGTTGTTAACTCAAGAAAAGGATGGGTAAAATGATGATTTAGTCTCATCAAACAAGCAATCCCTCGCTATAGTATGAAACATAGGTTTTAACTTTTAAGGCCAGCTATCACATCATGTAGAAGTTGTAGGTTAATATGTAAATAATAAGAGTTGTAAGTCAATTCTAACTAAGTAGTTTAGAAGAGTTGTAAATCTATCCTAACTAAGTAGTTTAGTTAGAGTCTAACTCTATCCATATAAGGGATAAGAGTCTTAGCCGAGAGAATTCTACTCAATGTAAAACTCCTTGTAAAAGTCTATAAGTAGACTTTATTTTTCTGTAAATCGAAATAACAAGAGTAGAAAACTTCTCTAACCCTATTTTCTACATGGTATCAGATTAGGAAGATCCTACTTATCCAACAACCTTTTTTTTCCTTCCAGTCTCTCTCTCGATCAAAACCTTCATTTTCAATGGCTCATTCAGACCCCTCCGCTTCAAATCAGTTCTCAAAATCATCCTCGTCCCTCCGAGTTCCAAATTTTCAGATTCATCTCTTTCTCCAATTACATCCTACAAACTAAATGGAAACAACTATCTCCCTTGGTCTCACCAAGAAGGTTGTATATTACAGAAGAAGGAAAGCTTCCTATCTCTCGATTCAATGCCTATTCCGAAGAATCTGATCCAGCCTATTCTAATCTGGTTGAGTGAGAACAACATGATTATGTCATGGCTAATTAATTCCATGGTTCCCGAAGTTGGGGAAAATTTCATGCTCTACCAGATCGCAAATGAGATATGGAGTGCAGCCGGGGATACATACTCCAAAGGTGGATAATACACCAGAATTATTTGGGGTTGAAAACCAGATTAAGGATCTCGGACAAGGAGATTTGTCTCAGAGTACAAATATTTTGGAGTTCTCACTAAGTGTTGGCAACAAATCGATTTATATGAGGCCAATGAGTGGAAGTGTTACGATGATGTTAACTTCTATAGTAGAATCAAAAATCGAGGAGAATCTTTCAATTTCTTTTCTGACTTAATGGTGAGTTTGATGGGGCAAGGAGCAGAATTTTGGCTACTAAACCTCTACCATTGGTTCGGGAGGCCTTTTCTCGAGATTAGGAGAGAAGAAAGCGGACTCTCCTTGATGGTACCAGTGCTCAACAAACAGATGCTTCGCACTAATTACAAACTCTAATCACGGGAATAAACAAAGGAGGGGGAGACCATGGTGTGAACACTGTAAAAAGGCTGGACATTTGATGGAGCAAAGGCTTTGGAAGCTACATGGAAAACCAAAGAGACTGAAACCCTCTAAATCCAGATTTGAAAGGAAGCAAATGTTGCATCTACGAACATAATTCCAGCCTTCAAGAAGACACAAAGCAGATTGCAGAACTTCAACAAATACTTAGCCAACTATCGCCTAAAACTCATACTACTTGCTTTAACAACATCCAAGGTAGAATTTCTTGCTTAGCAACAATTAATACCTTACATTGGATAGTAGATTCGGTGCCTCGACCATATGACAGAAATATGAGTCCATTCGTAAAGTATAGCCATCACAGTTCTCCTCCTCGATCAAGATAGCAGATGGTTCCCTCTCAACAGTTAAAGGGAGTGGCTCTATTGAATTAAGCAAACATATAGTATTATCGATGTACTTTATGTTCCTAAATTAGCCTTGTAATTTATTATCGGTGAGCAAGTTGATTAAGGATATTCACTGTGTAATGCTAATTTTGGGGTGATGGATGTATTTTTTGAGCACGTGGCTCAAGATGGTGATTGGCGGTGCTAGGCTATCTAATGGCTTATATATCCTTGATGGAATATCCTACTGTAACTCCTTCATTCCCAGTTGCCTTCAAACATCGGTTTCATCCACAAGCTTAGGTTCGAGATAATATTATGCTCGCATCTTAGATTAGGACATCCCAGTTTTTATTACCTTGCAAAGTTGTTTCCAAATCTCTTTATCAATAAAAATCCCTCTTCTTTTACTTGTGAAGTATGTCGATGGCAAAACATACCAAAAAACCATATGTTCCTTCTCCTTTTAAACCTACTTCACCATTTGCTATTATACACAAAGATATTTGGGGAGCTTCTAAAGTTCAAACATTTACGGGTCTAGGTGGTTTGTGTCTTTCATTGATGATTTCTCTAGGACCACTTGGACATATTTAATGAGAGAAAAGTCTGAGGTTGAAGTAATTTTTAAAACTTTTTATCAAATGATAAAAACACAATTCGATAGAAATATCAAAGTGGTTAGGAGTGATAATGGGAGTGAATATCTTAGCAAGTCTATTAGGTGTTTCTTTCGAGAAAAGGGAATTGTTCATCTCACCTCATGTGTCAATACCCCTCAACAAAATGGGTGGTGAGAGGAAGAATAGACATCTAATGGAAGTAACTAGGTCCCTTTTGTTTTCAGCTAATGCACCTATATATCTTTGGGGGGAAGCTCTTCTTACTGCAACCTACCTTATCAATAGGATGCCTAGCAAGACTCTAGGATTCAAAATACCCACTGAAGTTCTGTTTCAACATTTTCCACACTTTAAACCATTGTCCTCAGCTCTTCCTCTTCGAGTCTTTGGATGCACATCTTTTATTCATGTGCACTACAACAATCGTAGTAAACTGGATCCTAAATCATTAAAGTGTGTATTTATAGGTTACTCCTCGAGTCAGAAGGGTTACAAATGTTACTGCCCCACTAATAGGAAAACCTATATCTCCTTTGATGTTACCTTTTTGAAAATCAACCTTACTTTGCGGGGCTGACATTCGTGGGAGAGACCTAAAGAATCTCACCATACAAATCCTTTATTCCTATGCCTATCCTTCCCGAGCCACGCTTTGGATATCATTGAAACTGTTGTCCCCAATCCAGAGACACACAACTTCTCCACAGTCAATACACCTTCTCCACAGTCTAAACCCTCCAGGTCCTATACAACACCTCCTCCTACACTCGTAACTATATCACACTCTGTGACTCCACAACCACCGAGAAAACAACTCAATGTCTATACAAGGAGGAAAAGAAATCAAATCAAGATGTTGGTCAGCCTAGCACTTGCCAGAACCAGTTTTGAGTTACGATGCTATTGAGACAGGAGGTAATATTATTTCACAAGATTCTCTGTCAAACTTAGATGACTTTCCTATTGCTATTAGAAAAGGGATAAGGAAATGTGTGTTGCTCATCCTATCAATAAATTTGTTGCCTATGGGAAGTTATTATCTGGTTTCAAAGCCTTTACACCCAAGATTGATAGTGTGAAGATCCCCAAGACAAAGAGAAGAGGCATTGAAAGTCCCGAATGGAGGAAGGTCAAGAAGAAGAGGTCAAAGCACTCTGAAAGAATAATACTTGGTGTTTGACCGAGTTACGAGAAGGGAAAAAGGCTGTTGGGTGCAAATGGGTATTCACAACAAATATCACTCGGATGGGAGCATTGAGAGGTACAAAGCAAGGCTAGTGGCTAAAGGGTTTACTCAATCCTATGGAGTAGATTATCAAGAAACCTTTGCCCAAAGAGCTAAGTTGAATACCATCAGTGTTATTATCGATAGTCTGTTAACAAGGACCGGAAGTTACACCAATTGGACATCAAAAATGCTTTCCTCAATGGAAGCTTGGAGGAAGAAGTATACATGGAGGTTCCACCAGTTTGGAGGAAAAGACCACGAAGAGGACAAAGTGCAAACTCAATAAATCTTTGTACGGATTAAAGCAATCCCCTAGAGCATGGTTTGACAGATTTGCTAAGGCTATGGTTCAAAATGGGTACAAGCAGAGTCAGACAGACCACATACATTGTTTCGAAAGGTTGCTCCAGATGGTAAGAAGACCCTTCTAATTGTCTATGTTGATGATATGATCATTACAGGGGATAATCTCAAGAAATAAAAGTGCTAAAAACTGTTCTAGCTAAGGAGTTCGAGACTAAGGATTTGGGAAGCCTTAGGTACTTCTTAGGAATGGAAGTAGCAAGATCGAAAGAGGGGGATTGTTATAAACCAAAGAAAGTACATCCTAGATCTACTTATAGAAACTGGGATGTTTGGAAGTAGACCAAATTGAAACTCCAATGGAACCAGGTTTAAAGTTCAAGAAAGGTGAAATGGGAATCCAAAGTGAATAAAGAACCCTATCGAGACTAGTTGGGAAACTAATCTATCTCTCACTTACTGTGCCCGATATTGCATACTCGGTGGGCATAGTTAGTCAACATATGAGTGACCCTCGAGAAGAGCACATGGATGCAAATAATAGAATTCGAGATACTTGAAATTTACACTGGATCTAGACTACTTTTCAAGAAACATCGGGATAGGACAATAAAGGTCTACACAGATTCAAGTCAAGGCGGAGAATTGACAGATAGAAGATCTGTTAGTGGCTATTGCACATATTTATGGGAAATTTGGTCACCCGGAAGCAAGAAGCAAGTCATGGTTTCTAGAAGTAGTGCGACGAAGCGAATCTGAGCCTTGGCTCTAGGGATATGTGAAGGAATATGGATCAAGAAACTTCTTATGGAGTTAGAATTGGATGGAAAGGCAGAATTTGAAGTTTATAGTGATGACCCGATCAAGAATGAGCATTGCTAGAAATCCAAAGACAACACGACAGGACCAAACACATTGAGATTGATAGACACTTCATCTATGAGAAGGTCAACAACAGGGTTGTAAAACTTCACTATATTCCTACTAAAGACCAGCTAGCCGATATTTTCACCAAAGCACTTCCAAGAGTGAGCTTTGAAGAAATGTCATCCAAACTAGGTGTACATAACATATACACACCAGTTTGAGGGGGAGTGTAGGTTAATATGTAAATAATAAGAGTTGTAAGTCAATTCTAACTAAGTAGTTTAGAAGAGTTGTAAATCTATCCTAACTAAGTAGTTTAGTTAGAGTCTAACTCTATCCATATAAGGGATAAGAGTCTTAGCCGAGAGAATTCTACTCAATGTAAAACTCCTTGTAAAAGTCTATAAGTAGACTTTATTTTTCTGTAAATCGAAATAACAAGAGTAGAAAACTTCTCTAACCCTATTTTCTACAGAAATGTCCCTAAAAACCACACCAACAACTTCGGTTGAGTTCTAAGTTTACAAAGTGAGACTGGATCCGTACCATATCAGTACTACTATTGCATTTTGACTTTACAACAATGCAGAATCAAAGGCTGAAATTTCAGTAAGCCACACAAGATGAATAATAATAATAATAATAATAATAATAATAATAATAATAATAATAATAATGCAAACTGAATAATCGCAGAGAGAGAGATTAACCCCACACCAAAGGGAAAGAAAAGGGCAGGAAACATGCGATTACAATTAAGTTGTCACGTTCCAGAGTTTAGAGAGGGAGGGGAGAAAGAAAAACAGTCGAGGCTATTTAGACTAATACCATAACTGACTCCAGCATCTAGTAAGAGACAGAGAGGGGAGAGGAAATAAGACCTTAGATAATGCAAAAAGCTGAGAGTGCATGCCATTCTGATCACGATTAAAATTGGGCCCAAGGCGTTCCATCAGTGCCACAAAACACCAAAATGATTCAGACTCATCCTCCATGACAAACAAAATTGGGGATAGCAGGTCGCTCATACCCTGCAAGAAAGATAGAAAAGGATGAAGCATACAAACACATAAAAGAAAAGTGTTACAATGTACATAACTTTGGAGAAATTCATTCATGCATTACAAACACAAACAAGCTATAGGCCTAAACATTCACATACCTGAACAAATAATCTACAATAAACTGTACAAACTGGAAAAAGAAAATTGCACTTATATTTGCATCTCCATGTGTGTGTCTCTATATTGTAAATTATTTTAAAAAAATCAGATGCATTCAAGACATACAGGCAGCCATCTATTTGCCAGAGTAAAATTTAACAGAGAAGGAAAATTAAAATACATCATCATCCAAGGACAAAGGCCTCAAACAATATCTTGCAATTAAATTAAGGCCTGCACATAAGAAAAACAAAACAATAAGATACATGTTCAATTATGCTCAATTTTAAATATAGTTCGGAAAATTATTCAATGCACCAGCGGAAACTTTAGTTTCCACAAGTGGATTATTTTAGGGGTTTAGGGTTAGGGTTTGGTTGTTATGGGTTTAGATGGTAGGGTATATAATTTAAGGTGTATGATTAGAATTTAGAGTTTAGAGTTTAAGTTTAGGGTTTAGTATTTAGGGGTCTAGGTTTAGAGATTTTAATTTTAGTTTTTAGCTTTAAAATAGGCATGCTTGTGGAGTTTTTTAACTCCACTGGCAGTGCATAGAATATTAACTGATAATGACCACTTAAATGCACTTAAAATATACTAAAAATAAAGGAAATTGTATAAATTCATTCATTGATTAGTGCCATCAAAGCATGTGACCTGGGACATCACTTCTACTGCCAGGTTGTGCATGCAGATCACCCTAGATAGTATGAAATGACGCAGTGAACTTCGGACTAGGACAGCCACCAACACAGTCATTCATTCAGCACATAGAAGCATTTCAATCAGACTGATTCCATTGCTACATACATGTATATCCTTATTTTTCTCGCCGGGGACATGAAATCCAACTTAAAAAACCAAATTTGGTGCATTTTATAAACACAAGATTTTTCATTGAACCAAATAAAACAAGCAACATTAAAATTGTAGTACAGCATGAGTATAATTTTTCTTTTCACACAAGGCAACCAACTGATAAAAAACAAAGCGTACCAATAAGTAAATTACCTGACAATAGCCAAGATCGAAGTTGTAAAAGGAGTAGGTCAAGAGAATATCATGTAAAAGATTCACATTTGGATTGTCATCCCCATCATAGAAAGAGATGGACCTGTCTGTCCTTACCTTAAATACAACAAAAAATAGTGGTTGCATTGAACGCAGAATTGTTTTTCCACTTTTCAAAGAATAAAATAACATATGAAACTCTAAACTCAAACATGTGATGGTTTCATACCACATCTTTCTCTATAAGGCCTTTCCTCTCTCTGAATTTTGTAAATCTTTTTGCCTGTTCACGAGAGATACTCTGCCAAAATATTCACCAAAAAAATACTAAGAATGAGATAAAAACCAAGTTTTTCCAGCATTAAAAAAATACTATTTAGCAGAGAAACAACATGACAATGTTTACAAGAGCTCTAAGAACATTTTTTACCCAAACGCCTAATTCCTGAATCTCAACTAACTTGTATCAAATAATCTACAAACTAGTCTCACCATAAATAAAAAATTATGCATAATGTTGTGCTTAGGTCACAAATGAATTGATTCTTCAATAGGGTATCATATATTGTAGGTTAACACGTAAATAATAAGAGTTGTAAGTCTATCCTAACTAAGTAGTTTAGTTGTAATCTAACTCTATCCGTGTGAGGGATAAGAGTCCTAGCCTAGAGGATATCTACTCAATGTAAAAGTCTATAAGTAGACTTATTTTCTGTAATTTGAAATAAGAGAGTAGAAAACTTCTCTAACCCTATTTTCTACATGGTATCAAATTAGGGCGATCCTACCTATCCAACATTTTTTTTCTTTTTTCGCTGTCAATCAAAACCCTCTCTTTCAATGACTCATTCAGAACCCTCTGCGTCAGAGATTAGTTCTCAAAATAATCCTCTTCCCTCTGAGTTCCAGCTTTCAGATTCATCTCTTTCTCCAATTACATCCTAAAAATTAAATGGAAACAACTATCTCCCTTGGTCTCAGTCAGTGAGGCTATATATTACAGGAAGAAGGAAAGCTTCCTATCTCTCAGATTCAATGCCTATTCCAGAAGAATCTGATCCAGCCTATTCTAACTGGTTGAGTGAGAACAACATGATTATGTCATGGCTAATTAATTCCATGGTTCCCAAAATTGGGGAAAATTTCATGCTCTACCAGACTGCAACAGAGATATGGAGTGCAGCCAGGGATACATACTCCAGTGTGGATAATACACCGGAATTATTTGGCGTTAAAAATCAGATTAAAGATCTCAGACAAGGAGATCTGTCCGTAGCACAGTATTTTGGAGTTCTCACTAAGTGCTGGCTACAAATTGATTTGTATGAGGCAAATGAGTGGAAGTGTCCTGATGATATTAGCTTCTATAGTAAAATCAAAAATCAAAGGAGAATCTTTCAATTTCTTTTTGGACTTAATGGTGAGTTTGATGGGGCAAGGAGCAGAATTTTGGCTACTAAACCCCTTCCCTTGGTTCGGGAGGGCTTTTCAGAGATTAGGAGAAAAGAAAGCAGACTCTCCTTGATGGTACCAACTGCTCAACAGACGGATGCTTCGGCACTCATTACAAACTCCAATTCTGGGAGTAAACAAAGGAGGGGAGACCATGGTGTGAGCACTGTAAAAAGGATGGGCATTTGATGGACCAGTGCTGGAAGCTACATGGAAAACCAGCAGACTGGAAACCTTCTAGATCCAGATTTCAGAAGGAAGCAAATGTTGCATCTCCAGAAAATTTTTCCAGCAGCTTTAGTACACTGCAGATTGCGGAACTTCAACAAATATTCAGACAACTATCGTCTAAGACTACTGCCTTAACAGCATCTGAAGGTAGAATTTCCTGTTTAGCAACAATTAATTCCTTACATTGGATAGTAAATTCGGGTGCCTTTGACCATATGACAGGAAATATTAGCCTGTTCAGAAAATATAGCAATCACAGATCTCCCTCCTCAATCAAGATAGCAGATGGTTCCCTTTCAACAGTGAAAGGAAGTGGTTCTATTGAATTAAGCAAAAACATAGTATTATCTGATGTACTTTATGTTCCTAAATTAGCCTGTAATTTATTATCAGTGAGTAAGTTGATTAAGGATGTTCACTGTAATGCTAATTTTGGGGCTGATGGTTGTATTTTTCAGGCACAGGGCTCAAAGATGGTGATTGGCAGTGCTAGGCTATCTAATAGCTTATATATCCTTGATGAAATATCCTACCAGAACTCCTCTATTCCCAGTTGCCTTCAGACATCAGTTTCCTCTACAAGTTTAGGTTCAGATAATATTATGCTCTGGCATCTTCGATTAGGACACCCCAGTTTTTATTACCTTGCAAAGTTGTTCCCAAATTTATTTATCAATAAAAATCCTTCTTCTTTTACTTGTGAAGTGAGTCAAATGGCAAAACATACCAGAAAACCATATGTTTCTTCTCCTTTTAAACCTACTTCACCATTTGCTATTATACACAGTGATATTTGGGGCCCTTCTAAAGTTCAAAATATTTCTGGGTCTAGGCGGTTTGTGTCTTTTATTGATGATTTCTCTAGGACCACTTGGACATATTTAATGAGAAAAGTCTAAAGTTGAAGTAATTTTTAAAACTTTTTATCAAATGATAAAAACACAGTTCGATAGAAATATCAAAGTGGTCAGGAGTGATAATGGGAGTGAATATCTTAGCAAGTCTCTTAGGTGTTTCTTTCAAGAAAAGGGAATTGTTCATCTCACCTCATGTGTCAACACCCCTCAACAAAATGGAGTGGCTAAGAGGAAGAATAGACATCTAATGGAAGTAACTAGGTCCCTTTTGTTTTTAGCTAGTGCACCTAAATATCTTTGGGGGAAGCTCTTCTTACTGCAACTTATCTTATCAATAGGATGCCTAGCAAGACCCTAGGATTCAAAATACCCACTGAAATTCTGTTTCAACATTTTCCACACTTCAAACCATTGTCCTCAGCTCTTCCTCTTCGAGTCTTTGGATGCACATCTTTTCTTCATGTGCACAGCAACAATCGTAGTAAACTGGATCCTAAGTCATTAAGGTGTGTGTTTATAGGCTATTCCTCGAGTCAGAAAAGTTACAAATGTTACTGCCCCACTAATAGAAAAACCTATATTTCTTTTGATGTTACCTTTTTTGAAAATCAGCCTTACTTTGCAGGGCCCGACATTCAAGGGGAGAGACCTAAAGAATCTCAGTCCATACAGTCCATTATTCCTATGCCTATCCTTCTTGAGCCTGCCTTGGATATCATTGAAACTGCTGCCCCTAATCCTGTAGACACAACTTCTCCACAGTCCAATACACCTTCTCCACAGTCTAAACCTCCAGTCCTTATACAACACCTCCTCCAACACTCAGAACTATATCGCACTCTGTGACTCCACAACCACCAGAGAAACAACTTAATGTCTACACAAGGAGGAAAAGAAATCAAACTAAAGATGTTGGTCAGCCTAGCACTTGCCAGAACCAGTTTTGATGCTATGGAGACATGAGGTAATGTTATTCCACAAGATTCTACTGTGAACTTAGATGACTTTCCTATTGCTATTAGAAAAAGGGGTAAGGAAATGTACTGCTCATCCTATCAATATATTTGTTGCCTATGGGAAGTTATTATCTGGTTTCAAAGCTTTTACAGCCAGCATTGATAGTGTGAAGATCCCTAAGACAGTAGAAGAGGCGTTCGAAAGTCCTGAGTGGAGGAAGGCTGTTGAAGAAGAGGTCAAAGCACTACAAAAGAATAATACTTGGTGTTTGACTGATTTACCATAAGGGAAAAAGGTTGTTGGGTGCAAATGGGTATTCACAGTCAAGTATCACTCAGATGGGAGCATTGAGAGATACAAAGCAAGGCTAGTGGCTAAAGGGTTTACTCAATCATATAGAGTAGATTATCAAGAAACCTTTGCCCCAGTAGCTAAAATGAATACCATCAGAGTGTTATTATCAGTAGCTGTTAACAAGGATTGGAAGTTGCACCAATTGGACATCAAAAATGCTTTCCTTAATGGAAGCCTTGAGGAAGAAGTATACATGGAGGTTCCACCGGGTTTGGAGGAAAAGACCACGAAGAGGATAGTGTGCAAACTAAACAAATCACTGTACGGATTAAAGCAATCCCCTAGAGCATGGTTTGACAAATTTGCTAAAGCTCTGGTTCAGAATGGGTACAAGCAAAGTCAAGCAGACCATACATTGTTTTGAAAGGTTGCACCAGACGGTAAGATGACTCTTGTAATTGTCTATGTTGATGATATGATCATTACAGGGGATAATATTAAAGAAATAGAGATGCTGAAAACTGTTCTAGCAAAGGAGTTCGAGACTAAGGATTTGGGAAGCCTTAGGTACTTCTTAGGAATGGAAGTAGCAAGATCGAAAGAGGGGATTGTTATAAACCAAAGAAAGTACATCCTAGATCTACTTATAGAAACTGGGATGCTTGGAAGTAGACCAGCTGAAACCCCAATGGAACCAGGTTTAAAGTTTAAAAGATGAAATGGGGAATCCAGTGAATAAAGAATCTTACCAAAGACTAGTTGGAAAACTAATCTATCTCACTTACTAGGCCCGATATTGCATACTCAGTGAGCATAGTTAGTCAACATATGAGTGATCCTCGAGAAGAGCACATGATGCAGTCAATAGAATTCTGAGGTACTTGAAATTTACACCAGGATCTGGACTATTTTTCAGGAAACATCAGGATAGGACAATAAGGGTCTACACGGACTCAAGCTGGGCAGGAGAACTGACAGATAGAAGATCTGTTAGTGGCTATTGCACATTTTTGTGGGAAAATTTGGTCACCTGGAGAAGCAAGAAGCAAGCTGTGGTTTCTAAAAGCAGTGCAAAAGAAGAGTTTAGAGCTTTGGCTCTTGGGATATGTGAAGGAATGTGGATCAAGAAACTTCTCATGGAGTTAGAGCTGGATGGAAAGGCAAAATTTGAAGTTTACAGTGACAGTCAGTTAGCAATGAGCATTGCTAGAAATCCAGTACAACATGACAGGACCAAACACATTGAGATTGATAGACACTTTATCTATGAGAAGGTCAACAACGGGGTTGTAAAGCTTCACTATATTCCTACTAGGAACCAGCTAGTCGATATTTTCACCAAAGCATTTCCAAGAGTGAGCTTTGAAGAAATGTCATCCAAACTGGGTGTACATAACATATACACACCAGTTTGAGGGAGAGTGTAGGTTAACACGTAAATAATAAGAGTTGTAAGTCTATCCTAACTAAGTAGTTTAGTTGTAATCTACCTCTATCCGTGTGAGGGATAAGAGTCCTAGCCTAGAGGATATCTACTCAATTTAAAACTCCTTGTAAAAGTCTATAAGTAGACTTATTTTCTGTAAATTGAAATAAAAAAGTAGAAAACTTCTATAACCCTATTTTCTACATATACCCTTCAAATATTGTATTGCATCTGGACTCAAAAACCTAGAAATGATATTACTGATTTACGAACATCTAATTGCCCCCATTTTGAAGAAGACAATACTTATTGAGATCAAAATAATCGGAAGAAAAACAGTTAGCTCCAGATTTAGCACCCTGCTGCAATATTTATTATTCTAGCATCCATTATTTATATGTCCCATTAAGAAACCATGCAGCATTTTACACTCTCATACTCTACTACAACTCAGAACTAAGTATGAGCAGTATTTAACGAGAATGACTGGAGGGATTGCATTTAAAACTTGGAACGAATGCAGGGAAAGAAAGAGGGTGGCATAACAAAATATACTGAGAATACTGCAAACCTGCCACTGGTTTTTTATAGTCTCATATTCCGTCTTTTTTATGGACTTTTGATACTCCCTCTCAGCATACGTTGATTCATATGTATGATATCCCAACAATAATGCCCAGACCTAAAATCACAAATAGGAACTCAAAGATTAAGATCAGTTATAATCAAAAGAAACAGTCCACTCAATTCCTAGCCTAGTACAAATACAAACCTCTTTTCGAAATTTGTGTTCAACTCCTCCATAAAATATTCTTTTTCTTAAAGCTTTTGGATCCACCATTCGCCCTTCTGAATCCAAGAATGAGGTCCACTGAAATAAATATATAAAATTTTAAAAACAATATAATACCAATAAAAAAACAAACTAGTAGTCCTTGGAAGTTTGAAGAAGTATCTATTAAGTTTAAAGGTCAAGGAAAGATATAACATAGAAATTAAGAAATTCTATATTAATCTATTTCATTTCATATATTAAGAGATTGGTGATGGAGCCACAACCCACCGAAGCTAGAATGTAATCAGAAAGAGGGGGTGAAATATGTAGCTAATCGGAAACAACACAAAATAGAATGGCTTGCATCTGGTTCCTTACCTCTTCCAACCCCATTGGTGGTTGTCGGGGTTTTCCCCACACTAGTGAAAGTTTGTCGAACTGTCAGAAAATGAGGCAAAAAGATGTTATTAGCTTAAGATGCCAAATCTGTTTTCAGAAAATGAAACAATACACAAAAGTTATGGAATTTAATATTCAACCAAGCCAAGTATTGGGCCCTCTCCTGTCATCATTATAAAATATACCACAAGTGCATGTATATCGCAAGGCTGAAATAAATTTTTATCAGACAAACTAGCAATATAATTAAATTTCTGTACCATCCAAAATAACCACTCAAATGAGGGTTGCATACAATGGACACTAGCAAAATGAAATTTATTTTCAGTTTAGTAGTCTAATTTGATAATGTAGAACCACTTGGTAGTTCATAGATGTATTAAATTAATGTTCCAAATTTTCTTTGCAACCCTGTAACACTTGTATTTTTTTTTTTTGAGATCCACCCACTACAAAAATTAGTTTTGGAAGCATCCACATTGTAACATAGTCATCCTTTTGTTATGCTTCACAAACCAATCTTCCCCATCCTTCAAGACCTCTGTTAATTTCCAGCTTCTTGCATCATACACTTAAGCTAGTTCATAGATGTAATAAATTAATGTTCCAAATTTTCTTTGCAACCCTATAACACTTCTAGTAATTTTTCTTGGAGATCTACCCACTACAGAAATTAGTTATGGAAGCATCCACATTGCAACAAAGTCCAACCTTTTGTTATGCATCACAAACCAATCTTCCCCATCTTTCACGACCCTCTGTTAATTTCCAGCTTGTATCAGCTAGATATAGGAACTTGAAGCAGGTTGTATCAGCTGTTTTGTTCACAAGTATCTATATTTAACTTATGACTGAAGTTGGAAATGGTACAAATGTTGAAAGAAAACAAAACACCTAGAATCTTAAAATGAACTAAGGCTCATTCCTTCCCATACAAACTTAAATTGATTAGGCTCAAAAGTTCCCACATTAATAGCAACTTTGTCAACATGCTTGAGTTTCCTATGTGGGACTTCCTATTCGACAATGATAAAGGTTGAAGTTGAAAACCTTCCAGCTAAAATAATACAAGCAGCATGAAATGAATAAAGAGCATAAAAAAGAACTCTGGGCTATGCTTAAATTAACAACAATACTTAATTCTCCAAGTAACGTGGAAAGATATAGAAATATTCAAACCATCAATAAGACTTTCCAAGAACACCATATTACACCCATTCTTTGTTTTCATCATCAAAGGAAGGAAGGATGGATGGCTGGATAGATAGATAGATTCCGTTCTGTAGGTTTTCACTGACTGACCATGTCATCCATGATCCCCCCAAAAAGATAATGACTACAATGGGTCCTAATTGATCCGTGAAGAACAATAACTTCTCTAGAAATACATATTTACATATTGACTTCCATTTTTTACCTGCAAATAAGTAGTACTTAGAATTTAAATCCAGATGAAAAATCAAAAACCTTTTTAGATGTCTAACAGACAGAAACATAGTGAAAAATGTTATGTTAAGATAATTGACAAAGGGACAAACAGCTACCTCAAGAGGATCAGGTTCAACGGGGCGGCGAATAGGAACATCCTCATCATAGTCAGATGGTTTGTGACTGTAATCAAGGGTAGACTGGTTAGAGTTTCTCCTCTCTAAAGGACCAAAACCGTTGTTATGAGTCTCACGAAATAGCTGCGAAGTTGTTTCTCGAGCAAACTTTGTTACAAGAGAAAATTTCTCCAAAACTTGAATCGAAATGTCTCGAGCAGGATCATGACCCTTTTGCCTCTGCCTTCCATTATATTGAGGAACACTAGCACTAACATCAATTCTCTCTTCATTTTGTTGTGACGTAGACTCCCCAACTGAAACAGGTGCTGATGGCACACTAACTGCAGAAACTGCCCTTGGTATCTCCAATGAAGACAAAGTTCGCTGGCCATAAGCAATTAGAATATTCAGAACAAAGGATCAGCAAAGCTAAATAGATAATTGGTTCAAAAATGCTAGTTTACAATTAAAAACAATACAATTTACATTATCCCCTATAAAACTATGATATTCTGCAATTTAAGTGTTCCTTACTTCCCATGTTGGACATGAATTATGGGAAACATTGCTGCTGCAGTGTTAATGAACTATATAGCAACTATAGAAAATAAATTCTCAATAAAAAACCAAACAGGTAATTAGCACTAAACAAACCTGCAAAGGATTTTGGAAGTCGTTAACAAGAAATACATTAGAGTCTTCAGCTGACCTGAAAATAAGATGCAAAATGAGGGCATCAAGAAATTGTGAGCTAAAAACATAAAACACACACACGCAAAAGAATATACAGACATAATTGCCGTATAATATTGTTTCCAGAGAAGCTTCTGAATAAGAAGATTTGAAAGTGGAAGACTCAAACAAGTATCAGGACATGTAATACACTAAACATTCCTTTCCAAAATAAAGGAAAAATCACACATTAGGAATCCCAGCAATCTACCAAATCTCCTGAGATTTCAGAATAAACATCATCATAGAAAATAAAACTCATAAGACTAAACAACAACAAAATATCTAAATGAATAAATTAACAAAATTCCACAATCTCCGAAAACACTTGTAAGAACAAAAAGCAATTGTTTTTTCTTACAAATTCTATTCCTTTACACGTCTTCCTCTGGTCCTATTTGTTTTAATTAACATATGATTTCAAGATTTATTCTTAGTCAGCATACTATAGCAAGTACTGTTAAACTCTTGAAGATGAATTTAAATTCAATCACACAAAATACCATCATACAGGAACTTAAAATGAGCAAAACCAACCTAACAAGTAAAACGTGTTGCTTGACTGTAGCAAGGAACTCTCGAACTCCTCCATTATAGAAGTAAAGGGGAGGAAATGCAAGTCCTGTAAAACCAAGTTTTTCATTAACGTAAATACAAGCACAGTCACAAAGTAGAGATATAAATTTCAAATTAAAACAAAATTGAAATAAATCCATGCTATCAAGCCATTTACATCTTTTAACAATTATCAAAAGCATGTGCAAAGATTTGCAAGTAGAAAAAAACAAGAATTAATTAGTAATTTGACACCTTTCCAGCTAGTCAATAAGTGGGTTTACAGGAAAAAACCATAAACTTGTAAATGAACAAACAAGATGCACGAAATAACAAAAGATGGAGCAATCAAAATGAGAAGTTTCTATGCCTAGCAGTCTTTTCTGTAGAAAAACAATTTTCTAGCTTTAGGAAAAAACTAATTAACGCATAAAAATAAAGCAGAATTTAAGTTTCTGCAGAAAAGAAGAAGAAAACAGAATTGATTTTCTGTTATTGAATATTTTCAAAAAATTACATCCCTTTACAGTGAATTTATAGACTCAAGTATTGGACTTTAGTTACAATTAGGAGTCCTAAGTACACAAGACATCTAACTCTATCTTTTAGGAAGTAAACTTTAATTTAAACTACTATTTACATGAGGACTCTAACTCTATCTTTAAACTTTAATTTAAACTACTATTTACATAAGGACTCTAACTCTATCGGATAATCTAACACTCCCCCTCAAGTTGGAGAATATACATTGTATAATCCCAACTTGAATAGAAACTTGTCGAAAGAAGCTTTTGGTAGTGCTTTTGTAAGTACATCGCCACTTGTTCTTCTCAGAGGAACATAAGATAAAGAAACTGTCCCACTAGTAATCTTTTACGAGATAAAATGTCATCAATCTCCACATGTTTAGTCCTATCATGGTGGACTGGATTTTTGAGCAATTTGTATGGTGGGTGATTATCACAAAAAATCTCAAACTTCTCATCTTGGTTCACATTTAGCTACTTCAATAGCTTTAACAACCAAATTCCTTCCCACATTCCCAATGCTAAAGCCCTATATTCTGCTTCAGCACTGCTTCTAGATACAACTATTTGTTTCTTACTCCTCCAGGTCACTAGATTTCCCCAAACAAAATAACAAGAACCACTAGTTGATCTTCTTTCTGTCGATTCGTTTGTTTGCCCAACTTGAATCAAATAAATCAAAACAGTCCTTTCTTGAGTCTTTTTAAATAGCAATCCATGCCTTGGTGTCCCTTTCAAGTATCTCAAAATTCTAATTGCAGCTTCCATGTGATCTTCCCTTGGATCAGTCATGTGTTGACTGATAATATTAACTGGAAAAGCAATGTCCAGTCAGTTAATGACAAATAAATCAATTTCCCACTAACCTCTAAAATTTACCCTTATCGCTTTAGGGCTTGTGTCCTCTCTATTGAATTTTAAGCCTGCTTCCATGGGAGTATCAACTAGTTTGCATCCCAACGTTCCTACTTCATTAAGTAGATCAAGAACATATTTTCTCTGGTTTATCACTAGACCTTTGCTCGACCTAGCAACCTCCATGCCTAGAAAGTATCTGAGCTTTCCTAGGTCTTTTGTTTCAAATTGTGTATTTAACAACCCTTTCAAGTGACTTATCTCTTCATCATCACACACCGTCGAATAATGTCATCCACATATACTATTAAAATAACCCTTTTATTGCTAGAGGTTACCTTAATGAAGAGAGTGTGATCTGCCAAGGATTGTTTGTATCCATTTTCTAAAATCACCTTGGTGAATCTGTCAAACCAGGCTCTAGGTGACTGCTTCAAACCATAGATGGATTTATTAAGTCCGCAAACTTTCGATCTCCTTTTATCGACTTCAAGCCCGAAGGCACTCTCATGTACACTTCTTCTTCCAATTTTCCATTAAGAAAGGCATTCTTAATGTCAAGTTGATGAAGCTTCAGTCCTTGTTTACACCAAGCTTAAGAGAACTCTAATCGTATTTAGTTTAGCTACAGAGCAAAGGTCTCATTATAATCAATTCCATAGGTTTGAGTAAAACCCTTGGCCACCAACCTTGCTTTATACCTCTCGATATCGCCATCGAGTTGTATTTTATGGCGAACACCCATTTGCATCCGACGGTTTCTTGCCTTGTGGAAGATCTGTAATGGTCCAAGTATCATTCTTTTCAAGTGCTTCAATCTCCTCTTTAAAATGACCTTCTCCACTTAGAATCTTTTAGAGCCTCCTCAATAGTGTTAGGTATTTGTTCTTTATCTAAGCAAGTCAGTAAAAGCCTTAAATGATGGCATTAGATTACCATAAGCAACATACCTCTGAATGGGTGTTTTGTACATTGTCTTACCCCTTTTCTTTTAGCAATTGGCAAATAATCAAATTCAAGTAAATGAGAGGGAATCTCGGCTAGAACATTACCTCCATCATTTTCATTGGCAACCAATTCAAGTCCAATTCTCGGCAAGTGTCGATTGCAAAACAGTCTGGAATAGTTTTCTATTTTCTGTATAAACTTTCAATTGCTTAGGAGGTGAGGGGTTTGTGAGGAAGGTTTGGGTGAATTCTGAGGAGGAGTAGTAACAATAGGTGAAGGATGGGAAGTCAGAGGTGTAAGAGTAGGTGAAGAAGTAGAAGGGTTTAAAGGAGTATGGGGTTCAAATAACAAAGGATTATTAGTAGGTAATAACTCAAGGTAAAGAAGGATAAACTGATTGGTAGGAGGTCAAAAACATTACAATTCTCCCCGATTTGCAGTAGGGAAATAAGGTTCTGTTCAAAAAAGGTGAGATCCAAGGAAGTAAAAAATTTACGAGAAGGAGGATGATAACATTTGTAGCCCTTCTTAAGTGAAGAATACCCGACCAAAACACACTTCAAGGATCTGGGGTCAAGTTTTGACCTAGAGGGAACATAATCTTTCACAAACACAAAGTGCAACCAAAAACTCAAAAAGGGAGAATAGAGGACAAAGGTTTAAAATTGGGGTAACTCTCCAAAAAAAACTCTAGGTGTTACAGACATTGCAAAACCTTCTTGGGCATTCGATGAATGAGATAGGTTGCGATTAACAAAGCCTCACCCCACAAATACTTAGGAATATTACTAGTGAACATCAAAGACCTAGTTACCTCCAACAAATGCCTATTTTTCCTTTACTTTTCAAGAACCCCATTTTGTTGTGGTGTATCCACACAAGTGCTAAGTTGAACAATCCTTTTTTTGTTAAAAATTCCCCCAGGACTTGGTAAAATATTCACTCCCATTATCAGATTTGAAGATCTGAATTTTACTTCCAAATTGAGTTTCAACCATATTGTAAAATTTCTCAAAAACAGAGGCTACTTCAGATTTATCCCTTAACAAGTATGCCCAAGTTGTTCTATTATGATCATCAATAAAAGTGACACACCACCTACTACCAGTTACATTCTTCACTCGAGAAGGACCCCAAACATCACTATGAATTAATGAAAAAGGTTGGGAAGGTTTGTAGGAAGATTGTAAATAGGATGCTTTTGTCTGTTTAGCGAGAGGACATATATGGCATTTAAAAGAACTTGGTTTTCTATTAACAAATAATTCAGGGAATAATTTAGCAAGATAATGAAAATTTGGATGCCCTAACCTAAAATGCCATAACATTATATTATCAATTTGCCCTAAAGAAGTCAAAGAGCAAGAAGTATTTGGTAGGGTAGATGGTGGATTTCCGAGGACATAAAGACCATTTTGCAAGCTAGCAGTGCCAAGCATCTTCCTCGAATTCATTGCCTGCAAAAAACAACCAGATTGATGAAATCAGAATGAACACTTCAAATTCTTGGAGAGTTTACTAACAGAGATGAGATTGCAAAGTAGATTAGGCACAAACAAAACATCTTCAAGCAACAAATTATCGTTAATGAGGACTGAGCCACTTCCTTTGATAGGAGAGAAAGAGCCATCAACTGCTTTAATAGAACTTGTAGAAGATGAATCAAAAAACTAAGGAATAATTCCTGTTACCGGTCATGTGATCGGATGCTCCAGTCGATGATCCATGCCGATGCACCTTTGGTAGAAAAAAAGTGCGAGGGGAGAACAAGTATTCTCAGATGCTTGTATCCTCCACGAGGGCTAAATCGCTTCACAAGTTCTTGTCGAACACAAATTTCGGAAAAACTCTCAATCCAAAGAAACTGCTCTGCTATGGATAGCATCTCAAAGGTTGTCGAAGGGGATCCCATTAAGAATTCTAACTAGGATCGATGTTAGACTGATACCATGTAGAAAAGCAATTTTCTCGCTTTAGGAAAAAACTAATTAACGCATAAAAATAAAGTAGAATTTAAGTTTCTGAAAAATAAGAAGAAAAAATGAAATTGATTTTCTGTTATTGAATATTTTCAAAAAATTACATCCCTTTACAGTGAATTTATAGACTCAAGTATTGGACTTTAGTTACAATTAGGAGTCCTAAGTACACAAGACATCTAACTCTATCTTTTAGGAAGTAAACTTTAATTTAAACTACTATTTACATGAGGACTCTAACTCTATCTTTAAACTTTAATTTAAACTACTATTTACATAAGGACTCTAACTCTATCGGATAATCTAACATTTTCAACTGCCAGGTGAAAGTAGCCATGCAACCAGCATGCTTAAGAAAAGCTTTACTATGCAAATTTTGAAACATCTAGGGAAAGAAATGGCCATCAACACCTAGTAAAGACTTTAAAGTAGCAATTTCCACACATGAATCATCTTACAGAAATTTAAATGACACCATTTTTCTCAAAACTTTAGCTCTTTAAGATGCTAACATCTATTATATAACGCTTAAAAATTAATTTCCTTACATGATTAATGATTCCAGATTATATCAATTATTATCTCCTTTAGGTTGATTTAATTGAATTTCAAGTTGTCAAACGATTCAACCTTTTAGCTTTCCATTTTTCTTCTCAGGCACCCAACTCTAGGAGGGATATCAAACAAGAATGAGAAGGAATGCAAAAACTAATTAGCGCCAAATCTCCATAGTCTTGGATCATTATCGTTTAAAAACTCAATAAAGAAAAAGACAAGGTTAGAGATTACCGGGTTCTATGGTCAGATGTTCTAAAAACAAGTTTCCAGAACAAAAGTTACCATAAGTGTGATGGGGTAGTACATACCATATTCCTTTAAGAGCGTTCTAAGCATATATTGATACACAATTGAAATCAAACTACATTATTACCATTAGATGGAATTCTCTATGTTTGCACAGCATAGGTCAGATATCGAACAATATATAACAATATGGAATAGCTCATGTCCATAGTGGAACATTTCCATTTAGTAATTCTAGGAGATTTTGGTAAAACATATCTCCACAAATTTTGGCCTTAAATATATGAATTAGTCCAAACTTTTAATACATTTTTCATTTTTGTCCCCCAAAAGGAGGATGAAAAATTCACATGAAGAGCAACCGATCATTGTATAGGCAGTAGGGGTTTGTGGTTCCTTACCAAATGACAGAACAACAATAATGTACTGCCACCCAAAAGCTGGAGCATGCCTCTTAATGGATTTCACATCAGTAAAAGGCACCGCCCGAATGGTATAAAGATTCCTATCTGCATGATAAAACCATGCATACAACAACAGTTCAGCAAACCATATAATCTATACACCTTGTGAATTGGTAAGTGCATAAAATAAATTCAAATCACCGAGTCCAAAGCTGAAAACCTTTCTCAGATAGCCTAGCATTTGTACTTTGTCCTTTGTGTGGAATCCATGTCTACAATTAATACAATAAACAAAAAATGGTACAAATAATTGGCACAAATCAGGCAAGGCAAGTAGCATGATCAAAACCATCTATGGTATGGTATGTTATTTAAATGCTAAAAAAATAGCGAAATTATCCATATAAGTAAACAAAGTGCAAACTAATTACCATGAAGAGAGAAGAGCCTTGCTTAATTAACTTTAATCTTCCACTAATCCGTTCAGAGGCAAACTGAGTAGGATGAATTGTAACATTATCCTTCAAATAAACAATTTGGGCTCCCTCCGGTTCACTTGACGAGCTTCTTTTCCCACTGTCGCACCGCATCATGCTAGATGATCCCTAAACAGCAAAATCGGAATTAAACTCGAGAAATCTGATATATATAACAATTGATCACTAGAACGAATCGCGCAGAAAAAGGAAATATGATTAAAACCAATTCAATTAAATAGAATTTAAAACAAAAAGAAAAGGAAAAAGAATTAACGGCGAATGAACTGTTTTGCCTGCTGTTATGCTTACTTGTTGTTGAGACGCTGAGTAATCGGCATCGTCTGATAAATCGTGAAGCTCTGCTTCTTGCATCTTCTAGGGTTTTCCGTTTTTTGTGTGTGTTTTCTTCGATTTAGTTGTGATTTTTTTGTGAGAGAGCTGAGTTTTTGGTTTATATGTCTTTTTTTTAGTTTTACCTTCGAGGCGAAGAAAAGAAAGGGGGATAGCAGAAGAGATTGAGGGTCTAGGAGTCGTGGTGGGACCCGTGTGAAACCGAATTTCTCTACTCAAGGCAATCGGTTTTATGTATCCATTATTAAAATATTATTTAAACAAATAAATAATAGGGTAAACTACTCAAATGACCACTTAACTATAGGGTTGGTGTCATTATGACCACTATATTTTTAATTTCGGCAAATTTACTACTTAATTATTTAAGTGGTTTCAATCAAGCCATCAACCGTTAAAACATAACGGAAAGACCGACGTGGTTGTTAAACAAATTTGGTATAATTATATATTTGGTCTTTATTATTTACATATTATATCAATTCGGTCCTAAATTGAATTTAATTTAATAAATTTATCCTCTAGTCAGATAGTGAAACGTGTCATCATCTGATTGGAGGAGTATTTTAATAAATTTATTAAATTCAATTCAATTTATGACCAAATTTATATAATATGTAAATAATGAAAACCAAATGTGTAATTATACCAGTTTTGTTTAATAGCCACGTCAGTCTCTCCGTTATTTTTTAACAATTGATGGTTTGATTGAAATCACTTAAATAGTTAAGTGGTAAAATTACCAAAATTAAAAGTATAGTGGTCATATTGATACCAACCCCATAATTAAGTGGCCATTTAAATAGTTTACCCTAAATAATATCATAATAATTTAAATCGAAATTAAAATAATATACGATATTAAAAATATATATTAGTACAATGTTTAAAAATCAATATTATTTGTAAAAAACAATATTATTGTATACAAATACATTTTACCCATCTTCATATTCATCAAGTCTTTATCCAAGCAATTCGAATTACAGACAAATATCATAGCTTTTCCCTTTGCTATGTTTAAACACTGACGGGCCGGAATTAAACTACGAGGGGCAGATCATTAACTTTAAAATAAATAGGTCTTAAAAGTAATTAAACTTTAAAAATTAAGAAAGTTTAAGTTTAATTTTACAAATTTTAAAATTGAAAGATCTTAAAGTGGAATTAAACCAAAAAATGAAAGATCAAAGTTTAATTTTATTAATTATAAATGATAGAGTCCTAAGAGAATAATAAACAAAAAAATTTTAAGAGGGACAAATGTTTAATTACAATAATTTTAAAACAATTTGAACCTAAAATATAATTAACCCATTGAATTTTGGGGCAATTGCCCCTTACTTTACACGTCGCACCGTCCCTGCCCAATCTGTCATGTCTGTCCACCTGAGGTGTTCTGTGTTGAAGCCACATACAATCAAAATCGGCAGCTAAACCTGTCTGTACATAAACATTCTGCAAATAGATGGTATCTAGTCATGTTAGTTTTTTTAGTGACTCTAGTTATGTTACACTGATATATGGGTATAGAAATAAGGACGAAAAATGCTAATTTTTAAAACTATAAGTTACAATAAGAGTATGGTAAAAAATATAAAAATAAAAATAATGTAAGCATGCATTTCACACATTTATATACTTATAATTGAATCATGTGAACAAGAAAAAAAATAAAAAAACAAAAGAAAAGATAAATAAAAAATAAGGAGATAAATTATTGAAAAATGCCCAAATCGTACTCGATATGTCCACCGTAAAAAGATATGTTGGGTATATGATACGACATTATATTAAAGTACTCTTGTTTCATAAGTATCTAATTTTCTACCGTTGTTCCACACATATGCTGAACAATATCTACTTGATTCCAAAAGGGGACACGATGGCTATAAGCTTCTTTCAGACCCTCGCCCACAAGTCCCATGCTTTGGTGAGAATTATTACAACTCTTCTTAATAGGTCATGAATAATTGATTTTGTTCATATTCGTCGTAAAGCCAGTATAGTTACGAATTACATGGTAAAATTTGATGTTTTTTCGGATAGAATTGTATACGGTCTTAACGATTTCTCTGTTGGTCTTACTGCTCTTTTACAGAGGGATATATATGCCCCTTATTCTCGCTTTCGGCGAGTCTAATGTAATGGCTTAGGCCTCCTATTTCATTAAAAAAAGGGACACGATCACTTATGGGTAACATGTTAATTAAAGGTGTACAAAATAATATTATTATGTAACCGTTAACCATAACCATAATTGATATAACCGTTGTAAACATCCTTTAGAGTAAATGGTTGAAGCTCTCATTTGGTATCCTTTCTTTCTTAGGTTGTGGGTTCAAGACACAGTAGGAGCAAAATTCTCTCTCTCTCCCCTAAATAAAAAATGTTTAAAAAATTGATATAACCATTACATTTTATAGGTTAATTACCTAATTATTAATGTTAAACGGTTTCGGTTAATCGAATCACTAAAAATGATGATTAACCTATAGGTATTTTTTAATCAAGTATAGAGTTTGTGTTTATAATCTCTCTATTTGAGTATTTTTTTTCCTGAAAATTTCAATATAATATTTATCTAATAGATAGTTTCATTATTCTCAAAAGCAATGAACATGTAAATAAAGTTATAATAGAATACAACCTAACCTCTAACCTAACCGTTAAAAAAATGCAGCGGTTAATCATTTCTTAACAATTAAATTATAGTCTATAAAATATAAAAAATAATATAACGATTAATCGTCTGTTTAGATTAAATGATATAATTAACCTACCATGAGCACTCCTAATGTTAATAACAAAATCATTAAACAAACGAGCGTCCATGAATAGAAGAACCTCCCCAAGCTCTCTTGCACCAAGGAACCTTTTTGGTTTTGTCACACTATTTTTGTTTTAGATTGATATTTGATTCAAACGTTTAATTCTTAATATATGAAAGGGTAATGCATACGAATAATCATTCAATTATGTTAAAATAATTTTTCTGACATTAAATTTTTAGAAGTTATAAAATAGTAATTAAAATTTTTTATTCAGTTACAAAATGATCTCTATAAGTTGTGATAAATTTTAATAAATTTAAGAATTATTTTATAATAGTTTATAAATTTAAATGACAACTTATAACATTGATAAATTTAATGATAATCTCGTAACCAAAACAAAAATATAACAATTATCGATAGCTTCTGAAAAATAAGTAACAAAAAATATCATTTTAAGTCAGTTTAATGGTTATTTGTGTATTCTACGAAATTGCATCAGAACATTACTAATGTAGGGAGTTTAAGAAAAAGTTGCATATTGTTGCCAAGGAAAACTAGTTTTAGTTCTCTCTTCCAACAGCCATGGATCTACCGAGCAAGATCCTGAACTCCTAAAAAAAATCAAAGAACCATGATCCCACATCATCGCGAATAACTCCCCCATAGCAGCCATACATTGACTTCCCCCAACAGCCCCGTCAACGTTCGATTTCACCCAGCCCTGCTCTGATGTCTTCTATCTTGCCACCGGCCGTACGAAATCTACCGATACGATCCTAAATTGACCAGCACCCATAATCTCGTTTCTGAGGCGACGACAATCGGCAACAACATCACCATACTCCTCACGGTCACCATTGAAAACCGTCCTATTGATATTTTGTTGGGAGGAAATAATTCAAACACGTTTGAACGAAAAATATAAATAATTTAAAAATTATAAACACACATTCAGAAAAACATCATTTCCATGTAATGCCAAGCAGGCTAGCTTGACACTTTACAGGCACCCAATCCATTAGCAGGTTTAATTTATGCTTCGTTTGGTTGTATATTTGTCTTTTATTTTAAACTTTTATTAACAATGAAAAATAAATAATAATTTGAACAATAATTGATATTAAATATTGTGTTTAATCTCAAGAACATACAGATGCGAACTTTCTTTTGAAAATTTTGATAGATTATATACAAACTATTTCCATGTACACATTATAATATTCTATATTTCATTTTTATATAAATTATATAATATATAAAAGTAGAATAAATTAGTGAGAAGATATTTCATTCATTGGCTGTCAAGAAAAGTTTTTCACGATCCAATAGGGATTTAGTTTAGATTTTAGGGTTCATATTTCAAAATTTTAAAAAAATTATTTAAGATTTATGTATTAGATATTTGAATTTTAGCTTTTAAAATGAAATTCTAAACATACTGAATTAGTTTGATTATCAAAAGATTGAGCTTAATCATTAAATGAATTTAATTTCTTTATTAAACTTATTCGAAATTTAAATTTATTAATTGGTCGAATACTCGAGTAGTCAAAGATACTCATATTGTCTTATGAATTAAAGGAGAAGGCTTGATTCTAAATGTGTTCCTGGACTGGATTTATGTATGGAATTAAATATATGTGTTTGTTCAAGTATGGCTTAACTTAAAATATAAATCTTAATTTTGTTCAAATCTATTTATATTCGTAAATTGTTAATAAAACTCATTTTGGACCGCTTAAATTATTTTTTTAAACCCATTATACTTAATTTAATTTTTAATAATTTTATAAATTTTTATTAAATTCATTTTTATTCATTTATTATAAATGTAATTTTTGTTTGATATAAATATATATTATAAAAAATAAAATGATGATATATTATAAATTTAAAAAGCGAGTCAGACCAAATTCGAGCCTTTAATGTTGGAATCGGGCCCATATTTTAATTGAGCCTAACTTTTTGGTCAAACTCATTTTTTGTCCAATATTTTTCTCAAACCCTTCAAATTTAAGACTGGCCTTTAAACTTAAACGAATAACCTAACCCTTGAATGATTCTACTTGACCCTCTTTATTCAAATATAATCTCTCTCTAAAAATTTTATACTTCGCTTTAAGTGTTTTTAATAAAAAAATCTTCTGGGTCCCTCAAAAATTTTAATTTTAATTTTAACCCTAATCTCTCCAATTCGCATCTAATATCTTCATAAATACCTCTTTTACTACAATTTACCATATCTGCAAAATTACACGAGACCGCATTGTTTAAGCAAATAATATGACATTGTTCGGTAAACAGAGGTTTGAGCTAAAATTAGATGTTTAAGTTAAAACTAGAGGTTTAACCGGTCAAATTTGTTAATTTAGATGTTTGGTGAATATCGGATTAGGGTGAAACCTCTAATTTTGAAAAAAAAAACTGCTAATATGGGCTTTTTGAAATTAGAGGTTTTGACATTAGAGTTATAAAGACCCTTTTATACTTAACAATTATAAAAAATCTCCAAATAACCAAAACTTAACATTTTCTATTTTAATTTTTCACCCTCACGTATTTACATTGTGACATTTATAAACTAATACTTTTTATTTTTTATTCTCACACATTTATATTTGTATTTAAATTTAATAATTAATTAAATTGTATTAAAAATAATTATATAAATAATAAATTAATATATAAATCTTTCAAATATGCTTAGTAGTGTTATATTAAAAATTATTTTTCATAATCTAATTAATATTAATAGATATAAAATATTGATAACTAATAAATTATTCAAACAAGCATGAAATATAATCATATCCTTATATGTTATTTTGCTTGTTTAAATAATCAAACAACTATAAACTATCTGTTAATTTTATCAAACACTTTTATACAATCAACTAATACAATCCGCTAGTCAAATCAACTAATGCAATCCGCTATCAGCTAATGTAATCCGCTATCCGCTAATTGCTAAACAAGACCAATAATATGTTTATTTAATGTTATGACTAATATATATTTTTATTCGATCTTCCATGAGAGAAACTTTAACCAACTTCATAATAAGAAACCCAGCTATTCATATTGTTAACAATTCAACTAAAAGTAATTTAATTTGAACTTTACACTTTTATTATCGATAATAACCCCGCTATTTTAACGATGGAGTTTAGATGAGATAATAGAGCTTTCTCTACCTTAATTATTGGTTGACTATTTGATTCTCGTCTTAAACATTTATCAACTTTAAACTTGTGACTAGGGATGGTCACGAGTTGTGTTTTTGGCCGACCCACACCCGACCTGACATTTTATGATGCTCCACCTAATTCGAACCCCACCAGAATTTTAAAGTAAAAACTCAAACTTGACCCGACATAAATAAAAAATATTTAATTTTTAGTTTTATTCGATAAAAACAGGGAGTTAATTAAAAAATACAAATAGAGAGAGGATTATAATAATTATTCTATTTTTATTAGACCAAATATGAAGATAATTGAAAAATATATATAAAGAGATGGGCATTATGACAACCATACCTAAATATTTAGAATAAAATTAAACTATTATTTTGGGTTCGAGTCTAATCGGGTATTTTGACCACACACCCAACATGAACCCTATTTTTTAAAAACAAAATTCCAACTCTATAGGGTCAGATCAAAACCCGTCGAGTTTGGATCAAATGACTATTCCTACTTGTGACCAACATCTATTATTAATATGGACCAACAAAACACGAAATATTACTCAGAAACTCACTCCAGTAAATACCTTGAAAACTAAAAAAAATAACCATATTATTTCAATTATTAGGTAACATTGAATCTTGCCTTCTCATTTAATTATATATATATTATGTTTTTTTTTTTTTGTAAATGTTCTAATTTAGGCAGGATTAATTTGACAATATCAAATTAGTTAAGAATATTTTCTTTACATATTTGTCCCCGTCATCTTTAGGAATTGTGATTTTTATTTGTTATGATACCGTATATTGTACATATATGCTTACTTTTATGGTATTTAAATATTAATTCTTTTTGAATTCAAAATATTCATTCCTTTTTTGGTATTTAAATCTTAGAAGGCGGAAGGCTCGAGTTCTAACAGCTTTGTCCATTAGGTATGTATTATAAAAAATTAAGAAAATTATAAATAAATACTACCCTTAATCACGTTAAGACTATTGAAAAATATCAACTCCTCTTTCCAAAAAAATGTAAAATACATAAATCATTACTGAACTTTGCTCTCTGACCTATTTTGGTCATAGAACTTTCAAACCGTTCAATTTACTCACTGAACTTTGTACATTAATTTTTTTTCATCATTCCTCTGTAACCTTCTAACACCGTTATGGTGTGGACAATAACATGTTAAACTTCAATGACCAAAATAGGTCAGAGAACAAAGTTTAATGATCAAAATAGGTCAACGAGTAAAGTTCAATGATGATTTACGTATTTTATCCATCAATTTTTATATTTTTTTTATTCCATGTCATAATGATGTTAGAGAGTTAATGGAGGAGTGATGAAAAAAATTAATGTATAAAGTTCAGTGAGTAAATTAAACGATTTGAAAGTTTATTGACTAAAATAGGTAAGAGAACAAAGTTTAGTGATGATTTACGTATTTTACCCAAAAAATATATCCACTCCTTTTTTTTTTCTACCTTTTTTTTTTTTGACAAATACTAATTCTACTTCTACCTAGAGGGGGAAAGAGGAGACTCTAGGGGAAGGGATGCTCCTACTGGGTCTTGAACCCGAGGCCTAAGGAAAGGGAATGAGAGTAGGTGACCAGCTCTGACCAACCGGCCATCAACGCTTACCTTTTTTAAACCGTTGAACCTATCTATGATTGAATTTTGATAAAGGATGTTACATCTAAATTTATGTATATTTTTTATTAAACAAAGACATTACATTCGTATATCAAGATTTGAACTCATACAAAATAAGACAATATAAACATCTTTAGTCACTAGGCTTTATTTTTTTAATTGACACCGTTATTGCCATAATTCATAAACTCAATTTATTTAGTTTGAATTCGACAATCTTCATGTTTATTAGAGAGTGCCCAAATATTTTTTTTAAGAAAATTACTAAAGCTTGATTCTGCCGACTCCACCTCTCATTATCATAAAATTATAAACTACAACAGATATAAAGTGTGTGCATATAGCATTTAATCATTAATTACGTACCAAAAAGGCAAAAATGGTGTTTAAAAAACAATACTCACTCATCAACTTGTTTAGAATATATTATCGTAAAATATTTTTAGTAAACATTAATTTTGGGCATGATTACTGATATTTGACTCATTGGTCGAGTGATTTGAATGAGATAATACATAAGTTTATTATATGTTCACTCTCTCAATCTATTTTGTTTCATTTATAACATTAAAATTTGAACTCTTAATTTAATTTGAAAATTTTAATATATTATCCCATCAGATCAACCGATAATAGAAAACATTTTAGTAGATACACAAGTGAAACAGTCAAATAAACAGATACAACCATTCATAGTTTCCCAATGAACATGCAATAACATGGAAAGATGATCTGTACCCATAAAATACATTGTGATATCCATCATGGCAGTCCATTCCTTTTTTTTTTTCCTAAATGTTTAACTTTTAACATATTAAAATATGAATTTTGTTAAAAGGATGTTAAGCACTTTTCTAAAGTCAGGTGATTATCATAATAAACACTAAAAATACTGATTAATTAAAGAGCATTGTTAATCATTAACAGGGTTGATCCAAGTGGTAAGCAGCTTGATATCGCTTAAACATGTATCGAGTTCGAGGCCTTGTGCATGCAGAAAATTCTCACCGAAAAATTTACTCACCAAAATTAAGTGTGCAACGCGGGTCGATCCAGATTAATCCGGGTTAAACCCTAAGAATCGGGCATAAAAGAGAAATGTTAACCAAAAGAAAGCACAACTTTTTATTGAATATAGTTCAAGTGTAATTTGTTGGATGCAAAAAGATAAATAATTAAGCACCTTAATTAAACAAAAAAGGAAATAAATCCTAAAAATACACAAAATAGGTAAAGAACAAGGAAAATATTGTTTCCATTTATATTATCTATTTTAATGATAAAGAAAGTAATGTATTAAATACAAAGACGATAATGGTGACATATCTAGAAAATATCAATTATTGTTTTAACAGAATAAATATTTTTTAAAATATTTTTATGATTTTGAAAATGAAATCTTTTCTTGGCAATAAATAAATAAATAAATAAATAAAATCTTTTGTCAGGAATTGAACTACAAATTTTAATATATCTTTAAAAATAAGCGTTAAATATGTAAAAAAATTGAAATGATTTGATTATTTTTACTAGCATAGGGATTAAATTGATACATTTAACAGTAAAAATATTAATTTGAACAAATATATATAACAAAAAGATTAAATTAATCCATTCAATAATGGAGGTACTAAATTGATACAGTCCCTATAATAAAAGGACCTAACATGTAATTTCATTCTTTTCAAAACATTACCTTAACCATATTATTGGACATGGATTTATGGTTAATTCTTAAAATTAACTATTATTATTATTATTATTGCTCTATTAAAAAATTATTATTATTATTACACGGAAATAATCTTGTACCATTTTGGATCGTACTGCTGTAAATCTTTGAATTCTAATAGTCGGTATAAAATTTTGGTCATTATTGGTAATATCTTTGTGTGGGACCGGGGACCTAACTTAAAGTGGACCCTCACTTTGGCAGTGGCGATGCCACGTCTCTAACCCTACGCTCTCTAGGGCTCTGCCAGACAAATATTCCGTTTTTCCTTTGGGTAAAATACACAGGTCACTCAATTCTGCTGAAATGATTTTTTAACCACTAAACTTTTGGAGGTTAAAAAATAGTCATTAATTTTTTAATTTGATTACAAAATGGTCCTTAATGGTGATATATTTTTGATAAGTTTAAGGTTCATTTTGTAACATTAGAAAAAAAAATTAATGATCATCTCGTAACTAAATCTAAAACTTTAATAATAAAAAAATCAATTCAATGAAATTTAGTTATCATTTCTGTGATTTAACCTTTTCTCTTGGTCCTCCTCTCAAGCCTCCACAATAAAAGGACACTTCTTACTTAACTGCTTGCTGTCTCACTCCATTTCTCAAAAAAAAAAAAAAAAAAAGCGATTTCGAAAATCCGGCCATGGCTTCCATAAAGATGGAAGGTTTGCCGCTAATCGATCTTTCCAAAACTGAACGCGGACGTGAAACCGCCGTTGTCTCAGCCGTGTACAACAAAGGAGCGTACGCTGCTCTTGGTTACATGTTCAGTGCAGGTCTCAGAAACTTAAAACTCTCGTTTTCAACTTTCTTTGCTATTTTTTTCCTGTTTGTTTCTCTGCATTTTTCGCATATAGGCATTATGCTTTTGCGGTGGACAATTTCTTATTTCATTTTTAGTTTTCTCCATGAAAATGTAAAAGCTGTGGCATGACGTCAGAATTTGTCAAAACTATTTCATTTGTTGTTTGGAAATATATTTGATCGTTTTTAGCTGATTTCTTTTCTTTTATTCTTATCACTTGTTTGGCTAAAGAGTTCCAGAATAAAACGAAGAAATCATTATTGTACTACAGAATTTCGAATCTCATTAGCAGTTTCAAGTGTTTGTTACGAACTTAAGTTTGTTCATTTGAATCTGAATGAGAAAAAAGAAAACATTGGGTTATGAACTTAACATATTGAATCAAAGGGGAAAAAATTCAGAACAGCTGATGAAAATTTAAAATTTCACGTACGAATAACAGTTTATGGAAGAAGTAATCACTGATGTAAGAATTTAGTCTATGGTTAAAACAGTGTTAAGTATTCTCTCTTCTAATTATGCTTTTCTTTTCTGTCTGCAGTTCTCTTAGTCCTGTTCAACAAGGCAGCCCTTTCTTCTTACAGCTTTCCATATGCAAACGTGATCACACTTTTTCAGGTTCATCTCTTGCTTAGTTGGATTCATGAACCAGCTTAAGTATGTTTCCTTTGTAGAATTGTTATATCTTCTCTCCGTTGAGGACTTAATGAGATATCTTAATTTTACGATTTTCAATGACAATTTTTTGCATAAACAATTGCTAGCAGAACAGCTTTCCTTCTTAGACAGCTGAATATAACCTCAAAAGAGTTTCATAAACAGAGTAACATATACAAAAGTGAAAGAAATAAATGCTAAAGATCAAAGAGGTGGTTTATGAAAATTTCAATCCTAATAAGTAGATTCCAAGTGTTGAAATCTCACTTAAAATATATGTATGATTTTTCTCCCAAAAAAGAAAGCACGGAAAAGAGAAGGATTTCTTATTTTCGAGTACCTTATGGAGCAATTGTATTCTCAGTAATTTTAGTGTTTGGTTGGAAGATATATATAGATTTAAAATTTAAATTTTTTTATACTTGACATGATGATGGTTAAGGGTGTTCGCGGTTAACCAAAATATTATAACGTTAACCTATAAGTTATGTTCTTAGTGCAAAAGTTATATGTTCTTAGTGCAATTAGAGAGGAAATGCATAGAGCATGTACCTAAGAATGCATAGAAAATTAGGGACTCTTTCTTAATGGTTAAAACGGTTAACCATGAACACCCCTAATGATGGTGAAGCTTTTGTGAGAAGACAAAGAAAAATTTTGTTTACTTTAATCTGAACTTTGAAGAATTACTGCCTAGCCTACTATAATATTTAGAGAACAACTAATTTGGATTACAACATAAAGGTTAAAACTTCAGATATCCATAAATGCTATTGAAAGATTATAGAGAAAAGTGATTTTTGCTTCTTGAACTGTTGCCGGTTATTTGACAACTATCCTCTTTTAAAACATACTACATCAATAACCTTTGCCTATTTAAAAGAGTGCATAAAAAGGTCCAAAGCCACTTTCATTTGCTGGTATTACTTCCTCCCCATCCTTTTTTTCTTCCTAAGAAAAGCTAGACATACTTTTCCCAGCATAACTACTTTTTACAATGTTTTTTCATGTTTTGTTATCTTTTGCCAATCATAATCCTTTTTAATAAACAGACTGGCAAGTTTCTATATAGTTTATGCTCAATTCCTGATATTTATAGTTTAGCCCTGCCACATTGTGACATTTGGATTTGACAATTGAAGTTCACTGCATTATTTTTTGGCATTCTCTTGTTAGTTTATTAAATATGTGCAACACTTTTGTGTATTAGATGCTATGTTCTTGCGTGCTTCTCTATGCCATGAAACGATGGAAGATAATCTCTTTCACTGAGGGGGAGCCAGAGAGGATTACTAGGAACCCAATAACCTTAGTACCATTGAGAACACTGTTTCATACCCTTCCTTTGGCAGTTTCATATTTTCTATACATGGTATGTACTAGAGAGTGGATATTTATTCTTATGTGCGCTTGGTGACATGTTTCTTACAAATGTTCTATTTTTTCCCTCTCGCTTGAATGGTTAAGGTTGATCACCATGGAGTCTGTTCGTGGCATAAATGTTCCTATGTAGACCACCCTAAGGCGTACTATTGTTGCTTTTACCATGACTATGGAGTATCTTTTGAAACGAAGGAAACACTCATCATATGTCATTGGCAGGTATGGAGCCTTTTATATGCTATTTTCATTTAACGATTCGGCCATGTGCATCCGTGCTATTTAGTGGACCACCCTAAGAGGCTTCTTAGGATTCTGCATCATAAATAATAATGCCTTGATTTTTTTGTGTACAAATTTTGGGTTATTCCATCCATTTTGTCCTCTCGTGTATTGCAGATATGAAATTTCATTTTGTAATATTGCGGTTGAAAGTTAGAATTAAGCTTAGTCTGCTTCAATATTTCAGATTTCTGCATCATAAATAAGAAACTGTTCCTTTTACAATTACAATCACAAAGTGTAGAGAAACAAAACAAGAAGAAAAATAAAAAAAAGTAATTTATGTTATTAAAAGAATTCTGTAGTGAAAAATTACAACTAGTTTACAGACTATTTAAACACTAAAAAATAGGACTTTTAGTACATTAGGAGTCCTACTTACAATGGACTTTTAACTCTAATCCTCTTAGGAGATTAACTCTAGATAGACTATTTACAACAAGTAAAACTGTAATTACACATTAAGTAAAACTCTAATACTTTTTGGATAAGCTTACACTCCCCTCAAGCTGGAGAATATACATTGTATAATCCCAGCTTGAATAAAAACTTATCAAAAAATGCTTTTGGTAGAGCTTTTATAAGAACATCAGCTACTTGCTCTTTTGTAGGAACATAGTTTAAGGAAACTATTCCATTTGTCAGTTTTTCTGCAATAAAGTGTCTATCAATCTCAACATGTTTGGTTTATTCATGTTGAATATGATTCTTAGCAATCGGTATAGTAGACTGGTTATCACAGAACACTTCGAACTTCTCTTCTTGAACCATTCCTAGCTCTTTGAGTAGTTTCATCAGCAAAATTCCTTTGCACATTCCAAGAGCTAAAGCTATGTACTCAGCTTTTGCACTACTTCTTAACACAACATTTTGCTTTTTTTCTCTTTCAAGTCACTAAATTTCCCCAAACAAAAGAACAATAATCACTTGTTGACCTTCTATCTGTCAACTCACTTGCCTAGCTTGCATTTGAGAAAATTTTTACTGACATGTCAAGAGTCTTTTTGAACATATGTCCCGGTGTACCCTTAAGGTATCTCAAAATTCTAGTAGCAGCTTCCATATGTTTTTGTCTAGGATCTGTCATATACTGGCTGATAATGTTTACTGGAAAAACAATATCTGGTCTGATCAGTGATAAATAGATCAATTTTCCCACCAACCTTTGATAAAGTCCCTTGTTAGCTTTAGGACTCAACTCTTCTTTGCTAAATTTTAAACTTGCATCCATGGGAGTGTCAGTTGGTTTACAGCCCAACATTCCAGTCTTAATAAGTAGGTCCATAACATATTTCCTTTGGTTAATAACCAGACTTTTGCTTGATCTTGCTACCTCCATGCCTAGAAAATACTTGAGCTTTCCTAGGTCTTTTATTTCAAACTCCGCTCAACAAAACTTTCAAGTGGCTTATTTCTTCCTCATCATCCCTGTCAAAATTATGTCATCGACATATACTGTTAAGATAACCTTTTTGTTATTAGAGGTTACCTTAGAGAATAGGGTATGATCTACCAACGACTGGTCGACTGCTTGTATCCACCTGTCAAAACAACTTTGGTGAATCTATTAAACTAAGCTCTAGGTGACTGCTTTAACCCATAGAGTGATCTATCAAGCTTGCAGACCTTCTGCTTAGTCTCTTCAGATTATAAACCGGGTGGAATCTTCATATAAATCTCCTCTTCCAATTTTCCATAAAGAAATGCATTCTTAATGTCAAGCTGGTAGAGTTTCCAGTCATAATTAACAGCCAAGCTTAATAGAACTCTTACAGCGTTCAATTTAGCTACATGGGCAAAGGTCTCCTTGTAGTTTACTCCATGAGTTTGTGTAAAACCCTTGGCCACCAACCTTGCTTTATATTTGTGCACACTTCCATCATAATTGTATTTAATGGCAAACACCCATTTGCATCCTACTAATTTCTTGCCTTGTGGGAGATCTGTTATGGTCCAAGTACCATTTTCTTATAGTGTCTTAATCTCTTTTTCAACAGCTTTCTTCCAATTAGAATCTTTTAAGGCCTCCTCAATAGAATTTGGAATCTGTTCTCCATCTAGGCAATCTATAAAAGCCTTAAAAGAAGGCATTAGATTTCTATAAGCAACATATCTTTGGATATGATGTTTTGTACACTGCCTTACCCCTTTCCTTTTAGCAATAGGCAAAAACTTAAGTTCAAGTAAGTGAGAAGGAATTTCATCAACAATATTACCTCTATTATCCTCACAAGCAGCGGGACTCAAGTCTAATTCTCGACAGATGTCATATAGCAAAATAGTCTCTAGAATGACTTTTTTTTTTTGGTATAAACCTGCAATTGGTTAGGAGGCTGAACAATAGATTTAGGTGAAGTATAAGGGATTGTAGGTGTAATAGTGGGGAACAAGGCAGAGCTGTATTTTTAGGTGAGGAATTTTCAGGTGAAGGAGAAGCAGGTTTGAAAGAAGTCCGAGGTTCAAAAGAAATACCAGTAGGTACAAGAGTAGAAGGTAAATAAGGAGAAACCTGATTTTTAGGAGGCTGAAAATCATCCAAACTCTCCCCTAATTTGCAGTCATAGGAAAGTATGGTACCTATTCAAAAAAGGTTATATCCAATGAAGTATAAATTTTATGAGAAGGAGGATGATAACATTTGTAGCCCTTCTTAAGTGAAGAATACCCAATAAAAACACTTTAAAGCCCTAGGATCCAATTTGGAACTAGAAGGATCAAAATTTCTTAGAAAAACAGTGCAACCAAACACCTTGAAAGGAAGAATAGAGGATATAGGTTTAAAGTTGGGATAGCTCTCTAAGAAAACATCTCTCGGTGTCCTAAAGTTCAAGACTTTGCTAGGCATTCTGTTAATAATATAGGTGGCTGTCAACAAGGCTTCACCCCACAAATATTTAGGAATATTATTAGTAAACAACAAGGCTCGGGTAACTTCTAACAAATGTCTATTTTTCCTTTCAGTAATCCCATTCTGTTGTGGGGTATCTACACAATAGCTAATATGAACAACCCTTTTAGTAAGAAAAACTCTCCCAAGGACTTGGTGAAATATTCTCCCCCCATTATTAGATTTAAGTTTATGTATTTTGCTGCCAAATTGATTAGCAACCATATTATAAAATCTCTCAAAGATAGGAGCAACATCCGATTTTTCTTTGAGAAAATAGGTCCAAGTAATTCTACTATAGTCATCAATAAATGTCGCAAACCACCTACTACCAATAACATTCTTCACTTTAGAAGGACCCCAAACATCACTATGTGTTAATAAAAGAGGATTGGAGAGAATAGACTTGGGTTTTCTTATTCTCACTTGATGAAAAAATACATTTGAGTACATCTCTATTTATAGGCTATTTACATAAGTGTTCTTAACTAATCAAACACTCTTTATCTTATCTAAAGAGATAAAAAGATTACAAATATTCAAAACATTTAAAATATTCAAACTTTATATCTTATCTTACTATAGACAAATTATATCCTATTAAAAGATAAGAGTTAGATATTAAACTACTTAATTATCTAAACCAATTAGTTATTTGCAATAGTAATAACTATTTTACACGGTATAATCCACACTCCCCCTCAAGCTGGAGAGTAAAGATTGTAGATTCTCAGCTTGGATGTAAAATCATCTAGAATCGCCCTTGGAAGCGCCTTAGTAAGGACATCCGCTAGTTGATGTTTTGTAGGAACATAACTAAGCTTTATAACTCCATTGCTGATTTTTTTAGAGATAAATGCCTATCTATCTCCACATATTTAGTACGGTCACGTTGAACAAGATTTTTCACAATACTGATAGCAGATTGGCTATTAGTTTGCAATTCAAACTGTTTATCGTGATCTAATCCTAGTTTAGTCGCATTCTTGTAGCCACATGCCTTCGTAAATCCCTAGTGCAAGGGCTCGATACTCAGCCCGAATAAAATATCTTTTACACTTGTGTAAATATTAGTAAAACAAGTTAGTTATTATCGGTAGATATTTATAATTCAAATTCAAATTTAGAATAAGTTTATCCTATCTCTAGTTTGAATTCTAGAGTTGTATAGTTGTAGGACTATTGTAAAATGCCTATATAAGAGTTGTGTTGTAACATTAAAAGTGATATGAAATAACAGAGAAATAGATTGTTCTCTGCTGTAAATACATCTTCCTCTACTGAAATTTCCTATTGATCTACATGGTATTAATCTAAATATTCGGTCCCTAAAATCTCAACATGGTTGATACATTCTCTTCCACAAATAGTCCCATTCCTGATGTTGTCTCTGATATCTCCACCATCCAGATTCGTTAGAGGAATAATTCCAGTTCTTCGAACAGTGTATATCCTGCTCAAGAAGATAGTTCCATTTTTGCCTTTTTGGCTGGTAAAAATAATTGTTCCAACTGGATTGTTGACTCGGGAGCATCAGACCATATGAGTGGAAATGCCTCTCTCTTCCATACATTTCGTCCTTCATTGTTTACCTCTCAAATAAAGACTGCTGATGGCTCTTTCTCCTCAATATCAGGGAGTGGTTCTATTCAAATCTCTTAGACTATTACACTGTCTAATGTGTTATACGTTCCAAAATTGACTTGCAACCTTATTTCAGTTAGTAAATTATCTGCTGATTTTCAATGCACAACTAAATTCTCTCCTAATGGTTGTGAATTTTAGGCTCTGGACTCGGGGAAAGTAATTGGCAGAGCTAGGTTGTGTGGTGGCCTCTATATCTTCCAAGGGCACAATTCTCCTAATGGACAAGCAAATTCGAGTTGTATCCATACTCTTTCTTGTTTTCCTACTATTTCAGATTCTTCCCAATCTGTTTTGTTATGGCATTATAGGCTTGACCATCCCGATTTTCAGTATCTTGCAAAGATGTTTCCCAAGTTATTTGTCCATAAAAGTCCAAATTCTTTTTCATGCGAAATTTGTCCTCTTGCCAAACATACCAAAAGTTCTTATCCTCCATCTACCTATAAAACCTCTTACCCCTTTTCCTTAATCCACAGTGACATTTGGGGCCCTTCTAAAGTTAGGAACATTGATGGTTCTAGGTGGTTTATTACTTTCATAGATGATCATAGTAGGCTTACTTGGACATTTCTTATGAAAGAAAAATCAGAAACTGAGGGTGTTTTTAAAAGATTTCAAGCTCTAATAGAAACTCAATTTCAGTGCAAAATCAAAATTCTCCATTCTGATAATGGTAGTGAGTACTTTACCAAAACCTTAGGATCTTATTTTCAAGAAAAAGGGATTGTTCACATAACATCTTGTGTTGATTCACCTCAACAAAATGGTATTGCCGAAAGAAAGAATAGGCATTTGTTAGAGGTGGCTAGATCTTTAATGTTTTCCACAAATGTTCCTAAGTTTTATTGGGGGGAAGCCATTCTTACAGCTACTTTTCTTATAACATAATGCCAAGTAAACCTCTCAAATTTCAAACCCCTAGGAATGTGTTTCTTAAGACTTTTTCGAATTTCCAGCCCCTTTCTTCTAATATTCCAACAAAGGTATTTGGGTGCACTGTTTTTGTTCATATTTCTCCTCAATCCAAACTAGATCCTAGAGCTCTAAAGTGCATCTTCCTAGGTTATTCTTCAACTAAGAAGGGCTACAAGTGCTACTCTCCTGTCACTAAAAGAACTTATACCTCCTTTGATGTTACCTTCCTTGAACACAAGCCCTATTACCCCAAAACTGAAATTCAGGGGGACAAATTACATGAATTTCCAGTTCTTGATAATTTCCAGCATGATTTGTTTCCTACTACCGAAATCTCTACTGTTTTACAACCAAATACTTACCCTACTATTACTTCATCTGAATCTACCTTTATTCCTGACAATGAACCAACTGCCTTGGAACCACCAGACAATGAACCAACTACCTTGGAATCACCAGGTTCACCTCACACCCCACAAAGAACTCCAACAGAACAGCAACCTGAACAACTCAAAGTCAGAGAGCTTAGTGTCTATAGAAGGAGAAAAAGGCCCAACAAAGAGACTACAATACAACCTGAAAACTGCCAAGAGCTGGATCTTGGTCCTGCAGTCGTGGAAAATTTGAGAGGTATGGAAGATTCTCAAAATGTTGCTCCTATTTTTTTTATTGATACTGACGAGTTGCCTATTGCTCAAAGAAAAGGTGTAAGGAGGTGCACATCTCATCCTATTCAGAAGTTTGTGGCATATGGAAATCTAAAGCCTACATTTAAGGCTTTCACCTCTAGTGTTGACAACACTTTCATCCCAAAAACAATAGAGGAGGCAATGAAAGATCCTAACTGGAAGAAGGCTGTAGAAGAAGAAATGAGGGCACTAGAAGGCAACAAAACTTGGACACTAGCAGAACTTCCACCAGGAAAGAGACCAGTTGGTTGCAAGTGGGTTTTTACTGTCAAATTTAAATCTGATGGTAGCATTGAAAGGTACAAGGCAAGGTTGGTAACCAAAGGATTCACTTAGTCCTATGGTATAGACTACCAAGAAACATTTGCACCAGTAGCTAAACTGAACACAGAAAGAGTTCTTCTGTCTTTAGCTGTGAATAAAGACTGGAAATTATATCAACTTGACATCAAAAATGCCTTTTTTGAATGGCAATCTTGAAGAAGTTTATATGGAAATACCACCAGGAATGAGGAGTCATTTCGACAGACAAAAAGTTTGCAAGCTGGAGAAATCTTTGTATGGCCTAAAACAGTCTCCTAGGGCCTGGTTTGATCGATTCACAAAAGTCATCTTGAAGAATGGATACAAGCAGTGTCAAACAGATCATACCTTGTTCTTTAAGGAAAGTTCAGAAAAGAAGAAAGTCATTCTTATTGTTTATGTGGATGATATCATCATCATAGGAGATGATATTGAGGAAATTGAAAGGTTAAAAAGAATACTTGTTGGGGAGTTCGAAACTAAGGACCTTGGTTCTCTGAGATATTTCCTAGGAATGTAAGTTGCAAGATCTAAAGTTGGCTTGGTTATTAATCAGAGGAAGTATATCTTGGATTTACTCACTGAATCAGGAATGAAGGGATGTAAATCAGCTGAAACTCCTATGGAATTTAATCTCAAATTGAAGAATGATGAATTGGGAAGCCCTGTGAACAAAGGATTCTATCAAAGGTTAGTAGGGAAATTAATCTACCTTTCTCTTACTCGACCTGATATAGCATTTCCTGTTAGTATTGTAAGTCAGTATATGAGTGATCCTAGAGAAGAACATCTTGAAGCTATTTATAGAATCCTAAAGTATCTAAAGATGACCCCCGGACATGGCTTAATCTTCAAGAAAAATGAAGACAGATCAGTTAAAGTTTTTACTGATTCCAGCTGGGCAGGAGAATTAACTGATAGGAGATCTACCAGTGGGTATTGCACATTTGTGTGGGGCAATTTGGTTACTTGGAGGAGCAAGAAACAGTCAGTGGTGTCTCGGAGCAGTGCTGAAGCTGAATATAGGGCCATTGCACTAGGAATGTGTGAAGGAATCTGGTTACAAAGATTACTTAATGAATTGGGTTTGAGTGACAACAAAAATTTTGAATTATACAATGACAGCCAGTCTGCCATTCGTATAGTTAAAAACCCAGTTCATCATGATAGAACCAAGCATGTGGAGATAGATCGACAGTTTATTTCCGAAAAGGTTAATAGTGGAATGGTAAAACTCAACTTTGTGCCTTCCAAAAATCAACTTGCTGATATACTCACCAAGGCCCTTCCACGAACTACTTTCGATGAGCTTTCATGCAAGCTAGGACTATATAATATATACTCTCTAGCTTGAGGGGAGTGTTGAATATAGTCGAATAAAATATCTTTTACACTTGTGTAAATATTAGTAAATCAAGTTAGTTATTATCGGTAGATATTTAGAATTCAAATTCAAATTTAGAATAAGTTTATCCTATCTCTAGTTTGAATTCTAGAGTTGTATAGTTGTAGGACTATTGTAAAATGCCTATATAAATAAATTAACTTACCAACCAATCGAGTTGTGTTGTAACATTAAAAGTGATATGAAATAACAGAGAAATAGATTGTATAAAAGAGTTCTATGTTGTAACCTATTCGTTATTGAGAAACAATTGTAACACTCTCTCTTTATCTGTTTTAAAGACTACTTTCTACATGGTATCTATTATTAGGATTTAGTTAAAGATAAATTCTAAATAAAACCCCTATTCGTTATTGAGCCACACTCTCTCTTCTTCTTTCTACATAATTCAAAAACCCTAGTCGATGGCACCTCTTCTTCTTATAATTCCTCTAAAATCACTTCTTCACCAAAAATTATTTCTGTTTCCGATGATCTCAATGAAACTTCCAGCCTTGTTATTACTTGTCATAGATTGAATGGAAATAATTATTTGGAATGGTCTCAATCACAAGATTTTTATCTCAAGGCAAATTGGGCTATCTTATTGACAAACTGCGTACACCTTTATGCCAAATGGATGCGGAAAATAGCCGTGTGATGTCTTGGTTGCTCAATTCTATGGCTCCTAGTGTAGGCATTTTCTCCTTTACCAAACAAATGAAAATCGGAGGGCTGTCCAAGAAACCTATTCCAAAGAGATATATATCGAAGTTGTATGGGATTGAAGGTCGCTTCGGTTCTCAAACAAGAAGGAATGTCACACCCTATACTACAATACCCTCAATGTCCTTTGGCAGCAGATAGATCTTTATGAGCGAAATGAATGGGAGACACCAACAGATGTTGCCTTTGTACAAAAAAATTATTGCACAACAACGAGAATTTTCCAATTTCTTCATGGGTTGAATAAAGAGTTAGATGCAGTTTATAGTAGAATTCTTGGCAGCTCCCCTCTTCCTTCCGATTAGAGAAGTTTTTTCTCAGGATGCTTCCCGAATCTTCTTCCCATGAAGGATCTGCTCTTCTCACTCGGACAACTTCTACTAAAAAGGTAGGCCTTTGTGTGATCATTGCAAGAAACCAAGCCATTCCAAGGAGAAGTCTTGGAAGCTTCATTGCAAACCAATCAAACCAAGGTCTTCTAGAGATGCACAGGTTTAGCTTCTGTCTCGGTGTTACAAGTTTTACTAAGGAACAGTTTGAAGATCATTCAAAATTGTTTGGGAAATTTGCATGCCCCGGTGAGGCAAATCTGCCATGAAAGAAACTTACCTCCTTCCCTACAAGCCCTTTTATCTGCACAACTTACTCCAACTTCATCGACTTCGACCATATGATGTAACAAGGAATTGTTCCTTAAATACACAAAGATCTTCTTCCTGTAGATCTATTAAAACTTGTGGCTCCTTTCTCAAATTCAGGGCTTTTCTATTAGTATTAATGAAAATCTGTTGCTCCATGATGTCTTATTTGTCCCCAATCTTGCCTGCAATCTTATATCTGTTAGTAAGCTTTCAACAGATTTAAAATGTTCCACAATTTTTAATGCTTCTGGTTATGTTTTGCAGGCAATGGACTCGAAGACAATGATTGGCAATGCTAGTTTGCACAATTGCCTCTATGTTCTTCATGGCACTCCACCCTCTTCTATCTCTCAATCTCCTTGTTCATTTACAGCTTTAGGACAAAGTGATGATGTTTTATTGTGGCATTTTAGGTTAGGTCATCCTAGTTTTCAATATCTTGCAAAATTGTACCATTCCTTATTCATCAATAAAAAGCCAAGCTTATTTAAATGCCATATCTGCCCTCTTGCTAAACAAACCAAAGCATCCTACTTGCCATCTACTTATAAACCATCTCACCCTTTTTCTTTGATCCATAGTGATATTTGGGGCCCTTTTAGAGTGAAGAATGCTGATGGTTGTAAATGGTTTTTTACTTTTATTGATGATCATAGTAGGACTACTTGAACTTATTTGATGAAAGAAAAGTCAAACTTTTTTGAGAGATTTTACACCATGGTTCTTACCCAATTCTATACTAAAATCCAATTGTTTAAATTTGACAATGGCAGTGAATTTTTTGCTAGGTCTTTGGGTGATTCTTTTCGAAAAAAGGGAATAGTTCAGATTAGTTCTGTGTTGATACTCCACAAATGTAATGGAGTGGCAGAGAGAAAAAATTGACACCTTCTTGAAGTCACTCGATCCCTTTTATTTACCAAGAATGTTCCTAAGTACTTGTGGGGAGAGGCTTTGTTAATCCACACATATTTGATCAATTGCATGCCCAATAAGGTTTTGAAATTTCAAACCCCTCAATCAATTTTCTTGGAAAAATATCCCACTTTAAGCCTCTTTCTTGTACATTACCTCCTAAGATCTTTGGTTGTACAGTTTTTTATTCATAATTCAGCTATTAATAGGTCCAAGTTAGATCCTAGATCTAAAGTGTGTGCTATTCTTCACTTAAGAAGGGCTATAAATGCTATCACCCCTATCTCAAAATTTTTTGTTACTATGGATCTTACCTTTTTTGAACATGACCCTTACTTTACTAAGGCAAGCAATTCAGAGGAGACTTGGGATGATTTTCAGCCTTCTTACCAACATCAGGTAACTTCTCCTAGTTTTTCTATACCTCCATACTTTTCATTCACTCACTCCACAAATCCATCCTTGTTGCCTACAACACCTTCAGATTTCTCACTTGTATCTTCTTTACCAATCCCTTCACAAACACCAGCAACTTCTCAAGATCCTTCCAAAACACCAACTCCTCCCAAACAACTTTTGACCTATACAAGGAGAAAGAAAACTATACCTGAGGCCATCTTGCAATCTGACACTTGCCGAGAATTGGATTTGAGTCCAATTACCAATATGGAAGATGAAGGAAATTTGATCAGTGAGTCTACTACTCCTAATCTAGATGATTTTCCTATTGCTATTAGAAAAGGAGTTAGACAGTGCACTAAACATCCTATCCAGAAATTTGTTGCTTACAGTTCTTTGATGCCATATTTTAAAGCTTTTACAAAGAAGTTTAGATGAAAAAGAAATTCCTACAATCAAGTTGATGAGGCACTAAAGCATCCTAAGTGGAGAAGGGCTGGTTGAAGAAGAGATCAGTGCACTTGAGAAAAATGGTACTGGACAATAGTGGATCTTCCCCAAGGTAAAAAACCATCGGTTGTAAATGAGTTTTTTTTGTCAGAAATATAACTCGATGGCAATTTGCAGAGATATAAAGCAAGGCTCGTGACTAAAGGGTATACAAACCTATGGGATTGATTATACTGAAACTTTTGTTCCATTTTCAACACTGCTCGAGTTTTGTTAAGTCTTCTTTATCAACAATGATTGGAACCTGCACCAACTTGATGTCAAGAATGCATTTCTTAATGGGAAGTTAGAGGAGGAAGTTTATATGAAGATCCCACCGGTCCAAATCAGTTGAAGGAAATCGAAAATTTGTAAGCTCAACAAGTCACTTTATGGTCTAAAAGCGGTCCCTCGAGCTTGGTTTGACAAAGTTTACTAGAGTTATTCTAAAGAATGGATACAGGCAATCACTAGCTGATCATACATTCTTTATTAAGGTAACTTCGAAAAATAAAATGGTTATCTTGATTGTTTATGTGGATGATATAATCTTGACAGGAGATGATGATGAAGAATTTAGCTGCTTGAAGAATCTTCTGAATAGAGAGTTTGAAACAAATGACTTAGGGAAGCTTAGATACTTTCTAGGCATGGAGGTTGCAAGGTCAAGTAAGGGTTGGTGATAAATCGGAGGAAGTATGTCCTTGATTTACTAAATGAAGTTTGGAATGTTTGGGGTGTAAACCAAAGATACACCAATGGAAGTCGGATTGAAATTTACTAATGAAACAGGCTCTTTAGTTGACAAAGATAGGTTTCGAGATTAGTGGGAAAATTGATCTATCTATCACTAACCACTGTGCCGACATTGCTTTTCCAAAGAACGTGATAAGTCAAAGATATGACCAATCCCAATGAAGAACACATGGCAGCGAGAAACATAATTCTTAGGTACTTGAAGAAGACTCTAGACATGGTTTATTGTTTAAAAAGACACAAGACAGATATGTGAAAGTATTCACCGACTCTAGTGGAGAACTCACTGAAAGGAGATCAACCAAAGGCTACTGACTTTGTTTGGGGAAATCTCGTGACTGAGAAGTAAGAAGCAATCGCTTGTCTCGAAAGCGGTCTGAACTAGGAATGTGCGAAGGAATTTGGTTACTTAAGTTAAAGGAGTTAAACACATAAGTTTGAGGTTTTGTGTGATAACCAATCAGCAATTCAAATTGCTAGGAATCCATTCAACATGATAGAACAAAACATGTTGAAATAGACAAGCATTTTATTTAAAAAGATTAACAATGGGATAGCTTTTTGTCATACGTCCCTACTGTATGACAAATAGGGATGTACTTACAAAAGCCTTACCCAAATCAGTTTTTGATGAGTTCTTATCCAAGTTGGGACTATACAACGTATACTCTCCAAATGAGGGGGAGTGTAGGATAATACGGCTTGTATATTATGTAAAAGACTTGTAAGTTATGTAAAAGACTAAGAGTTATCTGTTAGTAGGATAAAGACTAAGAGTTATCTGTTAGTAGATAAGAAGTCTTCTATTATTAGGATTCCTAGTTAAAGATAAATTCTTAAGGACTCTATAAAAGAGTTCTATGTTGTAACCTATTCGATATTGAGTAACAGAACACTCTCTATTCTGTTTTCACTACTTTCTACAACAATCAAAATTGTTCTTTTACCTTTTTGATTTACCTTAGTAAACAAGGTATGATCAGTTTGACATTGCTTGTAACCACTTCCGATGACTACTTTGGCAAATCGTTCGAACCAAGCCCTCGGGGACTGCCTTTAGGCCATACAAGTATTTCTACAGTTTGCATACCTTGTGAGTTGTTGAATCTTCCTCCATACCAAGAGGAATCTTCATGTACACTTTCTTGGTCAAGTTGCCATTCAATAAGGCATTTTTAATGTCTAATTGATGAAGTGGCCAGTCTTGATTCACGACCAAAGACAATAAGACCATCACCGTGTTTAGTTTAGCAACCATAGCAAAGGTCTCTTGGTAATCTATACCATAAGACTGTGTGAATCCCTTTGCCACCAATCTTGACTTAAATCTTTCAATGCTACCGTATGAATTGTATTTAATAGTGAAGACCCATTTGCAGCCTACTAGTTTCTTCTCTTAAGGCAAATCTTTAGAGTCGGGTCTTATTTTTTGCAAGAGCCTTGATTTCTTCCTCAACAACTTTTCTCCACCTAGGATCATTTAGAGCTTCATCAACTGTTCTTGGAATCTGTATGTTATCAACATTTGCCTTGAAAACTTTGAATGACGGCATCAATCGGCTATAGGCAACATATTTTTGTATAGGATGAACAGTACACTTCCTCACACATTTCTTTTGAGCAATAGGCAAATCATCAGTAATAACAAAAGGAATAAGATTTTCATTATGAAGAGATACCGTACCTTCCAAATTTTCCATGGTAATAGGATTCAGTTTCAACTCTTGGCAACGTCTAGGTTGTAAAGTGGACTTTTCCCTTCTTGTATAAACACTAAGTTCTCTTCTCTTAGGTTGAGGAGTTTTGGAAGGTGATGTATAAGGTTTTGATGGAGAAAGAGATTGTGAGGGCAATATTGTAACACCACCTTCCCGGTCTGGTAGGAATCTGGGTCGAAAAACGTTATCGTTGAACAATACGGCGATCGGTTTATTAATTACGATGATTTGTATGATAAACAATAAATCAATGATGTTAATTTGATGCAATGAATGACGATGAACAATGTAAACTCATTCAAATTATGATTTAGAGATTATTTGGTGATTTATACACATTTAGGGACTAAATGGTAATTTTAGAAAATTATAGGGACTTATCAATAATTAAGGTTACCAATGTGAAATTCAATGCTGGATTATCTTATGTATAAAATTTCAATGGATTTGGAAACCATTTACACTCTCAATTAGTCCATATAATATTCAGTGACTATTTTGCAAGGTTTTTAAAATCAAATAACCGACTTTAACTAACTCACCTGTATCGGTACCGGTACTCATGAGGCCGTATCGGTGTGCCTATATAATCAATTCTTTCGAACCTGAATCCAGTATCGGTATGCAATATGCTATACCGGTACGAAGGATTCAGTGCCTTTCGTATCGGTACATGTCTATAATCGTACAAGTACGCTAACCCTAAATCCCCAAATTGAGTCATTAATGGGTATCGATATGATACCACCCGTACTGGTACCCTTGCTACAGTAAAATTTCAGTATTTATTTGGCGTAAAAAGATATCGGTTGCCTTGATTCAAATACCAAAATTGCATGCCAAGATTTCTAGATGCCACCACCCGTATGCATAATGACATTTCTTGTCTGATTTTTAGTTAAATTAAGGGCCTAAATCTTGTCCAATGATTACCAAATTTTACCAGCAAACTTATAAACATCAAATTTATATGCATGTCAAATTAATACGAATCCATTTACCAAGTTTTCACTTATTAAAGCATTTTAGGCCATTTTACCAATTTTGCCAAAACACTAACATGCCATATTTCATATTTTAACTCATTCAACATGGTGAACCTTATGTACATACAAAATTGGCTAAACTAACATGTCTAGACCCTATGCCACCATACTAGGAGTTCAAAGGCTAGGTTTACATTACTTATAGCTTGTGTGACTTGCTTCAAAACTCGCCTAGCTCTGATCCTTGATCCGACACACCTTTTAACCTAAAATGCATGGAAATGAGATGCATTAGTCTTATATAGCCTAGTGAGATAGTCAACAACAATAACATGAATGCCAATAATATCAATAACATGTATATCGATGTAAATGCATCTCAAATCATAATTTAACAATAATTTCAATAACTTAATTCCTTGGATCGATATGTAAATGTGGATACGCGAATTCTCAACCAACATCACCAACAATAAATTGTCAATATCCTCCAGCATCGCCAATAAGACCAAAACCAACATATCCCGCCAACATCGCCAAATAGAGCTTTAGCTCAAGGATCGTATTCCACTCTGTACCAATGAGCTCATGAATTCTATGCCTTGGCAATTGTATCCTATGCCCATTCGTATCCAAGGATTAAATGCTTAGGCCAATATCAATAACAATAGCAATAACGTAGTGATGGCAATAACAATATAGCAATAACAATATACAATAATCAATATGGCCTTTCTCAATGTTCCAATGACATCAATGACAATGTAATGATTCAATAATCTTTATATCAATGCAATAAGCTTACCCAAGCTTACCAATAGTACCTCCTACGAGGTTTCGATGTAAACCTACCTAGAAATCATAAATAGAAATGCAAAAGACAACATCAATAAAATCGGGAAAGGTACCTAGCCAATCTCGGGGCTCCGACTACACTCACCGATACTCCCAAAGCTTTTAGGGCTCCCGATGACAACTCCTTTATTCTTTAACTTGTTTGAATTAAAGGGATTTGATGATTCTTCACCTTGATTCTCTTGAGCTAAAGGAAATAGAAATCACAAAGATTTCAATATCAATAATAGATTTATAACAACTTATTAGCTATGAAAAATAATAAAGATTGAACTTTGATATCCCTAGGAAATTCTAGGTTTCATAACTTCTTGAGCTTGGATTTAGACATGGTTTTAACCATGGAATCGATAAATCAATTAAGGGGTATTGCTTACCCGATCAATATATATAATTTGGAAATGATAGCTTGAAGAAAAGAAAATCTTCACTAAGGCTCTAATGGAGGTGTGTGTGCTTAACCACTAAAAAAGAAGATGAAGATGAATATGAGAGCTGCAAGCTTGGAGATTAACCGGTAAGCTTTTCTTTCTTCCTTTTCCTATTTTATTGTTTGAGCTTTCCTCCAAATGTAGGAACTAATTCTCCTAATTCCACATATGTGGTGATTAGGATTGAGGAGGGGCTAATCTCAAGGTTAGTCCCTCAACTTTCCCTTTCTATATTTTAGTCTTCAAACTTTCAATTTTCCCAATTTAGCCACTAAGGTAAGTTTCAATGTTTACAATGGGATCCTTAAACAATATCAATACTTAATTAGGGTTCAATAATCTAATAATTGACCACTTGGTCGAAGGTCAATACTATAGTTTGACTTTTCGATGCAAAATTTTTTGTTGTCGAAATTGAATTTTGACTAGGCCCGATTTTTAGATGTTACAAATATGGCATGTGGAGGGGATGTAGGCTGTGAAGTTAAAGGTAAATCAAGTGAATTTTGAAGGTTATCAAAAAATTGAAATTGAAATTCATTTTGATTCTCCCTTGGATTTTGATTTTGGAAAATAAGGATTATTTTCAAGAAAGGTAACATCCATAGAGACATAAGTCTTTTTTGTAATCAGAGAATAGCATTTGTAGCCCTTCTTAGTGGATGGGTAACCAATAAAAAACACTTAATTGACCTGGGATCTAATTTTGACTGATGTTGTTGATGAATATGAACAAAGATAGAACAACAGAAAACTTTTAGTAGAAGGTCACAAGACATAGGTTTAAAGCAAGGAAATTTTTCAAGAAAAACATCTCTAGGTGACTTGAACTAAAGAATTCGACTAGGCATCCTATTAATAAGATAAGTGGCAGTAAGGACAGCTTTCCTCCAAAGATATTTAGGAACATTGGAAGAGAATAAAAGAGGCCTAGCTACTTCCAAAATATGCCTATTTTTTCTTACGGCAATCTTATTTTGTTGTGGACTATCGACACACGAGCTAATGTGAATTATTCCTTTTTTCCGAAAAAAGATCCTAAATTGTTTGAGAAGTATTCACTCCCATTATCGATTTTAAGGATTTGGACTTTGCTTTGAAACTGATTTTCAACCATGTTATATAAATTTTTTTAAAGATCCCACCGGTTTAGGATTTGTCTTTCATGAGAAAGGTCCAAGTTATCCTAGAGTGGTCATCTATAAAAGTCACAAACCATCTAGACCCACTTATATTTTTAACTTGGGAAGGGCCCCAAATATCACTATGGATGACGGAAAAAGGATTGGATGGTTTATATGTAGATGGAGGGTATGTGGTTCTTTGATGTTTAGCAAACTGACAAATGTCACAATGAAAAGACTTAATTTTTTTAGTAAGAAATAAATTAGGGTACATTTTGGCAAGATAAAAGAAATTAGGGTGTCCCAACTGAAAATGTAATAACATAATCTTACTCGAAATGTTGTCGGATGTGGGAAGAGGTTTTGAGATGCAACTGGAGTAGGCTCAGTTCGGTGGAGGTAAAGAACCTTGAAGTATGTAAGTCCACCATACAATTGAGCATTGCCAATTATCTTCCCCAAATCCAGTACCTGAAATTCACAATCATTTGAAGTGAAATTAGCGGAGCAGTTTAAATCTCTACAAAACCTGCTTACTGATAGAAGATTGCAAGTTAAAGAAGGAACATAAAGGACAAATTGAAGAGTAATATCCTGAGTAAGAAATGTAGTTCCAGTTCCTTCTACCCGTGCTAAGTTTCCATCTGTAGTCTTGACATGCTTCGTAGGATTCTGTTTTGTAAAATCTTGAAACAAATTTGCATTCCCTGTCATGTGGTCAGAAGCACCAGAATCCACTATCCATGTGACAAGATTACTATTGGCAATAAAAAAAACACTACCTGTATGTGTAGTGTTCAACATAATCTGATTAGTGGTGGAATTTGAATAAGGTCCTAAACTGATTTTGTAAGAAGAAGATATCTGCATTTTCTAGGTTGTAAGGATCGTGACCTAAACGGATACCATGTTAATAAAGGAGGATTGGAGAGAATAGACTTGAGTTTTCTTATTCTCACTCGATGAAAAAAATACATTTGAGTACATCTCTATTTATAGGCTATTTACATAAGTGTTCCTAACTAATCAAACACTCTAGGTTAGCCTTATCTTATCTAAAGAGATAAAAATATTACAAATATTCAAAGCATTTAAAATATTCAAACTTTCTATCTTATCTTACTATAGACAAATTCTATCATATTAAAATATAAGAGTTAGATATTAAACTACTTAATTATCTAAACTAATTAGTTATTTCAATAGTAATAACTCTATTTTACACGGTATAATCCACACTATGGATTAAGGTAAAGGGTTTTGAAGATTTATAAGTAGATGGTAAATATAAAGATTTAGTCTGTTTAGCAAGAGAACATATATAGCATTTAAAAGAATTAGGATTTTTATTAATATATGAAGCAGGAAACAATTTCTGAAGGTAAGAAAAATTAGGGTGACCTAACCTAAAATGCTATAACATAACAGAATCAACCTATCCAGAAGAAGTAAGGCAGGAATGGGAATGGGAATGTGAATGGGAAAAAACATATTGTGGCTGGCCATGAATAACATAAAGACCATTTTGCAAGCTAGCACTGCCAATAATCTTTCTCGAATCCAGTGCTTGCAAGATACAAGTAGAATCAGTAAACTGTAGAGAGCCATTTAAGTCCTTAGAAAGCTTGTTTACCGATATTAAATTGCACGCAAGTTTAGGTACAAATAATACATCCTAAAGAACCAAGTTATCATTTAATGAAATAGAACCAGTCCCTTCGATAAGATATAAAGAACCTTCAGCAGCTTTAATGAAAGCTTTAGAAGATGAACACTCAAACTTAAAGAACAACTCCCTTTTACCAGTCATGTGATCAGAAGTTCCAGAATCAATGATCCATGTTGGTGCAGCCTTGGTAGAAACAAGAGCATTAAGTAAAGAAGGGTCCTTTGTACCTTCATTCTCTATCATTGCAGCATTCCCCTCACCAGAACCATTAAACTTGCTGGAAAGCTTCTGAAGCTCATCCATTTGCTGCCTGGTGAAATTGCTGAAAACAGTTGCTGCAGTAGAGAAAAATTCCCTAGGATTCCCTGACTTTGAAAAACTGCCAAACTGATAGTAATATCTGATGAAAATTGCATCTCACTAGATGTCAATTTGTTCTTCATGAATAAACAAATTCCGATAAGGATCGAATTAGTCTGATACCATGTAGAGAAACAGAACAAGAAGAAGAATAGAAAAGTAGTTTCTGTTATTAAAAGATTTCTGTCATGAAAAATTACAACTAGTTTACAGACTATTTAAAGACTAAAGAATAGGACTTTTAGTATGTTAGGAGTCCTACTTACAATAGACTTTTAACTCTAATCCTCTTAAGTGATTAACTCTAGATAGACTATTTACAACAAGTAAAACTGTAATTACACATTAAGTAAAACTCTAATACTTTTCGGATAAGCTTACACAAAGTTCAGGGTGCTCCTGCCATTTTAAACTCTCATGTCTTGCACTTGCACATGTACAAAGTTTCCTTTTTGGATGTTGTGGTTGACAAGAGGAATCGAGTTTTGACAACTGGGGATAGGATATACATATAATTTGATACATTTAATGTCATTGTCCGCACTTGTTGTCAACTTGTCATACTCTCTGGAAAGGTGAAATAACATTTGAAAAATAGTTGATAGGTGAGAAACCTGATTGAAACTTGAACTGCCTTGTGGAAAAATTACAATTTGTTTTATTCAATTAAGTTTTATCTTCGAGAATTAAGTTTTTGCATAAAACTTTATGGCCTTTTACAAAGTTCTCTGTTGAATGTGGACAAATGTTTTTTTTTGTCTGCGTATTGTATAAATGTATACTCAACCTCAGCAAAGCCATATTATATCTACAAATTCTATCATGAAATTGCACAAGGCGATAACTGAATGTGGATCGAAATGTAGAAAAAAGATTAAATAAAATCGTTTACTAGACATGGAAGATTAACTATAGAAAGTAGCTGAAAGAAATTGATTTTTGGAAAGGAAGGGGTGATAAAAGGAATAATGGATAAGAGTAATAAACTGCAGTTAAAGTGGATTTTAGCTTCTTCCGTGTAAAAATAGGTGCAAGGTTGAAGATATTAATCTCTTAGTGCACAAGACTGATACGAAGATTGATCTAGCTATTGGGAATTTCTGACAATTTTGTAGGTTATTCTAATTTTAAGTAATTTTTAGCTATTCTGGATGTTTTAAATTTAAATGTGCAAGAGGTGCTATCATTTTCTGGAGGAAGTTTTATAGCTACGGTTTTCATGTTAAATAAAATTTAATACATGCAAGATATCTTCTATATATCACCACATCTAAGTTGCTTGTTCAAAATGCGCCTAATAACTTTCATAATGTACTAATCCAATGATTTCATCAGTGTGGGGATAATTATATTTGGTGCATTTGTTGCTGGAGCTCGCGACTTGTCATTTGATGCCTACAGCTACACCATTGTTTTTATAGCAAACATCTGCACAGCCTTATATCTTGCTTCCATTGCTCATATTGGTATGATTCTATTTTGTTCTTTTCCTTATGTCCCATGAATGTTTACTTTCATTCTACTAACTGATGATATATTCTCAAAATTTTCAGGTAAATCCAGCGGACTCAATAGCTTTGGCCTTATGTGGTGCAATGGTAAGATGAAAGGTTTAAAAGAATTGTTATTATCCTTGTGATCCATCTAAAAGTAACAAATTGGGTTTATCTGAATCTGAACACCATGTGAAACTTTGACTCTTGAAGGAATAATTTGTGCACAAACTTGTTGCTTTGGACGTCATTCAGAGGTGACCTTGTAGCAATGATGAGCTTCCCTTATCTATATTCTAGAGGATTCCAGGTGCTTCCTTTTCACAAAATAATCTCCTACTATGTATCTTTCTCCTCATGATACTCAGAAAGGAAGTGCATTAATTGTTAGCTATTTCACATCCATCTATTAATGGCTTAATTCTCAGCTTTTGGAACCTATAACAATGTGGTTAATTTGGACGATTCATTCTAATTTACTGAAAACATCTTTTTTGTAATCATCTTTCTGCCCTTAACCTCCTCCCTTTTCTACTTTATCATTTGGATGTTACTTGATCATATTGTTTGGTTTTACTAGTTCAGTCATTTCAGTTTCTTTTTCTTCCTGTTGGTGTTTCTGCTTTTGTCCTTGTGTATGTTGCCTTCCTTCGATATAAAGCTTTTTTTTAACTGTTTTTCCTTGGGCTTGTTTCTTTTGTTAACTCATTTAGGCAAGTTTCTTTCAAGTTACACCAAGTTTATAGCAGTAACTTTCATAACATGTGAATACTGAAACTTTATAGCATTTAAACTCGTTTATGCTCTAATCATTTCAATGTTTTGTAGTTTGTGATTCTTCTCTCTTGTATCATGGCTTGCCTGATAAACTATTTCGTATTCTTGAATACAACACTCAATTCAGCTCTGACACAGACAATATGTGGCAATTTGAAGGTTAGATCACTTACTCTTGTTTTGTTTAACATGACATAATTGTGCGTTGGACATTGATTTTATGTGATGCAGTCAGTCATGCAGGGGCAGTTCAAAGGGGGCAGGCAGGGGTTTTGACCCTCTTTGGCTCCTTCAAACACTTAAAGTTCTAGATATTGTTTGCTAAAAATGGTAAAATTGTATTCCACCACCAAATATGTATATATATATATTGTAATTCAATTCCTGTCCCTTGCCATAAAATTTCCTTTCCCCGTAAGTCAGGGTGGTTTAGGGGGGCAGGCAAGGGCCCTTGGTTCCTTTAAACACTTGAAATATTTTAGCTAATGTTTCCTAAAGCATGTAAAAATTATATTTTGACATAAAAAAGTTTATAATTCAATGCCGGTCCCATAATGTAAAATTTCTAGCTTTGCCTTTAAAATGTGGCTTGGATGTTTTCTATCTGGAAAGAGCACTTCTTTTTGGTTAACATATTTTTCAGAAAAAATTGTAATATTCTAATATAACATTTTTTTTATGTAAACTTTTTACATAATGCAGTCACTGGTTTCCATGTTTTTTGTTTGAAAAGACTGATTTTCTCTTTATTTCTTTCTTTTTAATTTTAAAATGTTTTGGAAAAGAAGAAATTTGATGGCAGAGGGTTCTCAACTGGGGTGAACCATTCTGTATAACTGATATATTTGTTGTCTGTATAAGCTAATTTCAGGCTTTTAAGGGATGAATCGTCTTTGGCTTTATATTCAGTTCCTTGCATGTCCCATAAGTTCACCAATTAATATTTGATGTCTGTTTAAGGGCTTTAAAGAAAAGTAACTTGCTAGATGCTTATGGATTATGAACATTGTCAGTTTCACTGCTGATGTGTTAAAATTATTCTAACTTTCAGCTTTCAAGCAAGCCCGACAGGTCATGGCACAAGATTCTTGTATGTTGCATGAGCTGTCTTTAAGAACCAAATTTTTTTAAGTTTACACACATTTAAGCCACTAGCAGTTTTGATTAACATATTTTTGCCTCTAGTTTTAAGAACCAAGATTCCTGCAAATTCTCTTACTGATCTAATGGGTTCTTGCCTTTTTAAAATACCTTGAGTTTTGCTGACATTTGTTTTATGGTAGGATCTTTTTACTATTGGACTGGGGTGGCTACTGTTCGGGGGGCTTCCATTTGATTTGGTGAGTACGGGCTCGTATTCGTTATCAAAAAAATTTGCAGGGCTCATGTAATCTCACATGCGTTGGTGTTTTGTGCTTTCAGATGAATGTTGTTGGCCAATCTCTCGGCTTTATCGGGTCTTGTTTGTATGCATACTGTAAACTCAGGAAAATGACCAAATGGACAGCCTCATCCTTGAGGTAAACAGCCTAATTGCCAATCACTGCTACCCCTTCGTCCACAAAATTTTGATTCAAAGATCAGCAATCTAGAGCACACATGAAAGTGTAGTCAAATTTCCCCAACACACCGAGGCAAGCATTTAGTCGAACAATAGGAACGGGGCTCTTCGATCCCTCAGTTTCATAAGCACAGTAGACTGGTGGTTTTCTAAGGAACATTTATTTTTCTCCTAGCTGATCTTAGACCAATTACCATATTTAACTATTGAAAATGAAAATTAGAAGTTGCCATAACTCGACTTCACCAAATTTCGGAATCCGGTTGCCATAATTTCTGGTTTAGAGCAGAGAACATTGGTAGCCATTGCCCTGAAACTGGAAGACATTATTATAACGTATCGACAATCCATGCAGTGATTGTTTTTTTCCCTCTGTTTTGGTATGGGCACCACTGACTCGGGGCAGTTTAGGTGTCCCTTAAGGGACCCGTAAAAGGTGAAACCGTGTCCGTTTTTGTTGTGCTTTCTTTTGCAAAAGCAAAAGGCTTCTGCAATCCACTTATTGCGGAGCAAATATATATATACATGGGGACTGGCTTCTCCCAGTCTCCCATGTGTGGTGCGGGCAGAGGAATCTCTTCGAGTACTGCAACCGTAAATAGTTGCAACTGAGATAGGAAAAAGATATGGGCAGGAGAAACTTGAGTTCCTGATTACGTAGGTGTATCTTTCTTGTCTCCACAAGCTGACAACCGAGTTTGACCTAGTTGCCCTGCATGATCCAAACATATCTCCCCTCCCTTCACCCACTTCTTGCTAGACCCTTAGATATAGAGATGGACTCAGAAGTGTTGGCCAATAGTCGTACTTATGACAACTTTAAATTTTTATATAATTTTGTTGAGTATAAAAATTTACACTCTTAATATAAAATTTTGTGTTCGTGTCTGCTTAAATCTTTTGAGAAGAGATTGTAGATGTTAAAATATAACACGAGAGTTTAGATTCAATCTTTAACATCTCTATCGCTTCTCCTATTATAAGGTAACCCCCCTCCCCCCAAAGCCTTGAGTTTTCAAATGCCATTGATCTCGATGTTTTGAGTCCAATCAAAATTACCAGTAAAAAAAGGTTATTTGGTCATTAAACTATTTTTGTTCTTCTATTTTGGTAATCAAACTATTATTTTGTACAAAATCGTCACTAACATCACATTTTTTTTTCTATTTTGATCACCAACGTTACACTTTTTTTTTTCTATTTTGGTCACCAAACTATTATTTTTTTGTGAGTTTTTTAACGACGGGTGACCAAAATAAGAAAAACAACGTAACATTGGTGACAATTTTATTAAAAATAATAGTTTAGTGACCAGAATAGGAAAACAAGAATATTTCAGTGACCGATGGTGTTGTTTACCCTTTTTTATTCTTTATACTTCACAATGGGGGTACTTTAAGTCGGTTGCTAATCTCTCCATTGATAAAACAAATAAACTTCAGAAATCACAAGTCATTCAAACTACTCTCTTCATTGGAGAGATGTTAAGCCACAAAAGTATGTTTGCTTTTCCTGGGAAAAATGGAAAATAATAAAAAGCCATGGACTATACAACTTTAAGAAATCTCTGCATGGGTAAAAGCATGGGTGTCCCTTTGTCCCACCTCTTTAATTAAGACTTTCAATATCATCAATTCAACCTATGATGTGTTTGAGAATAAACTTAGATAAATGATTTATTGTTACATTTTTATGTTATATTAATATTATCATATGTATATATATATATTTTAAAATTAGACAAAACAGTTAAAATATATAATATGTTATCTTCTATTTTAACATAAGCCTGTGAAAAAAACTCTTCAAAATGATCAAATTTTGTGGCACTATCGACTTGACCACTAGATTTATATTAAATGAGTTTTGTATTTATGTAGAGCAAGCATATTTGACCATTGGCCAAACTGGTCATCTTTGTTTTCTCATTTTTTTAGGTCATGAGTTCTTGACCCACAAGTAATATTCTTTTCTTCCTCCCCTTTAGGTATTATAAGTAGAATTAAGTTTGTCAAAAAAAAGTTTTGTATTTATGTATTCCAAACAAATTATACAATTGTAATATTAACTCATTTCAAAAAATAAAATAAAATTATAACACCAATTTATAAACTATAAGCATTTATATAAAATATATTAAAATTTTAATTTTTATAAAAAATATTTTTTTAAAAATACTCTGCCAAAACTTTAATTTTTTTCTCATTTTTTTGTTTTGTTATGCTCAGAAAGTAAACATGCATATTTTCATAATCTGGATTGGAAGGATAATTCTATTAATAAGTCTTTGCAATATATTATACGAATTAATAAATAATAATAATAATAATAAAAGATAAAGCTTGTGTTATAGTATAGGTTTTGACCTCAACCTGTTCATTGTTGTGAAACTAAGAAGAAAAATGGGGTTGTTTGTGGCACGCCAACTTACCGCCCTAAAATCATGACTGTGCAACGGAAATGGTTTTTTCTTCTGACAAATATTATTTTAATCTTAGTTTTAAAGAGAGAGAAGAATAGATTTAAAAAAAAAAAGGCATATTTATATTTTTAGTGAATTTAAAATTTATGACTTGAAGAAATATGAGAGAATAAAAATAAATAGTTTGATTAACCAATCAAATATACTTACTAAAAATAGCTTTCTTTTATTTTCTAATAAAATATGTAATAATTATATTTAAAGTATAATACATATTATAACTTCAAAAATCATAATATGCATTTATCTATATTTTCTAAGTTTATTTTACAGTTTATATTTAAATTGTTTCTCTCAATAATGTTTTTAATAGTCAGAAATTTGCATTGTAGAGATTTTAACCCATTCATACATGTATACTATTTGTATTTTGGCTACACAATTTATTGGATATCAACTTAATTTTGAAAAAAATAAAAAAAGTTAAAATGATAATCAATATTATTAAAATGAGATTTTTGTCTTTTCATATTTTAATATATATAAATATATAAGGCTTAAGGGTTACTTTTGTTCTTGTAATAGTCAAAATTTATTGTTTTCGTCCCTATAGTATTTTCGCATTTATTTGCCTCTGAACTAATTGAATTGTATTATCGTTAGCCCCTTTAATGATAGAAGCCAACGTTGATCGTTATGGTGCTGACGTGACAGTTCACGTGTGAAGACGATATGACAGAGGGGGAAAATTGATTTTCTAACCAAGTTTGAGGGCAAAATTGATTTTCTGGTTGAGTATGAGGGCAAAATCAATTTTTTAGACAAAATATGGATTTAAGAAATTATTAAAATTCTAAAATGATATAATTAACAAAACATTTTAAAAATATTTTATTAATATATGACTAAAAATAAAAAAAATAAAAAGTAAATATTATAAAATTTAAATATTATAAGCTAATAAATTATAAATTATTCAAAAATAAAAACTTGAAAACAAACTCTGCACTCTAACCCTAATTTCTAAATCTCAAAACTATTCTCAAACCATAAATCCTAAACCTTAATTAAAAATTTTATCAATATAAAGTGATTATGAAACGTTAAAGTATGTGTATAAATTTAATTAATCAAGTAGATGATTTAGTTTTAAAGTGATAGGATGACCAATCGACGAATAATGGCCAAGAGGGGGGTGAATTGACAATTAAAAAATTGAAGGGAAGCAAATGGAAAATGAAAAATTGAAGACACAAGAATTTATAGTGGTTCAAGCTTCTAACAAGCTCTACATCCACTACCTTAGCTCCCCACTAAGGATTTCAAACAATTCACTACTGGATTATTCCCCTTTTTTAGGCTAAGGAGGCAACCGTTACAATGGATCAAAGCTTTCTACCCAAAGCTTGATCAAGGTTCACTCTTTTACAAGAAATGGTTTGCAAACACAGAAAAATCCTCTCAAAGGTGAATTTGTTTTCCCAATTACAAGTGCTCACAACCCCAAACTTGAATCTAAATATTACAATAAAAATACACAAGTTGGGTACAAATAATTTGACTCTAAAAGCTCAAAGTGGTTGGATTTTGCTTGAATGCTTGAATGTTGTTCATAGATGTTGTAGCAGCTTTGGAGACTTTAATTTATACCCTCTCATTGATTTCTAATCATTTGAGTGGTTGAGGTCATCAATAGAGCCGTTGGGACCATTTTCCCACAATAAATTCTGTCTGGTGACCTACCGTATCGGTACACGAAGAGCCGTATCGGTACTTGTCAAAAGAAAAAGAATCATTGTGCAATAATGATACGTGTAGAATGGATAAAAAGTAAAAATGAGGGGTGTATCGATCGGTATAGCCGTATCGGTACAATTTTTGCTCACCGAATGAATGTAGAAAAAGTCTAGTGAAAATGCATCGATGACGCCTAAAGGCGTGACGATCTGATTAATCGATTTTTTGAAGAACACTGATTCCAATAACTGACAAGGCAACGGTAACAAAAATTTAATGTAAAGATTTTGAAGATCTTAATACCTATATCGAAACGGTGGAGACCGTATCGATACGCTTAATGCAATAACTTAAACCTAGATGAATGTCGTATCAAAACGGACATAACCGTATCGATACGCGTGACCTAAAATTCAAGCCCAGATGAAGGCCGTATCAAAACGGGCTTACCCGTATCGAAACGGTTTGCAAAATTAAAATTCCGGTAGTAAAAAAACGTATCGAAACACCTTAAGGTGTATCAATACGTCTGGGCGTATTTGATGAATTTGGATTTGAAACTCTTAGAAAAAATTTTGGGTTTAAGTTTTAGACTTAGAAAAACTTTTCCTTGTCATTTTGTGAGACTTTTGAATACTTAAAAATTTATTTACTTTTGCAATTTGGTCCTTAAACAATTTGTTATATCAAAATCAAATTTAGATTTTACATAAAGTTTAGGGTTTGGGATTTAAAAATTAGAGTAAAAGTATAATTTAAATATTTAGTATTGAGGTGTAGATAAGGACAACAAAAAGGGGCATAAGATTTTTGTTCGATTGAGAGAATTATATTAACCCTATTTTAAGATTCTTTTCCCTTACGTTCTTTTAAGATAAAGAACCAAAATCGTCCAAAGTCTTTTGATGAAGATTTTTAAAATTTGTAATACATTGAAATTTTAATTATTGAACAATTTATAATTTATTATCTTATGTTATTTTAATTTTATAATTTTTAAGTCAAGTATTAATAAAATATTTTAAAAACATTTTATTAATTTTTATGTCACTTTAGTATTTTAATATTTTCTTAAATTTGTATTTTTTCTAAAAATCAATTTTGTCCTCGTACTCAACTAGAAAATTAATTTTGCCCTAAAACTCAGTTGGAAAATCAATTTTGCCCCTGCCATGTCATCTTCACACATGAACTGCCATGTCACTACATCCATGTCAGCACCGTAACAGTCAACCTCGGCTCCCGTTAGTCAATAGGCAAATAGTGATGCAATTCGACTAGTTCAGGGGCCAAATTGATATGAAAATATCATAGGGGCAAAAATGATAAATTGGGACTGCTACAGGGACAAAAGTAGCCCTTAAGTCTATATTTAAATTAAAACAATTAAACAATATGGTTATGGATTGAACAGATTGTATGTATACCCAATAAGTGTTTCTAGAGGAAAATAGAATGATGTTCATTCTAAGAAATTAGTTTTGTCCTCGTACTTAACTAGAAAATTAATTTTGCCATCAAACTTGGTTGGAAAATCAATTTTGCCCCTGCCATGTCATCTTCACACATGGACTACCATATCACTATATGCGGACCGTCGCGTCAGCACTGTTGACCCCACGTCAGCATTGTAACAGTCAACCTTGGCTCACGTTAGTCAATGGGCAAACAATGATGCAATTCAACTAGTTTAAGGGCCAAATTGATGTAAAAATACCATAGGGGTGAAAACGATAAATTGGGACTGGTACAAGGACAAAAGTAGCCTTTAAGCCTATATTTAAATAAAAACTATTAAACAATATGGTTATGGATTGAACAAATTGTACGCATACCCAATAAGTGATTCTAGAGAAAAAGAAAACAATGTTCATTATAAGAAATTTAGATTTGAGTATCTTGAGTGTGCAAGATGTGTATATAAACAATATGGTTATGGATTGAACAGATTGTATGCATATTCTTAGCCATTACCTACAATAATTCGTTAAATAAAATTTTATATAAGTTATTATTTTCATTCCTAAAATCCTAAACCCTACTTCTAAACTTAATACATTAACCCTAAAATTAAGACACTTATAGAAATTTTTAATTTCACCGTTAGTCTATTGAATATATATATATATGATGTTTTTTCATTGAGCTAAATAGTGACACTACATATAAAATATTGTCATCTCAAGCAGGGGTGGATGATAAGCCAAGCCAGAGAGGGCTTTGGCACCCCAAAGTTTGGGAAAATTTAAATTGTACCCTTAAAATATTTTAAAATTTTTAATTAGGCCCCCTCAAATTTGTTAGAAATTCTTATTAAATTTTAAATATTTTTGAAAATTTTTAATTAAGTTTTACAAATTGTTAAAATTTTCATTAAATCTCTCAAAAATTTTAATTAGATCCTCGCTTTTTTCTAAAAAATTCTTATTAAATCCTCAAAATTTTTGAAAATTTTGACCATACCTCAAAAAATTTAAAAATTTTGATTAAGCCCCCCAAACTATCGCACCAAAATCCGCCCCTGATCTCAAGTGACATTAACTTAGTCGATACATTTAAAAAATAAATGTAACAGAAGAAATTATAAACTATAAAAGTGAAAGTATTTATGTCTACAAAATTATTCATCTTCATCTATTTAAATCAAAATATTCTTTATTTTTCTCTATCTCATCGCATGCTTTTTAAGTTTTTTTTTTCTAGCTATTTTTTAAAGTTGCTCCCCTCCCCATGGAAGCAAAATCCAAGGAAAGTGTTTCCCGGTGCAGTGCCAAGGCAGGGTTCCTTAGGAGCCGGTGTCTCCTCTTTGGTTTGTTCGGGAATACGCTAATTCCTGCAGTGCTTAACTACTTCACCCTAGATTTATTTAACAGTTAATAATACATAGATTTATATTCCACATACTAACTGTGAAAAAAAATCACAAATACTTTTATTTTAGAGTGTAAGGATTTATTTTAAAGTTTTTATGTCAAAAAAAGGATTTATTTTAAAATTTATAGTGTAGGGGTTTAGGTTTAATAGCTCAGAATTTAGAGTTTGTTGTTAGAAATTAGGGTTTTAAAGTAATATGGTTAGAGATTTATGTTTTAATCTATAAACATTAAATTTTAATCTCAAACCCTAAATTCTAAATACAATCCCTAAATTTTAAACTCCTAAACATAAACTCAAATCCTTGAATCCTAAAGTAAGTCCTTAAATACTAAAACTAAGACGTTTGTGAATTTTTTTTGTTTCCGTCGCTAATGTATAGAATAACTGCCCATAATATATTTACATCTCATTACTATTTAAAATTATTTTTATATATACTTTTAATATATTAATAATTTACTAGATTTGCCGACTCCACATTATTTAGGTGGAAGGAGAAAGTTATACAATTAGAAGTATATCATAATATAACACTCAATCATTTTATGTAATTACAGTTTAATTTATTTAATGTTTAAAATATATAAAATTATTAAATGACATAGTTATTATTTATAATAAAATTGGCCGTCTTAATTTTTGGAGTTTTTTAATTGGTTTATGTTTGATTAGCTCTTGACACCAACCTATTCAAACACTTAAAATATTAGTATACATGATGCATAAATTCTAATATTTTTAGATATTGTATTTTATCACACTTACAATATAGTTGAACATTATTTTATATTAAAAAATATATTAACCTAACTTACATATTAAAACAATAAAATATTTATATACAAACCTATCAATCTCGTTTTAAATTACTAAGGAGTGATAATTACATATTAATTTCTGTCTCGACATATATTTTATTCAAAAATGATACAAAATGTACCATTTTTTTAAGGGAAAAAATTTCTTCTTCTCTGAAAACGACTTTGTACGGTAAAGTTTAAAAAACCGCTTAAAATACTGCTAAAATGTGACTAACATATTTTTTTTTTTACAAAAATGATAAGAATTTATTTAAATTGGATAAAAGTTTCGGTAGGACCGAAATTCTTACCAACTGGGCAGTGGCAGAGTCACATGTAGTTTAGGAGGGTCAATTAACCCCACTTGATTTGTTGTGGTATGAGATTTTCAAAGAGTTAAATGGGGTTTTCAAGAAATTAGTGTATCATTTTTTCATGGAAATATTAGAATTGACCCCAACTTAATTTATTTGGGTATGAAGTCAACAATATTTATATTGTAGTGGTATGAGAATTATCGTACCCCAAAATCTACTCTGACCACACTATATGATAATCCCGACTCTGCCACTGCAACTGGGTAAGAATTTTTGTAGATTTTGCTTTAGATAAGAATTTGTGTAGCTGCACAAATTATTATATTATAACTCAAATTCTTACTATTTGGATAAAAATTTATTTAGATTGTAAGGATTTGTGTGAATTTATGTAGTTATACAATTTATTACCAATCGAATAATAATTTGTGTACAATAACCACATTTTAATAGCACCCCCACCCTATAACTACACCCTAGAACTACCCACTTTGTACGTACATTTTTCTTTAGTTGGAAACTTGTTTCTAGACAATCCCCTTTGCTGACATTCTGCACTCATGTTCCCAAGATTCCTTGCCTTTTGCTCACTTTCTCTAACCAAGTGGATTATACTAGGAAAATATAACTTAATTAATGGATATGAAAAATAATATAATGAAAAAAATACGATTAATACGAATGAAATATTTATTGAGTTTATATTCAAGTACATTTAATGGATTATTTTTTATTGCATGTTCTTACATAAATATATATATATATACATGCATAATTCAAACCATCTTACTCTTATCTCTTCACTTTCATTAATCAAACATGCATGCATGATAAAGAAAACTAGGATGTTCTAGATAATTAATACATACATGGGCGAATGTAAGATTTTATGTTAGGGGTGTAAATTTTTATACTTAGTAAAACTATATGAGAATTTAAAAATTTTAAGAGTGCAAGATTAGATTATTAATCTAATATAATTTTTCTTTTTTAAAATATTTAAAAATTTAAAATTTTCAGAGAGTGCGACTGTGCCGTAACACCCCTATATTCATCTCTGCATACATACATGCATATGATTATTCTACAAGCAAAGGAGGTTCAGTCAAAAAAGAGTTTTTTTTTTTTTTATTTTGAAGTGGGGTTATTTGGAGGGAGAATATTTGAGGGGCATGCGCATGCAAAGGGGGAGGAGTTGGATTTTATTTGAGTACAAATAAAGCATGGCGAACCCTAAAAAGTAAGCTTTGCTTCCTCTTCACATCATTTGCCTCACACCCCAGCCCCGAGGCACAAAACTAAACCCTCCCCGTGTATATAACCTTCATTTCCCTCCCCCTTTTCCTTTGCTCATGAGCTAATACATTATACATATGGTCTCTTTGTAGCCCGACCCCGTAATCAACATCGATCGACCGTGTATTTTCTCGTCGTTGCAGTCGTGGGAGCATTGTTTTCATCGTAATAATCTGGTTAAAATGAGAAAGAAAGCGATATTGGTGAGGTTCAATCCGAAGACGGATTTACGCATATATGGATTCAATTGTAAAATACGATCTCAGATTGAGCCGCGCCAATATCACTTTTCCACTTTGCTTTCTCCTACTCTACTCAGTATCTTCACACACACACACACACACATATATATATATATATATATTGCATGCATTGGTGTAGTTGCAGAGATTAGTGAATGTTATTCAGCTGCAGATTAGTGGATGCATGCTCGGCTTTTTTTTGGCCTTCAGTACTGTTCCAATGACAGTAGAAACCATCACTGTTTTTCAGGTACAATAATGGTTACAAAATTCAACTATACACCACATTGTATAACACAAATATTTGAATTGCAGTTACGATCGTGTTTTCGGTCACAGTTGTAAATATGATATAACATATGTTATTATTGTTATTATAGATAATTATTTTTTAAAATAATAGTATCGGATAATATTGCTACCTCTATATAGCTGCCGCTATTGCGGGACCGGACCACTATTTGAATCTCTGGTATAACATTTGATTGAGTTTGAAAAATGTTATTTATAGTTTTTTTTTAATATTTTCTCTATGATATCCTGCTACAAATCAAGGAAGTGCTGGGAAGTCACACCCAAATTTCAAATTCTCATACTATATTTTAAAAATTTTGTTTATATTTATATTGATGATTTAAATTTGTATTCTTAAAATTTTTAAATTTTCATATAATTTTATTTAGTATAAAAGTTTGTATTCTGTAACATAAAATATTATGTAGGTCCATGATGATATCCCCATCAGTTTGGCTTTTAAATCAACAAATCGTTGCTTGGACAATTATTTGGTTAAGATAACGGCAGTTGAAATGTATAATATCTGAAGATTTTTCTTATAAACTTGATCTGTGACATTTACAAAATGAATATCAAGCTCAAGGTAAAGAATTAAAATAGCGTCCATTATTGTAGTAGTGACCATTATATAAGATAGCGATATTGTAATAACATTTATTATAAAAAATAGCGGTTTGTAATAATCGCAATAATATTTATTATATCTTTAATCGTGAAAAATATTTTCATCGAAAATACATTCACAATCACAATTTAAATCCTTACCGAAAGTGGTGCTTTGAAGGAGAGTAGAAGACTAGAATGGTTGGTGAACGTGTGACTGCAGCATTATGTCATTATCAAACCAGATTTTGGTTTGGTAGTAAACTGCTATTGGAGTTCTCGAACAAGGCACGGTCTTTTGGATCAGTGCTACTGCTACACCCAGCCATGATTTTTTTTATTTGAACACCATGGAAAATGGCAAAACAGCAACTATGAACAAAAATCTTATGTCAGAATGTTTTTTATGTCACACTAAAAAATATTAAAAATTAAATTTTAAATTATAATTTTAAATTTCACATTCTACACCTTAAAAAATACATTTTACCCCTAATTTCCTAAACCCTAAGCATAAATTATAACTTTAAACCTTAAGTCTTAAACTCTAAACCCACTTTTTTAAAGTGGGGCACCAAAAGAAACATAATTAAGAGCAAACGATTTCTATCTACTTTTTTCTAGTTTGCCATTTCTATAGTATTAAATAGCGATCGTAATATAGTGTAATATGGTTAAAATGAAAATGAGAACGGATGTTTAAATCTTGTTTGACTAATCTGATATCATGAAGAATTTCACAATTTCACACTCTTCATTTTTATTGTTAATGCTATATATATTTATATATATATATATGCCATGTTCGGTAAACAACGGTTTGAGCAAAAGTTAGTGGTTTGAACTAAAATTGGAGTTTTGACCGGTTAAATCTGTTAATTTAAATGTTTGATGAATAGCGGATTAGAATAACGGATTGAGGTGAAACCTCTAATTTTGAAAAAAAGCTGATAACATGAGCTTTTGAAATTAGAGGTTTTGACATTAGAGTTATAAAGACCTTTCTACCCTTAACAATTATAAAAAATCTCCAAATAACCTAAATTTAATATTTTCTATTTTAATTCTCCACTCTCACGTATTTATATTGTGAAAATACTTTTTGTTTTTTTTCTTTTTATTCTCATACATTTATATTTTTATTTAAATTTAATAATTAATTAAATTGTATTAAAATAATTATATAAACAATAAATTAATATAGATCCTTCAAATATACTTCGTAATGTTATATTAAAAAATTAATTTTCATAATCTAATTAATATTAATAGATACAAAATATTAATAACTAATAAACTATTTAAACAAGTATCGAATATAATCATGTAATTATATGTTATTTTGCTTGTTTAAATAATCAAACAACTATCAGCTATCAGTTAATTTTACCAAACACTTTTATTCAATCAACTATTAGCTAACGTAATCCGCTATCATCTACCAAACAACTCTATAATATAATTAAAAAATAATATTTCCTTAAAGTTTTCTTTTGTTTCTTATTTATTAATTTTTAATCTTTTTAATAAAATTTTGAAAAAAACCAATTTTTTAACAAAAAAAATTGAAAAGAACAACACATGTCACAAATTTTTAGTAAAGGGCAGCGATGAGGGCACAATTTGGGCAGGAGATTTCCATCCCATTTTGTCTTTTTTTTTATATCTAATTTAATTTTATAAAAGGATAAATCATACAATCCCATTCTCTATACTTATGTAGGATTTTGAGTTTTGTCATTAAATATAAGGATATAAAACCAATTTGAAACTTCGATCTTGTTTGATAATTATAAATAATCAATAATAAATTACATTAGCTGATTTGACTAACAAATTATATTAGTGGATTATATAAAAATATTTAGTAAAATTAATTGATAATTATAGTTGTTTGATTATTTGAACAAGCAAAATGATATGCAAGGATATAGTTATATTCAATATTTGGATGAATATTTTATTAGTTATCAATATTTTATATCTATTAATATAAATTAGATTATAAAAATTAAAATTTTTAATTAAAAAAAGGAGAATATTATCACATGTCTCAATAAAAAAAACTTTAATCCTAAATAAAGAAAAAAGAGTGCATATGGTCGCCACAACTCAACCTACACCAGTTGCCTGTTGTAAGTCACACTGTAATAGGGATTGAACACAAAAAGGTAGCTCATCATAAACAATCTCCATCGGTGCTTGACCACGCAACCCCCCTGCAAGTTTATCGGCAACACAATTTGCTGTTCTACCACCGATTCTACAACCAGTCTACGAAATCCCAATCTCCATGCATGGCGGAGTCCATCAAGGGTTGCCCAAAGTTCAGCATTAAACACCGAACCACGTCCTATACTACGAGAATAGCCTCCCAACCAACACCATTATCCGATCGACCCCCCCCCAGCAGCAGCTCCAGTGATAGTGTCCACAGCCCCGTCAACATTTAGTTTAATCCAACCACTATTCGGCAAGCACCAAGACAATGATGGGGAAGTTCGATTGACTGACACGATAATAGGAGGCACTGAACCATCCCCTGCAGCAAGTATTATCTCCATGTATCTTCTACTAGAAACAATTATATCCTCTTTCTCCACGAACTCAGGATCAAAAATAATTTTATTCATTCGAGACCATAGATTCCAACAAAAGAATAGAAAAGAGCATGTTCCAATCATCACTTTGAGTCGCATACTTCTTAGCATTCCGAATATTCACCTGGATCCACTCAAAGACCGGAAGAGTAAAAAACTCCATTTGCAATTCGGGTCTAATAAGAGCATACCAGACCAGCCGAGCTTTAGGACAATCGCACAAGACATGGATCACATCCTCTACACCACTCTTACAAATACCACAACCACCATCTTGAGTCATGCTTACGAGCCCGTTCAGCATTAGTCAGGAGATTACCCAGCAAAGCTAACCACATGAACGCCCGGATGCACTGAGGAACAGGCAAATGCCACACAACTTTCCAAGGATTATACAACACAACCTCCCAATCACCCACAACTTGGCGATAAGCTGACCTAACGGTAAACTTGAAATTAGATTCCCCTCCTCAACCAATCCGATCAGGATCGAGCCAAGTAGCAGGAGGCAAATCTGTCAAAATTCGATGTAAACATTCAACTGATACTAGTTGTGCAATCTATTCCCATCCCAATCACCACTCTCTGTAACAAACGAAGCTACCAGGCATGGGGAAGGTAGCTGATCACTTTGAATGAAGTAAACAAGCGGCCCAACATCTGCAAGCCACACACCGTACCAAAAATCAATCAAACAACCATTACGCACAATCTATATTACCCCTTGGCGGATCGTATCCCACACATGACATACCCGCTCAGAGTCGAGAACCATTACGCTTACATAAACTAAGAGGTAATACGCCTTCCTAGTTATATTTCGCACGGAGCACTTTCACCCACTGCTTATGCTCGTCATGGATTAATTGATAGCCCAACTTCCTGAGAAAGGCGTGGTTAAACTTCTCCATGTCCCAAAATCCGAGTCCACCACATTCAATCGGCTATTGCATCGCTTTCCATCGGACTAAGCTATTCCCTCTGTGTTCCGTTGAACTACCCCAAACAAAATTTCGAATCAATTTCTCAATTTGCAGACAAATACCTTTGGGCAACCATACAGCTTGCATAGTGTAGCTCGGGATGGCTTGCAACACCGATCGAGCCAAAGTCATCCTCCCGACAAAAGATAGAGATCGAGCAGGCCAAGAAGAAACCTAATTTCTAACCTTATCCACCAAGTAGCCATACGTAGCATTAGTGACACGGTGATGTAACAGAGGGACCCCAAGATATTTCTAGGTTCTGAACTTCCACAAAACCAAACCCATCCATAATTGCTTGCCGAGTATCAAAAGCAGTGTTATTAGAGAAAAAACCCTGAGTTTTTGACGTGCTAACTTTGTGGCATGAGGCAGCACGGAATTGATCAAGAACACTATGAACAATCTCCATTTGGGGTACCGTGGCTTCAGTAAATAACATGATGTCATTAGCGAAGAATAAATACGAAATACCAGGTCAATTTCTGCTCAAGAGAATCTCAGCTTAGGTCCCTTTCTCAACCCGTAAAGCAATTGCCTGTGATAAACGCTCCATACAGAGAACAAAAATGTAAAGTGAGATGGGGTCTCCTTGGAGAATGCCTCTGGTGGGCCGAAAACTATCTGTGAGCATCCCATTCCATAAGACCTGGGTGGACACTGTCGATATGCAATCCATAATCAGACGATGTAGATCTTGTGGAATACCCAAGTCAGTCAGAGTGTCAGCTATAGAGCTCTACTCAAGACGATCATACGCCTTTTCTAAGTCGATCATGATAGCCATCCAGCCCTTCCACCCAACCTTCTTTCTTATCGAATGTATAGCTTTTTGGGCGATAATCACGTTATCCATAATGCACCTTCCGGGAACAAAATTCACCTGAGATTATAAAACCCAATTGGGTAAAAACAGTTTCAACCGATTAACAATCACCTTAGTTAAAACCTTATAAATAACAAGACAAAGGCTGATAGGCTAGAACTGAGTGAAAGTGTCAGGGGATGGAACTTTGGGAATAAACTCAATAACAGTACTGTTGAACTCATTCGGAACTGAGTCCCTACAAAAACAAGAACGGACAAACTCCATGACACTCTGCCCAACAATATTACATTTTTTTGGTAAAACATGGCATGAATACCATCAATCCCAGGTGCTTTCAATGGACTCATATCAAACACAGCCTGACGTACTTCATCCATCCCCACAACCCTACTCAAATGATCACACTCCCATCCGATAGCATATTAAAATGATCACGATTACCCTATGTCGATAGACTGGCTGACGAGGCTGTGAAGAGTTGATGGAAAAACCGGACCACCCCATCCCTTATACAATTAGTATCATTGCTCCAAGTACCATCTTCAAGCTTTATCATAACATAATTATTTTGGCGTTGTCGAGATTTCGTTGCATGATGGTAATACTTAGTATTTCAGTCATCATCCTGAATCCACTGACTAGGCGAGCGCTAAAACCACACGCTCTCTTCCTGACGAAGAACCATTTCAAGTTCTTGTTTTAAGTTAGCTTCAAGACTGTGAAGGTGATCATGAGAAGAAAATTCAAAAACCCTCTCAATCCCTTAGTTTGCGCTGACCAATGTGCCCAAAAGTATTTTTGTTCCAAAGACTCGCTACCTGATGAAACTGCTTAATATTGGAACCCACCGAACAATCTAACTGCCACACAGATTGGACCATATCCACAAACGACAAATCACTCTGCCAGGCTGTCAAATATTTAAAAGAGGTTCCCTTCCTATTATTCTAATCTGAAAATGATACCAACAGCACAGGTCGATGATCAGACCCCAATCGAGCCAGGTGCATAACAATGGAAGTAGGCCAAGACTCACACCATGAGTCATTCGCAACATATCTATACAAATGTTGCTGAAGAGTCCCCCACTCTCAGGTAAAACAAGGTCCCTGGTAACCTAAATCAGTCAAATTAGCCTGCTGATTAAAATCCCCAAACTTATGACACACACCATTCCGTCTAGAAGAATCATCAATTCTCTCAAAAGCATTCAAAATGGCATTGAAGTCCCCTCCAAGGATTCATAGCTCATATCATTCGGCTAAAGAGCTAGTAACTGATCCCACAACCCATTCTGCTACCTCAAGTCTGGACAAGCATAAACAAAAGTGAGCATAGTTGTCAAACCAGTTTGACAATAAGTGCAAAGAGTATGAATAAACTGATTTGATACAGCAACCGCATCAATATAAATAGTATGCTTCCACAAAATCCAAATCCCCCGGAGAAACCATTCGTCTCAACCCGATAAGAATAAAGGAAACCATGCCGAGCAATAATTCTATCTGTTTTTTTGCCACTGATCCTTATCTCCGTTAAAGCCACAACATCAGGGTCCTGTTGTCTCACAAAGAGTCTCAAATAACGGTTAAACTCAGGGTCTAGAGCACCCTGTACATTCCAAAATAAAGCTTTAAACTTAATAAACATAAAATAAAAGGTCCAAAACCATAACCGATTATCGGATCACATCATCACCATCAAATGCCGAGTTATCCCTCTATTGAATTCCTTTGTTCGCCGATAGGGTTGCATCACCAGGAGCAAAATTATGAGGATCAGCCACAGGTCCATTCTTGAGTAAATCTCATGACGTCTTCTCTAGCCACTCTCTAAGATCAACTACATTAGGATCGGTGTTTTTCTGCTTCTCTTGTTGTTTTTTACGTGCTGGATAAGGACCCAACCGTGCTGCATTCTTTACCTTTGATAAACTGCGAATCGGCCATGTCGAACTCTTCTCTGCTCTCCTATCTCCTCGAGGCACATGTAAGCTCTTTTCCTCTTATACTCCTCAAGGATCACTAACAACCTTTACTACAACATGATTATTTGGGTCGAACGACACCTATGTCAGAGCCACAGTATTTGGTGAGCCACTCCACAACTCAAAGAATTACCATTTCCTTTAAAAATAGAAACTGTGTTTTGAACATTCGAGCTACTCACAGACCCTTGAATTTTCTTCTTTGTGCCAACTGAACCTGAACCCGTCCTCAAACCTGCTTTTCCAACGGTAGACATCACATGACTATCCCCGGCAACAGTAGACACACTTTTAACAATTGTTTGCGATACCTTACCACCAATGAAGTTTGCCTGCAACGTATCAGTCGAAGTTTTAGCAACTCGTCCAACACTTCCCTCCGCCACCTTATTACCAACTACATTTGTTTCTCCATCAATACTGAGAGCTGTAAACCGCCCTAAGTTCCTACCAACATCCGATCGACTCGTGGTAGAATTATACCCAGCATTCCTATTACTAGTCACCTTACGTGGATTACGATTAGATACCTGCATTCAAGGTCCATACTTCTCCGCAGGCTCAACAATCGTCATGTCAACAACTTCATCTGGTTTTGCCGGATTGCCATTATCAATTGCTGGTTTACAATTTGCCTCCGTATGACCATACTTCCCGCATGAATAGAAAATCGTAGGCAAACCTTCATATTTAATCCGCTGTTGGAACCCATTGATAATTATATTTGACGTCAGTGGCTCATTCAAATCCACTACAACAACCAATCTAGCAAATTTACCTCTTACCATCTTTTGTATTGTAGTCAATGTGGACAATCTTCACTATCATGCTAGCAATAACACGAAACATGCTCTTAGTGTAGTATCGATATGGTAATCCGGGTAATCACACCCAAACCACATTTTTTGCTGGATGGTCTAAAGCTGTTGAGAAGTTACGACTCCATGGCTGAACCGTAAGATAACATCCATTGATGATCTAAGGACCACCCCATTAACACTCTAGAGTAGTCCTCCGAATTAGCAAATCGGACGAGATAATACTCATTATCTAAAACCACTAGAGCAATCTCACCAATCGGATTCCAAAGAGCTTTAATCCTAGATTCTAGAACAGAATATCCAATATACCGACCCAAAAGACGAACGACCACAGAATTCAATAATTTCGTATCAATCAACTCATGCAATATTTCAGAAAAATCAATAACAGGAGTACAATCCTGAGAACTCACACGTACATCCTCATCACGGATTTCAACATCCAACTCAGGAATCGTCAACATAGATGAATCTACATTCTGAATACCAATCACCATGTCCCAAAATGAAGGTTTGGAGACCAGTTTCAGAGTATCAGTATCAGATATTGCGTTAGCATGGAGAACAGGCGATAGCAAATTTCCTCCCTCAGATGAAACAATCGCCTCCTTATTAGGTTCACTACTAATCAAATCTGTAGAAACAACACCTTCTTTTGCTTGGTCCCTAGGCACCGGTTCAACAAGAGCGCGGACGAAAGCTCACTACCATCAATCTGTGGAACCCCCACCAACACAGGAAAGAGACTTCCCTTCAGCCCCACACCCGATGGTCGCCCATCCAGACAAGTGGCCGCCGGCGTGCTAGGTTTACCGGGGCAAATAATATTTGCATTGACTATTGGGGCTTCCGTAGTTTTCGGAGGAAAAGAATCCTGATTCATTAGTTTTCTTTAATTTCATAGACTTTAAAAATTAATTTTTTTAATATAACGTTACTAATTATGTTTGAAGATGTATATATTAATTTTTTATTTATAAAAATATTTTAAATACAATTTTACTAATTATCAAATTTACATCATATATTAATTTTTGTTTATGAAATTATATTAAAAATATAATCCCAACCTTAATTTAGATGTATATATTAATTTTTTATTTATGAAATTTTCTTTTTAATTTTATTAGTTATCAAATTTAGCTTATTTAGAGAATTTTTTTTGTAGGCTTAGGGGTGCTTGAAGCCCTTGAACTTTTAAAAAAAATAATTAAGCCTCTAATTTTTTTTGCATCCAATTAAGCCCCTGAACCAATAAATTAAATCAATTAATCTTTTTGGTCAATTTTGAAGGTCAATTTTTGATGATTTTTTCTTGAGATATTATTGTCACATGACACACTACATTTTTGTTATATGGCATTTACAAATTTTTTAGAAAAATATTTTTTTTATAATTTTTATAAGTTATTTAGAATTTTTAGAACTTTTATAGAATTTTTTAAATAAAATAAAAAATTCTAGAAATGACAAGTAACAACACAGTAACATGATACGTTGCACCAACTAATCTAAAAAACTGTTAGATTTAACAATCAACGGTGGTCAAATTGGTAAATCGATGAAATTTTAGAGTATAAGAGCTTAGTTGGGTGCAAAAAAAGTTCAAGGCATAATTGATTTTTTCCCAAAGTTTAAGGGCTTAATATACCCTTAAGCCTTTTTTTGGTAATTGTCAATGACAAAAGAGTCTTTACAACTCTTATATCCAATTCTCTAATCCAAAAAGCTCCGAGAGGTTTCTTCAATATGAGAGGTTTCCGTTGGGCTCGAATGATCAATCGAATTCTGCCAAGAGGGGGTGAATTGGCCTTTGAGTGAATATGGTGGAAGCAAAAGGAATTTAAAAATTTGCACAATGATTTATAGTGGTTTGACTTCTAAACCAGGTCTACCTCCACTACCTTAGCTATCCACACTAAGGTTTTTTCACAAATTCACTAATTTGTCTTTTCTTTTTCTAGGCTTAAGGAGATATCCTTTACAACCTTCAAAGTTTTGAGAAACTCTCTCACAAGAGAATACAAATTTAGCAAACTAAGGAAAACCTCACAAGGCAAATAAGTTACAAGTTTAAGCTCTCACTCAAAATCCTAACACTTGAGCAAATGTGACAATTTGGCTCACTAGTATTTTCTACAAGAAATTTGACAATTTGAGCACTAAAAAAATTTCTCTATACAAAGAATGTTGGCAAGTTGTTTCTTAGACTTCCATGGATGTAACGCCCTGAAATTTGGCATAGATGTGGACCGGTTCGGGTCGGAAGAGAACCGGTTTAGACAATTCATATAATTTTAGGAAAAAAGTTATAAAATTGATTTTGGGGTAAAATAAAATATGGAAAATGTTTTAAATTACTTAATTAATATTTTAAGTAATTTGGTGAAGTCAATTTGAGGTAATTAAATTTGATTTTGAGACATTTTGGTCTAGTGACCAAATTGAAAGTTTTCAAAACCATTTTGGTGACTAAATCGTAAAAGGATCAAAGTTTAGAATCTTTAAGGAGCTATTTGTCCAATCTTTTTCAACCGATTTTCTTTTAATTTAGGCTATTTTAAATTATTTTTTAAAATAATTTTATAATTAAATAAAGGTGGATTTATTAAAAAGGATTTTAATTGTCAAAAACACTTTCTCACGTAACTACTTTTCCCAAACCTTTTCTCTCAACTTTCTCAGCAACCAAACTACTTCAAAATCTCTAGGAAACAATCTCTATTGATTTCCTTTTTGATTTCTAATTGATTACTTCAATTTGCTTTGCAAAATCTCTTTGGATTTCATCAAAGCTTGGCCAATTAAGGGAGAAATCAGCAATTAGAGGTGATTTTCATTTCTCTCCTCTAATTAAAGGTTCTTTAATGAAATTCCCAAGTTCTTGATCCTTTGTTGTTGATTTATATTATGGAATTATGATTTAAACAATGATTTGATAACTAAATTGAGTTTTCGTGGAAAATTGTTGGAAACTAAATTAGATCTGTTTTGGTGATGGATTTAATTGATTTATATCCCAATTTGGATGCGTTTTAATGTTGAAAGAGTGATTAGTCAGTAGAATCCTGAAACTATATGGATTGCTAGTTTCTAGGTTGTTTATAGTTGGTTTTTGGTGTGATCTGGTTGTTGTGGTGTTGATGGAGATATAAGGACGTGATTAGGTTGTTTTTGGATGTTAATTGATGTTGTTAATGTGTTAGAATTGTTAGATGTTGGTTGGGCTTTGCTTGAGTAAGGTTTGGTGGTGTTCTTGATAGGTTTAAGAATGTGTTTAATGGATTCTTGAGAGGTGAGGTTGTGTTTGTTGGAGGTTTGTGATACAAAGTTGTGTTTTAATTCTCTGTTTTGATTGGGTAAAGCAGGAGAGCTGAATCCCTTACCTTTCGAAGAAAGCGCGGGAGTTGTGGAGGCTTGATTCGTGCATAGGCAAGCAAGCGTTGGATTGTTGGTGAGTGGAAAAGTGTTTTACTGCTGTTAAAAGGTTTGAAAAAGAGTTATGAGAGTTTAGATAAAGTTTGATACACTTATCTAAGCTCATAAGTAAATATCGGTTGAGCTTTCTCTCAATTTCAGTTTTGCAAAATGAGATCTCATGTACATGTTTATGGCTTTCATTACTCACTGTATTATGCATGTTTTGAAAGTGAAAGATGTTGCAAATGATCATTGATGATTACTTTTGATAACGACATATTATTTATGCAAGTATTTTGAGAATTAGAAAATACATGGTTTAATGTATTTGTGCTGGATTGTTTTGATGCATATGTAATACAGTGAGGTAATGTTGGTTTATTTAAATATATTGGTAAGTGGCTGTGTTTAAAATGTTATCGAATATAGTTGGTCGGTCATAGGATTGAAAGTGCACTATAAAAAGTCACCTTATGTGTGTTGAGGGGTGTTAATTATCCGTAATCTCCACCATGAGAACCATATCGGTCGAGGTGGGTAAATGTTTCGATTTCTCCCGCTTGTGGATTTATACATCTAAATCGTAGAGGTGGGTAAATGTTTCGTTGCTTCAGTTTGAACCGTTGAGGTGAGCAAGTGTGTTGTTACTCCGGTTGAGGTATGTATGTAAAGTGGTTGTGTGAACCACTTGAGAAATCTGTGTATCTGATGTGTTTTATAAAACGTAAGGTTGTTGGTTTTGAGTTACTTGAAAGCCAATATATGAGATAATGTATCATGAGAATTGGACTATGTTTGTATAATGTGATCTACACATGTGTTACTCTTTAAGCTTGTTATAAAGGAGTTGTGTAGTGAAACTTAAATTGAGGTAGAGATTGAATCCATGATACATGTGTTGAAAATGATTTAAATGTGCATTTTTGAGATGACATGAGAAGCATGAGATGTTTTGCTATGAGACACATACAAGTTATTTGAATTAAATGGTTTTAAATGCATTGATGAGTGTTTTTGCGAATCCCTCACTAAGCTTATAGCTTATGCTCCCTTTTCCTTATCAATGTAGAGAAATAGCTTTCTCGGACAGCACGCGAGCAAGGGAGAATCTAAAGATCGTTGTATTTCAAAGTATGGTTTTATATGTTCTAAGTAGTAATAAGAAGGCAATGTGACTGAGTTGTTTTGGGAGATATGTTTTAAGATACTCCTTGTTGTAAAAGTTTGGATTATTGTTTTGGAGTTGTATGATGCTTTATGCTTGTCTTAAGAGGGGTCGGGAGACATTAAGCATGCTTGTGTAGAAATCATGCTCTTATGTGAATGTTTGATTATGCTATGCTTAGTGTGACTTCTTGACATGTTGCCATGCTTGATGATTGAATGTTGATGATGCCATATGATGATTACAGGTTGAATTAAGGGTGTTGGATTGAACCAAAGTGTCATATGTTAGACATAGAGATCATTACAGGTTTAACCGTACTGGTACGACTTCTCAGGGTATCAGTACGTGGGGACTTATCTCAGCTTAGATTGTTCAAATTTGCCTAGCCGTACTGGTACGCATGGAAACCGTATCAGTATGAGGAATAGTGAAGGTGTCGATACAGGGGTCACCGTTTCGATACAGTTAATGGCTACTTGAATCTTGATTTTCAAAATACATAAGGCCGTACCGATATGCTTGAGGACCGTATCGGTACGCTATTATACTTCATCGTTGTTTCGATATGGCAAGTCACTGTACCAGTACGCTGGTCGTTAATTCAATTGATATGCTGTCTGATGTTTGGAATCTTTGCATTTTGGTCCATATTTCTTAATTATGCAATTAAATGAGTTTGAACAATTATTTTGAGCTGTGAATTATCATGAAGGCATGAAAGATGATTAATTGAGGATTGGTAATCTTAATTTGGTAAAGCCCTTATAGTTATTAGAAATTATATTTTAGTCCATGTAAGCTTAATTCGGGTAATTGGATGTCGAAATGATGTCCGATTGAGCTGTAAGTTTAACAATAATTGGTATGATCACCTTAGGACCTAAAAATGCATTTAGATAAGATAAAAGGAAAAATGGATTGTATCTAATGTTCTTCTTTAGGGTTTATCTCGGTAAACCCTAATGTAGCTCGCTCAGTTTGATCTTGCGACTAGACTGGGTTAAGAGGGTTACATTTGGTGCTATTAGAGCTATATTATGATTGTTGGGAGGTGGATTATGGTTGTTTGTATGGTTGATGTTGTATGCATATGTTGTATGACATGTACAGTGATTGAATTTGTGAAATTCTACTCAATATGTGTTATGTTTGGAGTATTTAAACTTGGGACACATTGCCTTATTACTACTTGAGTTAAATGGTTTTGTTTTTAAACAAAAGTGACTTGGATTCTTGCTGCGACCTGGCCTAATTGTTTTGTTTTGTTGCATTATCATGTTTAGACTCATATTATCGAGTATGGGACTGAGATGATAGACTTAAACTCACATGGGTAGTGTTGTGGACACACACGATGATGAGTTACCTCCTCCTCCACTGATTCCTCATGCTGGTGTTGAAGTAGAGGGAGGTGCGCCTCAGGCACCACAAGTACCTGCTTTTGGTGATATGACACCGTTAGTTCAAGCGATGACGGGAGCTTTCTAGGCGGCCATAGCTGAAGTGTATATACCTACATCGGTGCCTACAACTGTTAATATCGGGTTGCCTTTGGAGTGTCTGCATAGCCTGGATGGTGTTAAGTTTTGAGGTTTGGCTCCTAAAGTAGTTGAGGAATGGTTTACTAGTACCAAATGAATCATTGGTCAAATAAAGTGTATAGATGTATGCAAGATGGGATGTATTGTTTCGTTGCTCCAGGAAGATACGTACAGTTGGTGGATAACTGTGACCGCTGGTGTGGAACCTGCCAATGTTACCTGGAAATTCTTTTGCAAGGCTTTCAAGAAGAAGTATTTGGGAACTCGATACAAGGATGCGAAGAAGAGAGAGTTTATAGCTTTGGAGCAAGAAAACATGTCTGTTTCTGAGTATGCGATTCAGTTTATTCGGCTGAATAAGTATGCTCCTAATTTGGTTTCGGACGAGCGAGAGAGGTGTAATCGATTCTGTTACGGGTTGATCAAGAAAGTGAAGACATACATGCTGGCTACGGACTACACAGAGTTTGATGTCTTGGTGTCTCGGGTAAAGAACATAGAATAAAATTTGCGTTTGTTTGCTCGTTTTGGGGGTTTCTCATAAAAAAATAGGGGTACAAAGTCTGATGTTGGTAAGGAACGTTATAAGAAGCATAGGAACAGAAGGTGCCGCCCAGATCAGAGGCATGGAGGATATTGTGCTGGATGTGGTTTTCAAGGTCAGAATACCTATGCTAGAGTTCTCGAGTGTAAAAGATACAACCGAAGATATTCAGGGGAATATTGGGGTACTACAGGCACTTGTTAGAGTTGTGGATCAATGGATCTCTTCGGAGGGATTGTCCGCAGTTAGCCAGAGAGGGTTAGGCTAATGTACTTGTTACGGGAACGCATAGAGGTCGTGGGTGTGACCGTAGACATTTTCAGCGTAGGGATAATAGACAGAGAGTGGTAGCACATACCGTAGCAGTTTAGCCAGAGGATAATAGACCGATAAGGTTTTTTACTCACCGTATTGAGAGGAATGATACCGACGTGATCACATGTACATTTACCTTACAGTCTATACCTTTGTTATCTTTGACAGATTTCGGTTCCATACATTCTTACATATTGTACGGGCATGCATGTTTGTTGGATTTACCTGTTGAGTTGTTAGATGTTGGAATGCGAGTAACCAGTTCTTTTGGTGAGACAGTTGTAGCTAGGAAGTTGTATAGGAGTTTTCCTTTGATGGTTCAAGGGCATGTGTTTGAAGCGGACCTAATGGAGCTACCGTTTCACGATTTGAACGTGATTCTGGTATAGATTGGTTTTTTCAGCACAAGGCTGTGGTGGATTTTGAGGCCAAGCAGGTTTTTTTGAAACTTGTTGAGGATTATGCAATTGTGGTTTTGGGCGAGAATGTCAAGTTCATGACAAATGTAGTTTCAGCATTGGAGGCGCTGAGGTTGTTAGTATATGGGGTCAAGTATACCTAGCCTATGTTATGAATCCGAATATGAAAGAAGCACGTGCCCAGGATATTCGCATAGTTTGTGACTTTCCAAGAGTGTTTCTGGAGGAGTTGCCTGATTTGCCGCTGAATAAGAAGATAGAGTTTTACATTAAGATGTACGCAGATACGGCTCCAGTGTCAATTGCTCCGTACCGAATGAAACCAAAAGAGTTAAAGAAGTTGGAGATGCAGTTTCAAGAGTTGTTTGATCATGGGTTCATTCGGCCAAGTATGTCACCAAGGGGTGTACCGGTGTTGTTTGTGAAGAAGAAAGATGGCACGATAAGAATGTGCATTGATTATCGGCAACTAAACAAGTTGACGATTAAGAAAAAATATCCTTTACCGAGGATTGATAATTTGTTTGATCAGTTTTGGGGGTGCGATAGTGTTATCTAAGATTGATCTGCAGTCAGGGTATTACCAGTTGAAGGTGAAGGATAAAGATATGTCGAAGATAACTTTTCGCACACGTTATGGGCATTATGAGTTCCTAGTGATGTCGTTTGGTTTGACAAGTGCACCGGCAGCATTCATGGATATGATGAATAGGGTGTTTCATGAATTCTTGGATCAATTCGTGGTAGTGTTCATTGATAATATTCTTGTGTACTCTCATACCGAGGAAGATCACAATCGACATTTCCGAATTGTGTTGCAAGTCATGTTGGACAACAAGCTTTATGCCAAGCTAATTAAATGTGAGTTTTGGATCAAGCAAGTGATATTCCTTGGTCATGTTGTTTCAGCCGAGGAAATTTGTGTGGATTCACAGAAAATTGAGGCCATTGTAAATTGGAAGCCACTAAAGTTTGTATCGGAAGTTCATAGTTTTTTGGGGCTGGTAGGATATTATCGACAGTTTATGGATGGGTTTTCGAGGATTGTTGCTCCGTTGACAAAGTTGTTGCAAAAAGATGTGAGTTTCAAATGGATGGAAGTTAAGCAGCAAGTTTTCGACAGGCTAAAGGAAACCTTGACGCAAGCTCCAATCTTGATTCAACTTGAGTCAGGGAAAGAGTTTGTTGTGTACAGTGATACGTCATACGTGGGTTTGGGATGCGTGTTGATGCAGGAAGGAAGGGTTGTAGCTTATGCATCTAGGCAGCTGAAAGTGCATCAGCGCAACTACCATACGCACGATCTTGAGTTAGCTGCAGTGGTGTTTGCCTTGAAGATTTGGCAACACTATATCTATGGTGAGAAGTGTATTATATACACTTATCATAAAAGTTTGAAATACCTGTTGTCCCAAAAGAAGTTAAATCTTAGGCAACGAAGGTGGTTAGAGTTGCTTAAAAATTATGATCTGACAATTGAGTATCATCCAGGGAGGGCAAACGTGACAGCAGATACTTTGAGTAGAAAGGTCGTAGTAGAGTTAAGGGCGATGTTTGCACGACTGAGTGTGTCGTGTGATGGCGGGTTGTTAGCAGAGTTGCAAGTGAAGCCTTTGATGTTGCAGTTGATTAAAAAGAAGCAACCATATGATAAGACGTTGGTGCCGCATGTTAAGGATATCCTGGATGGGAATCAAACAAATTTTAGTTTTAATGAGGATAGATTTTTATGTTTTAACAGTCGAGTGGTGGTGCCGGATGATGATGAGTTGAGGCACACTATCTTGACCGAGGTATATGCGAGTCATTTTACTATGCATCCGGTGAGTACAAAGATGTATTAGGATTTGAAGAAAGTGTACTTCTAGGTTGGCTTGAAGAAGGATGTCACGAATTTTATGGCTCGTTGCATGGTTTGCCAACATGTTAAAGTAGAGCATCCGCTTTTTTCGGGGTTGTTGCAACTGTTGAGGGTTTTCGAGTAAAAGTGAAAGAAAATTGCCATGGATTTTGTTTCTGGGTTGCCTTTGACGCCACTAAAGAAGAATTTTGTTTGGGTGATTGTGGATAGGTTTACGAACTGTGCACATTTCCTGGCTGTGCATACGACGTATACCCTCCATAAGTTGGCAGAGTTGTATGTTGCGGAGATCGTGAGGTTGCATGGGGTGCCAAAGTCTATTGTTTCGGATAGAGATCCGCGTTTCACCGTGAGGTTCTAGGAATGTTTACATAGAGCCATGGGTACACGATTGAACTTTAGTACCTCGTATCATTCACAAACGAATGGTCAGTCAGAACGTGTTATCCAAGTGTTGGAGGATATGTTGTGATATTGTATCATAGATTTTCAAGGGTCGTGAGAGAAGCAATTGTCATTGGTGGAGTTTTATTATAATAACGGTTATCAAGCTAGTATCCAGATGACTTCATACGAGGCTTTATATGGTAGAAGATGCCGTATGCCACTTTGTTGGGCGGAGCCATGAGATAAATATGTTTCTTTACCGGATATGTTGAACGATATTAATGAGAAAGTAAATATTATTAGTGACCATTTGAAGGCAACTTCGGATCGGCAAAAATTCTATGCTGATTTGAAACAAAGAGAAATTGAGTATGCGGTTGGCGATCATGTGTTTTTGAAGGTTTCGCCTTAAAAAAGGTGATGAAGTTTGGACGGAATGGCAAGTTGAGCCCTAGGTTTATTGGATCCTATGAGATGTTGGAATGTGTTGGTCCAGTTGCACATAGATTGAGGCTGCCAGCTGAGTTAGAAAAGATACATGATGTTTTCCATGTGTAGATGTTGCGGAGGTATAGATCAGATCCTTTACACGTAATGCCTGTTGAGGAGATTGAGCTAAATCTGGATTTGACCTATGACGAGGAATCGGTGAGGATTCTGGATTCGAATAGCAAAGCTCTCAGTGGAAGGACCATAGAGTTGGTAAAGGTGTTGTGGTGGCACCGCGATGTAGAGGAAGCTACCTGTGGGAGCAAAAAGGACATGTTGAAGCAGTTCCTTCATCTTTTTCCGCCAGAAAATTTTGAGGACAAAATTTCTTATGAGGTGAGAGTTGTAACGCCCTGAAATTAGGCCTAGATGTGGACTGGATCGGGTCAGTAGTTCAAGAGAACCAATTTAGGCAATTCGAATGGTTCCAGGAAAATAAATTTATAAAATTGATTTTGGGGTAAAATAAAATATATAAAATGTTTTAAATTACTTAATTAACATTTTAAGTAATTCGGTGAAGTCAATTTGAGGTAATTAAATCTGATTTTGAGACATTTTGGTCTAGTGACCAAATTGAAAGTTTTCAAAACTGTTTTGGCGACTAAATCCTAAAATGATCAAAACTTAGAATCTTTAAGGAGCTATTTGTCCAATCTTTTTCAACATATTTTTCTTTTAATTTAGGCTATTTTAAAGTAATTTTAAATGATTTTATAATTAAATAAACGTGGATTTATTAAAAAGAATTTTAATTGTCAAAAGCACTTTCTCACATAACTACTTTTCTATCAACTTTCTCAGCAACCAAACTAAGATTTCTACTTCAAAATCTCTAGGAAACAATCTTCATTGATTCCCTTTTTGATTTCTAATTGATTACTTCAATTTCCTTTGCAAAATCTCTTTGGATTTCATCAAAGCTTGGCCAATTAAGGGAGAAATCAACAATTAGAGGTGATTTTCTTTCTCTCCTCTAATTAAAGGTTCTTTAATGAAATTCCCAAGTTCTTAATACTTTGTTGTTGATTTATATTATGGAATTATGATTTAAACAATGATTTGCTAATTAAATTGAGTTTTCTTGGAAAATTGTTGAAAACTGAATTGGATCTATTTTGGTGATAGATTTAATTTATTTATATCCCAATTTGGATGTGATCGGGTCTTGGCCAATTAAGGGAGAAATCAGTAATTAGAGGTGATTTTCGTTTCTCTCTTCTAATTAAAGGTTCTTTAATGAAATTCCCAACGCTCTATTTTCCTCATCAATGTAGAGAAATAGCTTTCTCGGACAGCACGCGAGCAAGGGAGAATCCAAAGATTGTTACATTTCAAAGTATGGTTTTATATGTTCTAAGTAGTAATAAGAAGGCAATGTGACCGGGTTGTTTTAGGAGATATGTTTTGAGATACTTCCTGTTGTAAAAGTTTGGATTATTGTTTTGGACTTGTATGATGCTTTATGCTTGTCTTAAGAGGGGTTGGGAGACATTAAGCTTGCTTGGGTAGAAATGATGCTCTTAGGTGAATGTTTGATTATGCCATGCTTAGTGTGACCTCTTGACATGTTGCCATGCTTGATGATTGAATGTTGATGATGCCATATGATGACTACAGGTTGAATTAAGGGTATTGGATTGAACCAAAGGGTCATATGTTGGACCTAGAGGTTATTACAGGTCTCACCATACCGGTACGGCTCCTTACGGTGTCGGTACGAAAGAACTTGTCTCGGCTCAGATTTTTCAAATTTCCCTAGCCGTACCATATACGCCTAGTAACCGTATCGGTACGCATAATAGAGGAATAGTGAAGGTGTCGGTACAGGGGTCACCGTTTACAGTCAATGGCTACTGGAATCTTGATTTTCAAAATACATAAGGCTGTACCGATACGCTTGAGGACTGTATCCGTACGCCATTACACTACAGTACCATTTCGATATAACAAGTCATTGTACCGGTACGCTGGCCATTAATTCAGTTGATATGTTGTCTGATGTTTGGAATCTTTGCATTTTGGTCCCTATTTCCTAATTATGAAATTAAATGAGTTTGACCGATTATTTTGATATGTGAATTATCATGAAGGCATGAAACATGATTAATTGAGGATTGGTAATCTTAATTTGGTAAAATCCCTTATAATTATTAGAAATTACATTTTAGTCCTATAAGCTTAATTCGGGTAATTTGATGTCGAAATGACGCCCTATAAGTTTAAAAATAATTGGTATGATCAACTTAGGACCTAAAAATGCATTTAGATAAGATAAAAGGGAAAAAATGGACTGTATCTAATGTTTTTCTTCAGGGTTTATCTCGGTAAATCCTAATGTAGCTCGCTCGGTTCGGTCTTGTGACTAGACCAGGTCAAGGGGTTACAATGGATGCTTAAAGCTTGCTTTAAAACCCCATAATGTCTTTATGACCGTTAGGGTTGGTTTGGAGCTGTTGGAGCCTTTATTTCCAGCCATAAATGTAGTTATGGGCTCGTCAATATCGGTACACAGGTTTTAGTATCGATACTTCCTCAAATAGAAAGAGCAGTTGGACATTTAATACACTAAGTATCAGTATGTAATACTTGCGTATCGGTACAGTACCATGTATATCAGTACGGCCAAGCCTGTACCGGTATGATATTTGGCTACTGGAAAATTTTCTGTTGGGGGAAATAAAGGGCGTATCGGTACGGATAAGCTGTGTACTAGTACGACTATTTGTGTATCGGTACCGAGGAAACGGTACCGGTACTCAAAGCCAGTTTTTGATATTTTGACCATTTTGAAAATATTTGAACATGTCAAAAACCCTTTAAAAACTTTTCAAACATATTTTTTAAATTAATGGATTTTTGAAATATTTTTGCAAACTAGTTTAAGTCCAAAAATATTTTTCATTTTAAGTTATATCAAAATTAAATATGTCAACAATCTCCCATTTTTTTGATATAACGAAACCACTTGAAAATTTGTTTTTGAAATTTCTCCCTCTTAGAAAAATAATTTTAGAAAATGAGAATATTTTTAGAAAATATTAAGGCTCCCCCTTTTTCTTTTTGAATTTTTTTTTCAAACTTATCTCCCCCCAATTTTGTTATATCAAAAATAATTCAAAACAAAGTTTGAAATCACTTTAAGGTTCAAGATAACAATGAGAAAAGACTAAAAGGATTTTAACATGAAAAGAGAGAAAAAATGGCTCTCTCTTAATCAAGCATCAAAAAGAATGTTAGGCCAAACATTCAAGAGAAATATTAAATTTCAAAATAAATAAATTAAACACAAGAAATTCAATCAACATGTCATATATCAAGATATATCAATAGGCACACAAAACATGGCAAAAAGGAGACAAAATAGTCCATTTTTTACTATGCGTACCGCTACAGAAACATCCGTATAGGTACTTGGTTGAAGGTCGTATCGGTACGATATGGGCGATACCAGTATCGAAGGCACGAACTAGTAAAAAATGCAACAAAATCAACTCAAAAAGCCTTATAACTTAGTCTTAAGTTCATATAATGGCTTTAGAAGATCATACATATACATTTTGATCATTTTGCCACAAATTAACAACATGCTTCTCAAAAATACATTAAACATAGAAAGCGTGATTTCTCCAAGATTCAACCAAACATTACAAGTTTAAGGCCAAAAACATAAATATGAGCATAAAAGGCCAAAAACATGTAACTCATGCAATTTAGACTCCCCTAACTATATGCAATTGTGCACCACGTGGAGTCACACAAACATGCTTAGATCATTATGAAAATTAGACATGGAAAACAAGATCAAGCAATTGCATGAAATAATTTTGCCACTTGAACCAAGATAGGATGTTAAGCCTCTCATTCTCCAAGTGTCCTCCTCCCTTGTGTGACAAGGGCTTTCAAAATTTGACTTTGTTCATCAGTGCTTAAGCATACCTACAAGTAGACAATCCAGTAATTTTTGGTATCCAAATTGCTTTGGATCCAATGGCATTAGTCCCAAATAACTTAGTCCTCTTAGGAATCCATTTTTCAATGTTTTCTTTTTGTTTGGAGAAATAAGTCCCTTAGGGACCCAAACATGCTTTACCATTTTCCTTTAAAAAATCTAGAGGAACTAGATTGTCTAACATAAAAATTTAATTTTATAAATTTAGTTTTGGAGCAATCTCCATTTTTCTTTTCAAAACTTTTGTAAATCAAATCTTTTTTTTTTCAAAAATCATCCAATTATTTTTGATGATCTTCTTAAACTTTTTGAAGCAAATTTTGTAAATCAAATTTTTTTCTCAAATTCATTGAGTTTTGCTTCAAGTTCATCTTTGGTTTTAAAAATAAAATCATTTTGAATTTTTAAATTTGAAACCATTTTCGTGTTTTCATAATATGGTTTTTAAACTCTAAAACCAAATCATCATAGGCATCTTGTAATTCATCAAATGTATATGAAATTGAAGTAGATGAATTAGAAGTTACCCTTGAATCTTCTTCGTTCGCCATGAGAAAAATGTTAGCTATCTCATCATCAGTGGAGTCCTCTTCATCATTCCATGCAGCTACAAATGCCTTATTCTTATGGCTTGATCCATTCTTCTTCATTTTTGGACAATCGTACTTGATGTGTCCCAACTTCTTACATTCAAAGAAAATTATGAGATCCATTCTCTTCATTTTTGATTCATGTATTGATTCTTCATTTTCTTGATTTATGAATTCGGGTGAACTTCTTGAAGAGCTTGACCATCTCTTCTTATTCACTATTTTCTCCACTTGAATCTTCTTGATAGCTTGTGAAGGATTTAAGAGCAACATTCAATTCTTCAATGTCCTCTTCTTTCTTCTTCTTCCCCCATTGGGCATCATCATTCCATGGGTTAGAAAAGATCTCATAAGCTCGTCAAGCTTTAGCTCCTTCAAGTTCTTTGCTTTAATGATGACGGTCTTCTTGGAATCCATAAACCTGAAGGTGAGTAAATCAACTTTCTCATGATAAATGTGTAAATAACCTATTTTGCATACCCCTTTAGCATAACTTTTGCATGTGTTCTAGCTCATTTTGTTGTATTTATGAGTAATTTGCATATAGTTATGAAGTTGTGGTGTTTGAGCTTAATGTTTATCTATATTGACGTTATTAATGGAAAAGGTAGTGGTTTTTAGTGTTGCTTGCGCAAGAGGTAACAGAGCAGTGGAGCTTTGGAACATTGGAGCAAAATTCTCTCATGCTAGACTGGATGCTACAGCTTTCGCTGTGACGCTAGAGACAAATCTTGGATCCTTTAATGTGATTTAATGTGTGGTCCCTCTCTTTTATTGAGCCATTAATGATGTGGAAAGCAAAGATCCTCTTTGATGGACCACATAACAATTTATTAGAAGCATGTGACAAGATATTCTTTTATTGAGCAATTAATAAAGTGGAAAAGCAAGATTTTTATTAAAATATTACTTGCACTTTAGGGTTTTTAAAACCCTAGGAGAGCCACCTTTATATAAAGACATCAAGGGTAACAATTAAAAGAGGTTACACTTAATGCACAAATACTCAGAGAAGTTTTTATTTAATGAAGAACAACCCTTTGTCTTCTTCATTGGAGAACTACCATTGTCGAAGGTTAAGAGGAGTCTCCAAGCGACGAAAAGCTATTGAGAGAGGTTTTAGGAGTTTGGAGCGTTGCAACAACAATTCAAGGGCACAAAGAAGAAATTATGACACTTTGATTCTCTTTCTCTCATACTTTATCGACTGCCATGTTTTTAATTATTTTTATTATGAATGTTATTTACTCAGACATGAGTTAAATACTTTTTGTTGGGTTTTATTGTTTGAGGATTCTATGTTTTAATTACTTGTTCATTGTTAGAGCTTATTCCTTTATCTATCATGTTCATTGTTCTTCATGCATAATTATTGTAAGATTTATCGAGATAGGACTTAATTATTGATCTGTGGCTTAATATCGAGATAGTTAGGTTAAACAAACGTGACTACTGGGCTAAGCTGTTAACTTAGTCCTAATCCGTTTTAGACATAAGTTTAGGATTTAAAGGACTAATAAGGGGAACTTGAATAAACAAAATGTTGTTAGGGTTCACGCAGACATCTATTGCCATAACTTCTTGTTGTTATTTCTAGGTATCGAGAGAGTCTAGGAGTTGTTAAAAAACCCTATCGGATAGATGAAGATCTAATTTGTTAATGCAAACATGTATTGCCAACTATTATAACATTTGAATGGTAATTAACATAGTTCCTAAGCAATAAACCCATCATCCATAATTATGTGAATCTTTGCTACAACATCTATTTGTCTTTGGATCATTGCTTCATATTTAATTTTTATTGTAGTTAGCTTATAGTTTTTATCACCATATCACCGTATTATTATTTCATTAACTTTTAAGAGTGATTTCTTTGAGATTACACTCCAATTCATGTGGTTTCGACGCTCTACTTATCACTTTATTACATGAGCAATGAGTATACTTGCTCTTAATTGCGCATACTATATTTTACACGCATTACCTCACAAGCTTGTCCTTCGGAATCTTCTCTCTGAAATCTTTAAGCTCATTTACTATAACGGAGAACCGTTCGAACATAACTTTGATGTCCTTATCTAGGTTCATCTTGAAGTTCTTATAGTTTAGATTAAGGAGCCCAAACTTGGTCTCATTCACTTCGGTTGTACCTTTATGAGTAAATTTAAGCTTGTCCCAAATCTCCTTGCCACTCGAGCAAGAAGTCGTCTTGGCATACTCGCCAGGTTCAAGAGCACAATACAAGATGTGCACAGCTTTGTCATTGAGTTGTAACTTTTTCTGATCTTCGTCGGTCTATTTTTATCTTGTTTTCTTTACGAGTTGGTCTCTCACTCTTTTTATCGGAATAGATGGCTCTTCCATCACTACATCCCAAAAGAGTTAGTCATTTAATTTGATGAATAATCTCATCCTATTCTTTCAATAAGAATAGTGAGCACCGTTGAAGTAAGGAGGCTTGGTGATGGATTGTGCCATTTGAACAGGTTGATGTAGATTGATGGATCACTTCAAGAATCGACTCTAGGATGTTAATCCGACATAGAGACGAAGCTCTGATACTAATTTTTGGGCTCGAACGATCAACTGAATTTTGTTAAGAGGGGGTGAAATGGCCTTTGAGTGATTGTGGTGGAAGCAAAAGAAATTTAAAATTTTGCATAATGATTTATAGTAGTTCAACTTCTAAACCAAGTCTACCTCCACTACCTTAGATATCTACACTAAGAATTTTCCACAAATTCACTAATTTATCTTTCGTTTTTCTAGGCTCAAAGAGATAACCTTTACAACCCTCAAAGCTTATACCACAAAGATTTGAGAAACTCTCTAACAAGAGAATACAAATTTAGCAAACTAAGGAAAACCTCACAAGACAAATAAGATTGCAATTTTAAGCTCTCACCCAAAATCCTAACACTTGAGCAAGTGTGATAATTTGGCTTACTAGTGTTTTCTACAAGAATTTGACAATTTGAGCACTAAAACAATTTCTCTATACAAAGAATGTTGGCAAGTTGTTTCTTGGACTTCCATGGATGCTTGAAGCTTGATTTTAAACCCTTTAATGGCTTCATGACCGTTTGTGACCGTTGGGGTTGGTTTGGAGCTGTTAGAGCCTTTATTTCAAGCCATAAATGTAGTTCTAGGCTCATCATTATCGGTACATAGGTTCTGGTATAGGTACCTACCTCAAATAAAAAGAGCAGTTGGGCATTTAATACACTAGGTACCGGTATACGATACTTGCATATCGATATAGTACCATGCATATCGGTACGCCCAAGCTTGTACCGATACGACACTTGGCTACTAGAAAATTTGTCCGTTGGGGGAAATAAAGGGCGTATCGGTATGGATAAATTGTGTATCGGTATGGCTGTTTGTGTATCGATAAGGAGGAAAGGGTATCGGTACCCAAAGCCAGTTTTTGACCATTTTGAAAATATTTGAACATGTCAAAAACCTTTCTAACATATTTTCCAAGTTAATGGACTTTTCTAATATTTTTGCAAATTAGCCCAAAAACATTTTTCATTTTAAGTTATATCAAAATTGAATATATCAACAATCTCCCCATTTTTGATATAACGAAACTACATGACAATTTATTTTTAAAATTTCTCCCCTTAGAAAAATAATTTTAGAAAAAAAGAATATTTTTAGAAAATACTAAGGTTACCTTTTTTTGAAATTTAATTTTTTCAAACTTATCTCTCCCCTTTTTTGTTATATCAAAAATAATTCAAAACAAAGTTTGAAATTACTTTAAGGTTCAAGATAAAAATGGGAAAAGACCAAAAGGATTTTAGCATGAAAAGAGAAAAAATGGCTCCCCTTAATCAAGCATCAAAAAGAATGTTAGTCTAGACATTCAAGAGAAATATTAAATTTCAAAATAAATAAATAAATTAAACACAAGAAATTCAATCAACATGCCATATACAAGATATATCAATAGGCACACAAAGTATGGCAAAAAGGAGACAAAACAATCCCTTTTTATTATGCGTACCAATATAGAGACGTCCGTATCGGTACTTGATTAAAGGCCGTATTGGTACAATATAGGCAGTACCGGTACCGAACGCACTGACTGTGAAAAATGTAGCAAAATTAACTAAAAAAACCTTACAACTTAGTCTTAAGTTCATACAAAGGCTTTAGGAGATCCTAGGTATACATTTTGATCATTTTTGCCACAATTAACAACATGCTTCTAAAAAATACAACAATTAAACATAGAAAGCATGATTTCACCAAAATTAAACCAAACATTACAAGTTTAAGGCCAAAAACATAAATATGAGCATAAAAGGCCAAAAATATGTAACTCGTGCAATTTAGACTCTCCCTAACTATATGCAATTATGCACCACATAGAGTTACACAAACATGCTTAGATCATTATGAAAATTAGACATGGAAAACATGATCAAGCAATTGCATGAAATAAATTGTGCCACTTGAATCAAGGTAGGATGTTAAGCCTCTCCTTCTTCAAGTGTTATTCTCCCTTATGTGACAATTACTTCCAAAATTTGACTTTGTTCATCAATCCTCAAGGAAACCTACAAGTAGACAATCAATTAATTTTTGGTATCCAAATTGCTTTGGATCCAATGGCATTAGTCCCAAATAACTTAGTCCCCTTAGGAATCCACTTTTCAATGTCTTCCCTTTTGTTTGAAGAAATAAGTCCCTTAGGGATCCAAACATTCTTTACCATTTTTCCTTTAAAAAATCTAGGGAACTAGATTGTCTAACATAAAAATTTGATTTTACAAACTTGGTTTTGGAGCAATCTCTAATTTTCTTTTCAAAGATTTTGTATATCAAATCTTTTTCTTTTTTAAGATCATCCAATTTGTTTTGATGATCTTCTTGAACGTTTTGAAGCAAATTTTGTAAATCAAAATTCTTTTTCTCAAATTCATTGAGTTTTACTTCAAGTTTATCTTTGGATTTAGAAATCAAATCATTTTGAATTTTAAATTTGAAATCATTTTCTTATTTTTCAAAATATGGTTTTTAAACTCTAAAACCAAATTAGCGTAGGCATCTTGTAATTCATCAAATGTATATAAAATTTAAGTAGATGAATTAGAAGTTACCCTTGAATCTTCTTTGTTGGCTATGAGACAAAAGTTGGCTACCTCATCATCGGTGGAGTCCTCTTCATCACTTTATGTAGCCACAAATATCTTCTTCTTATGGCTTGATCCCTTGTTATTCATTTTTGGACAATCGTACTTGACATATCCCAGCTTCTTACATTCAAAGAAAATGATGAGATTTATTCTCTTTATTTTTGATTCATGTCTTGATTCTTTATTTTCTTGATTCATGAATTGGGTAAACTTCTTGAAGAGCTTGGCCATATCTTCTTCTTTACTATCCTCTCCACTTGAATCTTCTTGATGGCTTATGGAGGATTTAAGAGTAACATTCAATTCTTTAATGTCCTCTTCTTTCTTCTTCTTCCTATTGAACATCATCATTTCATGGGTTTGCAAAGATCCCATAAACTCGTCAAGCTTGAGCTCTTTCAAGTTCTTTACTTCAATGATGGCGGTCTTCATGGAATCCTATAAATCGGGAGGTGAGTAAATCAACTTTCTCACAAGCTTGTCCTTCAGAATCTTCTCTCCGAAACCTTTAAGCTCATTTACTATAAGGGAGAACCGACCGAACATAGCTTTGATGTCCTCATCTAGGTCCATCTTCAAGTTCTCATGGCTTAGATTAAGGAGCCCAAACTTGTTCTCCTTCATTTTTTTGTACCTTCATGAGTAACTTTAAGCTTGTCCCAAATCTCCTTGCCACTCGAGCAAGAAGACGTCTTGGCATACTCGGTGGGTATTAGAGCACAATACAAGATATGCACCGCTTTGTCATTGAGTTGCAACTATCTCTGATCTTCATCGGTCCATTCTTGTCGTGCTTTCTCGACGAGTCAATCTTCTGCTCTCTTCATCAGAATAGATGGATCTTCCATCACTACATCCCAAATGGAGGTAGTCATTTGATTTGATGAATAATCTCATCATGTTCTTCCAATATGAATAATGGGCACCGTTAAAGTAAGGAGGCTTGGAGATGGATTACGCCTTTCGAACTGGTTGATGTAGATTGATAGAGCACTTCAAGGATCGACTCTATGATATTAATCCGGTGTAGAGACGAAGCTCTGATACCAATTGTTAAGCTCGAACGATCAACCGAATTTTGTTAAGAGGGGGTGAATTGGCCTTTGAGTGATTGTGGTGGAAGCAAAAGGAATTTAAAAATTTGTACAATGATTTATAGTGGTTCGACTTCTAAACCAAATCTACCTCCACTACCTTAGCTACCCACACTAAGTATTTTCCACAAATTCACTAATTTGTCTTTTCTTTTTCTAAGCTTAAGGAGATAACCTTTACAACCCTCAAAGCTTATACCACAAAGCTTTGAGAAACTCTCTCACAAGAGAATACATATTTAGCAAACTAAGGAAAACCTCACAAGGAAAATAAGTTTGTAAGTTTAAGCTCTTACCCAAAATCCTAACACTTGAGCAAGTGTGATAATTTGGCTTACTAGTGTTTTCTACAAGAAATTTGACAATTTGAGCACTAAAATAATTTCTTTATATAAAGAATGTTGACAAGTTGTTTCTTAGACTTTCATGGATGCTTGAAGCTTGCTTTTAAACCTTCTAATGGCTTCATGACCATTTGTGACTGTTGGTGTTGGTTTGGAGCTGTTGAAGCCTTTATTTCTAGCCATAAACGCAGTTCTGGGCTCGTCGGTATCGATACGCGGGTTCTGGTACCGATACTTGCCTCAAATAGAAAGAGTCGTTGGACATTTAATACACTAGGTACCGATACACAATACGTGTATATCGGTACGGCCAAGCTTGTATCGGTACAACATTTAGCTATTGGAAATTTGACGTTGGGGGAAATAAATGGCGTATCGGTACGGATAAACTGTGTACCGATACGGCTGTTTGTGTATCGGTACCGAGGAAATGATACCGGTACTCAAAGTTAGTTTTTGACATTTTGACAATTTTTGCAAACAAAACTTTTGAATATATTTGAACATGTCAAAAACCCTTTAAAAGTCTTTCAAACATATTTTAAAACAAAGCCTTTTATTTACTCAATTCTCACGTTCATCTTAGACCATAACCAAATAGGAATATTTAAAAAGTCCAATTCCATGAAAAAAGAAACATATAAAATATTTTATATTAGTGAAAAATATATTCAATTAAATATATTTTAAAAGAATTATCATATATATATATATATTTGTAATGAAAAAAAACATTTTCATGTACTCATTTTTTAATTATGAAGATTTTCTATTACAACTATATCTTCTTAATAATAAAATATGCAAAAAAAATCTTTTATAATGATGTCGTGAATAGGTATGTTAGTTTATATTCAAAGTGTCACAACTAAGAAAAAGTCAACTTATAACTAAAAGCTGGTATGGAAATAAATAAGAGTTAAAAAAATTAATACTAACTTATTTGTTTTCAAGTATTGACTTGAATCTAACTAGTAAATTTAAAATTTTATTATATATTAAATTGGTAGTAGATTGACATTGATTCAATCTATTATAGTAGATCTGATCACCACTTTTTCTCGTCTTATAGAATTGCATAGAAAACATATAAACTACACAAACACAATAAAATTATGATTTAATTATCTCATGTATGTAGGCGCTAAAGTAAAACCATTAATGAGCCCTAATTTATTCTTTGTCGATAAAGCCATCATCATTAACCTCTTACAATTATTAAAATTATATGGAGTGAGTTGTTGAGTAACAAGAACCATTTATGAAAAGCACCATGTTGCATGAAAAAGAATTATTCAAAAAAAAATAAATAAAAAAAGAACAAATATTTTGCCTACGAGAAAACACAAACATGAAGTAAGGAAAAGCTAAAAGTTATTTGATATCGTATTACAATTGAGAGAAAAATTTTACTTACTCAAAAAGAGTAATTAACTTAGTTACAAGTTTATAACTTAGTAAGTATAATTAACTAACTAATTAATCTTGATGTTTGTCACCATTTAAGTAAATAATTTTAAGAGGTTTTTTTATTTTTTGATATATAATTATTAATATTTTTCAAATTTTATTAGTAATTATTTCTTATAAATTTTAAAATCATAAAAGTTAACCGAAAAAATTAAAGAAACAATAATTATTTTCAAGATGATAAAAAAGAAATTAAAGTGACTTCTAATTTTCTTCAATCAATTTAAAAAACAGTGTGTTAGATTATAATAAAAAGATAAAATGCAATAAAATGACGGATTTGATGGTGTTTGAATTTCTGTCATAATAAAAAAACTTGAGAAAATAAAATTTGTGATATCCTAGTAAAAACATATTTTATTTATAAGTTTTCAAAATACGCTAGATGCAAGAATGTTGTGACGCGAGGAGCTTCTGTTGCTATACACTTGAAAAATATACGGAGGGTCTATCTTATTTATAGGGTAGAGTAGTAGACACCTTACATCTAATGGTTATAATTCAGCCAAGTGTCCGGTCACCATATAAGCTCTAGAGTAATCTTAGCTTCGGCGTCTAATCTCTTGGCTGGCGGGCTTCAAAATATTCATGGCCAAGCCCCTTAAGGCCTTCTAAAGGCCTCTCTGGTGTATGTTAAATTACATTTCTAGTGAGATTTAATTATATATATATGGTTCAAAAAAATTATATATTTTAAAAGTAAATTATCTAATTTTTTAGCTGCACTTTTATTAGTATGTTAATGATATAAAAAAGACTCGTGACTAAATAATAGATGCATTAAACATTTAATATTTAAGTATTTTCATACAATTAATACCTAAAAATCTAAAAAAAATGAGTTTCATTATTATTTTCAATCGGACTTTAATTATGATCTATTTTCTTAAGTATGTTCAACAGATTAAATAATGTTTTCTTTTCAATTACATGAAAAATATATTATTTAATATATTTTAAAAATAAATTTGTACACTTTATATTACTTGTTTATGATCTAGAGACGTTAGTTTTCGTGCGTTTAGGAATATGTCATGATCAAGTTTGTTTACCTAAGTTGCAAACTCTCATTGTATTTTTGGATTATTCCTCTTTTAATAAAAACTAGTGTACTCACATTCAAAAAATAATAATCAAATAACTACGAGCTATCAATTAATTTTAGGATAAACTACATCGGTGATTACCAAACCATTTGGGGATACCTATTTTGACCACCGAACTAGACAACTCGTCAATCAGACTACTAAACTTATTAGATTGACCTATTTTGACCACATTCGTTGACCACCGTCGTTAAAAAACTAACGGAGGGATGATGGAGGGTGACGTGACAGTTAATAGAAATTTGTAAAATTACACATTTGGTCCCTGTTATTTATCTATTATATCAATTTGATCCTAATTTTAATTACATAAAATTAATCAACCAAATGTGTAATTAACAGAGGGATGATGGAGGGTGATGACAAGTGTCATCATTTGATTGGTTGATTAATTTTATTTAATTAAATTAAAATTAGGATCAAATTGATATAATAGGTAAATAACAGGGACCAAATGTGTAATTTTACAAATTTTTGTTAACTACCACGTCCCCCTCTGTTAGTTTTTTAATGGCGGTGGTTAAAATAGGTCAATTTAATAAGTTTGGTGGTCTAATTGACGAGTTGCCTAGTTTGGTGGTCAAAATAGGTATCCCCAAATAGTTTGGTGGTCACCGGTGTAGTTTACCCTTAATTTTATCAAAGACTTTTATACATTCGGCTAGTCAAATTAGCTAATGCTATCAGCTAATATAATATACTATCAACTATCTGCTAATTGTCAAATTGGACCAAAATTTTTTACAAGAAAAAGAAAATGTTTGTAATCCTTAATTAAAAATTTTTAATATCAATCATTAATTTTTACATTCAACAATTTAAAAAATAAAATAAAATTAAAAGTGTTACATATTATATAACTGGATCATAACTCATTTATACTTATTATCTAAAATGGGAAAATGAAAATAAAAAAGGTAAAAAAAAATAAACTACTTTGATTACACGCAGCTTAAATTTGTAATGAATATCCTTGGGTGTCAAATAAAACTCTACTTTTTTTAGGAGAAATATTTCATGAGTCCGTGTGGAAAATTTGTTTTATAAGCTAGTCTAATTTAATGTTTAGGTATTTATTTTAGGGTTTATGAGTTTAAGTTTTTTGAATTTAGGGTTTCAAATTTAGAATTTTAGAAATTAGGGTTAGAGGCTTGAATTTTATATTGTGGAATTTAAATAGGCATTGTATAAAAAATTATACTAACATTCATCAAATATTAATTTTTATGTTATATTTTGATACACAAACTGTAAAAAAAATTTTACACAACTATTTATATTTAAGCTAAAAAAGTTTAAACCTAAACCTCTAGCCCTAACACCTAAACCTTTCAACCCTAACTCTAAAGTCTGACCATAAACTTTAATTATACAACCTACAACCTAAATCTCTAAACCCTACATCACAACATAAATATCTAAATCTTAAAATTGAAAGACTTGCGTAAACTAAAGTTTAAACAAGCTTGTCTATCGAAGTATTTTCCTTAATGTTTTTAAATTAAGTAGAGAGGTATTTACATTCTCAAAACAAATGCCGATATTCGAACTCATACAAGATATGACAACATAAATATCTTTGATCACTCGATCAATTAATAGATCTCAAATATTAGTTTTTTTTAATTACCTCAAATTAGCGTAAAGTTAAAGGAATGATTTATTTTCTAAAGAATATTTTTAATATTTAATTTAATTATAAAACTTACCTTTAAATGGAAAATATTATTTATTAATAAATTTAATATTTTTATTTTTAAAATTTATTCTGATATCTTAAGTTTTTTAATATTTTATGAATTTATACATATGGTTTTTAATGGAAAAATGACAAACGCATATATTATAAGAAAATTATTTAAATTAATTTTTTTATTTTATGAATTAATTATAAAATAATTAAAAAATTATTTTTTAATTTTTAAAACTATTTAAAATAATTAATTTCAAAATTATTCATATGAAACATAAAAAGGTTTGATTTAATTTTAAAAATAAAATATTATATCATTTCACTTTTTTTTTTTTTTTTAGTCCATGATTTCCAACTCACTGATTGACTAATCCAGACCGAGTTTTACGGAGACTCATTATGGGGACGTCCCTTTCAATTTAGTTTTTTCCGTTTACAACGTCAGAATTCGAACCTCTAATCTTACTTAAAAATTAAGACATCATCTCACTAGATCAACTGGTTGGTAGTTTATTCACTTTATTTTGAATCTTAACAAACGAAGATTGTAATTGATCTCCTCACTCACTTTCCTTTAATAACTTGGAATCCAAACATACATAAAGCAGATGTCATTCATTGCATAAAGAGATAATTACTCTATGTATCTCCAAATTATAACTTTCATTTAAAAGTTTTTTAGTTGTCCTCCTAGTTATTTTCATTCAAAATTTTAAATATTCTAACTTCATTCTTAAATTATGGCTTACATTCTAAATTTGTCCCATAAACTTTTGAATGTTTTAGATTAATGTCTAAACTATGACCTTCATTCTAAATTGGTCCCCAAACTTTTGAATTTTCAAATTTTATCTTCAAATTATTGTTTATACCACATCATATTATTACATAATACATATCAAAGTTTACACGACAAGTAACAATAGTTATAATAATTTTATCAACATGAGATATGATTATCATATAATAGTAATTTGGGAACTAATTTAAAATGAGGGTCATAATTTGAGGACAAAATCAAAATATTCAAAGTTTAGAGAAATTTAGGATTAGGGTTATAATTTAGGAACATATGATATAATTAACTCCTGCATAAAAGAAAAACTCAGTCCTCATTCACATTTTATGAGATAGTAGACCAACACATAAAACACCTAATATTCTTTGGGATTGAGAATGCAGTAAAATTTAGTACTTAATACTCCCTCCGTTCCACTTAAACGGTCTCTTATTAATTTTTGTTAAGTCAATTTTTTTCTCAATTTTGACTATTTATTATTTAAATTTTATTATTGATAAAAATATAAAAAATATATTTTAAAAACCTTCAATCAAATAGTTTTAAAATATATATTTTAAAATAAGTATGGTCAAAGTTTAAAAATTTTAACTTTTAAAAAATCAATAAAAGACAATTTGAGTGGGGCAAAAAGAATAGAAGATTTTAATTGTTCTTACCGTCTCAATAATATTTAGTCTCAATTTAAATCGTTAAATGGATAAATGAGGGCTACCCGTGATTAAAAAAACACCTAGGAAGAGAATGGTTCAATTTGATACATCATTACTTCAACCATTTGATGAACTTGATCTTCTCTTCTTTTCATTTCTAAAGCCACCTAGAAAGCCTAGAGCCAAACCCTCCAAAACCTATACACGTGATATTTCTGCAAAGGAAATGAACAATTTTCACCTTATATCAAACAAATATGATTGATTCTTTCTTTGTTAGTACGTGTTCGTAGGCTGACAGAATTGTGAATCATGTATTGTCTATTTTTGTATTTTGCATAGGCTTCCAATTGATTGGTCCATCATTCTGAACTCAACATTGCTTCTTTGACTTTAAACACCACCCTTTTTAGCATTGCTCAACTTCCTCTTGAAATAATTGGCACTTCTATTCCCAAAATCGTAATGTTGGGACGAGGCATTTGTCGAAAATTAGGACATGTTGAGAATATTTACGAAATGAAACGTTAAAATTAACATTTCGATCGTTGTTCGATATTTAAGTTACGTTTCAGAAAATTGGGGAATGATGGGGACCAACTTGAAACCCAAGGTACATGGGGATTGGTTCATTATCATTGTTTTGGGAAGAGCCTGGTGCAAGTCTGAGCAATGCCAGTCCTTGCCTGCTATACGTATGCGTGCTAGGAGTTATAGATTGGTTTGATTTGCTGTCTGTCATGTTGTAGATCAATCGGGCCTTTTAGACTAACAAAAATTATTTTTTTTATCCATAATTTTATATTAAAAGTATTAATAATTATTTTTTTTTTTTAATTATTTATATTTTATTGATAATACATATAATATAAAATTATTGGTGAAATATATAAAGGGAAAAAACATATAAATTCTATTCCTTTTGGACCATATAAATCAGAGGCCAATGCAAGGGGCAGGTATTGGTCTTAGCCTCCCAAAGAATAAGTATTTAATAGACACGACGAGTTCACTGTAAGAGTACTATCCCGAAAAATGCAAAATTTCGGGTACTATTTTAAGAAATATAGGATAAAATGATGCTATTTTAAAGATTGACCCCCAGTTAATAGCTCAGTTTTGCCTCTGTTAACTAAATTTCCATATTTTTCTTGGTATAAATCTTGAGTTTTAGCATTGGTATATCAAATGTAACTGCATCTGCATGCAAAACTTATCCACAAAAATTATCTTTATATTTGAATCTATTGAGTGGTTCAGTGATAAAGAATGATGTTTTTTTAGGTGACAAGCGTTCAAGCAGCATAATATACACTGTGTATATGCATTTTCAAAAAACTAAAAAATAAATTTTCAATTTAAAAATATTTTTCAAATAAGCTTATCGAAAAGCTAAAAATAGAATTTGGCTTTTTTATTTTTTTATATAAAATTATCAAAAAAATCATTAATTAATATTTAAATTAACTTTCATCTTCCAATATTATATCTAAAATAAATATTTTAACTTTTCGCAACATCTTTTAATAGCAAAGTCAAATATTTTAAATTACAAAACCACATTTTTTTTTTATCATTGCACGTTTTTAAAAATACTTTTCAATCCAACAACAATAAAGAACTGACGCTAAACTTCCGTTCCTCGAAAATCAATTAAATATAAATAAATCATGATTTTTTTTTAAAAATAGGATAAAATTACATTGTTACCCCTTTATTGTCAAGGAGGAAAACAAAATAAAACTCTTTCTAGACCCACAAGAATATTTGAAAAGCTCATTTTTTTTTCATCTATGAACGCTCAATTATTAAAAGATATCTAAAAGAAACTTGGGTGAAAATGAAAAGAAATCATAAATTTGATGGATGCATGTGATGGGTCAAGATTTTGATAATTGAGGATTGGGCCCGTTTTGCCAGAGGGTAGACGTTTATTTTATTATTTATTTTTAAAAACTAGAAAAAAATGTTAACATCCATATGAAAAGAATAATAATTTTGTTTTTAATGGGTGTTTATTTATTTTATAAAATAAATTTGAAACTTATCATTCACCTTTTGTTAGCTCTCTGCTCAACATTTTCTTGCATTAGTTAGGATGGTCCCATTTCTATTGGCTTTATTCCCCATTTGGTTTTTGAATTATAATATTTTAGCATGTTTTAATTTCTAAAGTATCATTATTTTATATGTTTTAGTCCTTTTAATACCATTTATTTTAAAAAAATACATCCAACTAATTAAAATATGACACATGATATTCTTTTATTGATATCGATAATTATTTAACATTAACATTAATCGATCAACAACGACATCAATTCGCATAGATGATGATATTAAAAAATTTGAACTAAAGAACAATTATATGTATTTTATTGAATTAAAAAGTATAATTCTTTTTATTTTTCTTTTGAACATAAGTATAATTCTTTTGAATGGAAAGTAAGGTATCCATCATCAATGACTTTCTTTGAACATTGGATAACATTTCTCATAAATTAATTCTACCAACATTATATCAAATGCACTAGTTTTTTTAAAACAATGACATCTGGATTTTATTAAACACCATAAAAGATATTACAAATACAACGTATAAAAAAAAAAAAAAAATGGACTAGTCCACTAAAAATCTCATACAAGAATGCAAAGAAAAGCAAACTATTCCATGAAGATTAGCATACCATCAAAACCCAGAAACTTTATGAATCTCCTTATCTCTAGCTAAACGAGATACTTTATGGGATGAAAAAGGATTGGTGAGCGAACCAAACTATCAGGCAGATTGCTCCGCTACACAGTTCTGATTACGTCGGGTAACAGACCATCAAACATGTGGGGATAAATCTTTTCTATGACCACCGACAGAATCAAATCAGAAAGCTAACGCCGTGAGAATCTCTATATGAGTATCAAACGACCGCTAAGGTATGTTGAAATCGTACCAAATGATAGATGAAACGAGCTACAAAATCAATGAAAAGCGTGCCACAAAGGCAGAGGAAAAGCGTGCCGCAAGAGCAGAGATTTTTATTAAAATTGAGAAAACAGAACATGAAAGAACAAGAAAATAATGAACATCGGTGGTTGACAACTCGTACTAAGACTGATTGCCGCCACCGATTAAGCAAAAAAGAGATAAGAAAAACTTGTGGCGGCTATAGAGAGAAGCTTTTATCAATTTTAATTATACGAACATTATATCAAATGCACTAGTTAATATTCAGTTGAGTACTAGTTAAGGTAACATCGATGACATCGAAGTTTTTTCTTTTCTTTTTTTCCTAACAATTCCTATTTAGGAGAGGATTGAAAATTTGCTTCTAATGAGTATTGAACCCACAACCTAGGGTAGAGAGGGTGTCAACAGAGAGATTTTAACCACTTTGCTCTAGAGATTGTTGACGATATCGAAGATATTTTGGTAACATGCATGTCCGTCTCAAAGTTCATGTTCAGGGTGCGAGGCTGCCCCTCCAACAACTTCATCTTCAAGGTTTGAGCTCACGTCCTCTCCTTAGGAGTGCAATGTGCCTTACCAATGCACCCAACACTGGTTAATGATATCGAAGATTTTTTGGTTTAGACTAATAACATTCTCTTGAAATAATTATATGAGTTAATATTTGATATACTCTTAATAAAAATAATTTCAAAAGCAATGTTTGACATCTTTTAAACATTGTTTGTGATTTTTTTTACTTGTAATGTATGTGATAATAATTCTGATTATATTTAAAATCATTATTGAGTACATTGTTGATTGAAAGAGTTTTCCACAAACAATATTTAAATGGTGACAAGGTTTTATTTATTTATCTTTCAAATTTTTAAATAAATACAAAAGACATTTGGTGTGATTTTAATCTTGCTTGTGGAATTTTTTTCACTAACACAACATCAAATAATAATTCTTATATTTATTCATTGAAGAATAAGTGTGTATTTAAACAAGAAAAATGATAAACACTGATAGTTGAGAACTAGTATTAAGACTAATTGCCCCCACCGATTAAGTAAAAAATAGATTAAAAAACGTGTGGTGGCTATGGAGAGAAAACTAAGTTTTTTTCAAAAAAATTAGGGTTAGAAGACCATTGTACTTCTCAAGGCCGACCTTAGGCCGGGATAGTAGGGGCGCCCGCCCAGGGCCCATAAATTAAAAAAATAGTATAATCTCCCCTTATTTTTGATAATAAATTAAAAAAACTATCAAGTAAAATAATGGATCCCATGAATTATTAACCTGTCAATTGCCATTATTAGGTTTTTATATCAACGTTAATAATGATTCTATTTCCCATAAAACACTAATTAAATATTTCCTTCTCAAAATCCAAAAAAAAAATCAATTAAATTGTTAAACTTCTGTCTTTCCAAATTTCCACCATCAATTCATCAAAACTATTTTCCAATTTTCCATATCAATGGAAAATTTTATTAACATTTTTTTTTCTCTTCAATACTCAATGGGAGGAGAAATTTTAAGTATAATTAACCTATATCTCTTCTCTTCCATATTTTACAATTCATCTAAAAATTATTACTCACTTTTCAACTTCTCATATTTCTCACAAACACAGTCACAATTGCTTATCATCAATTGTGGTGCTTGAATCTTATTGAAGTTTGATTTTAAAATTCTAGGTAAGATCATGTTTCCAAATTCTTTCTTCTTATTTTTATATATTTTCAAATTCTAGGTAAGATTGTTCTTTTATTTTTGTTTAATAAGTTTTGAGTATGAAACGTGAATACGCAGATTCTCCATCTTCCTCCTTTGGTCCACCTCAATTTAATTCCAAGTTCAAACATAACCTTGAAGGTACAATTCTTGTTGGGATTTGTTTCTTTTGTGCGGGTTTTAACTTTTGAATGGTTTTCTTATGTATTCATTATATTTATCGACACCAAGTTGTTGGGTTTGTTTTTAAAATATATTTTATTGAATTATAATTTTGTTTGGTTAAAGAAAGGTACTATAGTTGCTCGGTTTAGTTTTTTAAGGTTATTTGGTTTGAATGATGGTTTTTGCCTCTTTTGGTAATGAGTTTTGAAGTAATAAAATTTTATTTCGATTGTTAAATAAAATATTGAGTAAATTAATTATCTTTCTAAATAAAATAATTAAATACAAATTTGTGTTAAAAATCGCATTGAAACTGCCAAATTTGTGTTCCATTTGAATGAAAGGAAATTAAAAGCTTCAATCTTTCAATGTTTGGTAATTTTTTAAGATGTAATAATTCAAATGCCTATTATTTTTTTCATGTGTTCACAGATACTATTGTTTCAGACTTTAATCACTGCGGTGTTGCAGATTTGGTACACAAATACTTCGACCGAAAATATTCTCATTTCACATGTGCTATTGTTCTTTTCTACATTAGTTTCATTGTCATATAATGTTGCCTAAAAAACATTTGTCTGGTAGTGAAAAAAAAGAAAAACAAAGAGATGAGTTAATAGAATCACAAATTTCTTTAAAAACAGAGTAGGAGAGCCTTCTAATGAAAATTTAAATGGTGTTACTGTGAATTTAAATGATCTTGATAGTTCTCCAAATCATACCAATGTGGGTGTTACTGATGCAAATGACCATGGTAATGTCCTAAATCATATCGATGATGATGCTTCTAATTTAAATGACCATAATCATGCACAAAATGAGTCTAATGTTAAAAATCTTGGGATTGATCAACACTTAGTCCCTCATTTAGACACTTATGATACTAGAAATTGGGGTAATCTTGATAATAAGTCTAGAGATATTTTAGTTGAAAAGGGGCTTATAAGAGAATTGAATTTGAAATTTCCCTTAGCCAATAATTCTAGGCATTTTTCATATGCTTATTTTTCTAGAACGTTGAGTAATGGAGAAATTAGCGATAAAAATGGTTGGTCTATTCTAAACACGAGGACAAAATTTATTGTTTTTGTTGTAAATTGTTTACAAAGCAAAAAAACAAGAGTTATTTAGCAAATGATGAATTTAATGATTGGAAGCATCTTAGTGAAAGACTCGAACAACATGAGAATAGCATTGAGCATATGACTAACATGAATGTTTGGAGTGAATTATGAGTGAGATTAAAAACTAATCAAACACTTGATAAAGATTTACAACTAGGAATTTCAAAGGAGAAAGAATGTTGGAGGCAAGTTTTAATAAGAATAATAAGTGTTGTAAAATGTCTTGCTAAAAATAATTTAACTTTTCGAGGATCTAGTGAGAAAATTTATGATGAGAGTAATGGAATTTTTTTAGGCTTAATTGAAATAATTGCTGAATTTGATTTGCCAATGCAAGATCATATTGGACGTATTCGAAATAAAAATATTCATTATCATTATCTTGGTCATAAAATTCAAAATGAACTAATCTCTCTCTTGACCCAATGTATTAGAACTTCTATTCTAAAGATCATCCAGAAAGCAAAGTATTTTTTATATTATTCTTTATTGTACCCCTGATGTAAGCCATCAAGAACAAACGACTCTAATAGTGCGATGCGTAAATATGTCAAGCAACAAAATAAAAATAGAAAAGTACTTTTTAGAGTGTTTGAAAGTGGATGATACATCTGGATTGAGACTTTTTAATGAATTAGTAAATGCATTGCAGTCTCTTGAGTTGAATATTGATGATGTGAGGGACCAAGGATATGATAATGGCTCTAATATGAAAGGAAAACACCAAGGTGTTCAAAAGAGATTGCTTAAAATAAATCCTAGAGCTTTATATATGCCACGCGCTTGTCATAATCTTAATCTTTCTCTTTCTGATATGACACATTCTTGTGTTAAAGCTATTTCATTTTTTGGATTTGTGCAACGTATATATTTATTGTTTGCAAGTTCTACCAAAAGGTGGAAAAATTTTTGTGATAATGTTCTGAAAACTGTAAAATCTTTTTCTGATACTCGATGACAAATTCGAATTAAAAGTGTCAAAGCTATTAAATGTCATACTCCTAAAATAAGGTTAGCTTTGTTACAATTATATGATTCTTGTGGTAATGATGTTAAAGCAAAAAGTGTAGCAGATGGTTTGGCTAGTGCCCTTTAAAGTTTTGATTTCTTACTTGGAATGGTTATTTGGAATGATATTTTATTTAATATCAACATGGTGGGTAAGAAATTATAATCTAAATCAATGTGCATTGATACTACCATAAAGGAGTTGGAAGGTGTAATGAATATTTTGAAAACTATAGAAATGAGGGGTTTGAAGCTAGTATTAATATTGCCAAAAGTCTTGCATTAGGTATGAACATAGAGCCAACTTTTTCGACTAAGCGTCATGTTTTTAGAAAAAGACAATTTGATGAGAATGATCATGATGAAGAAATACAATCGTCATAGGAGTCTTTTAGAGTTAATAATTTTTTGATTGTTGTTGATACGACAATTGCTTCTTTGTGTAGCGACCTAAATTTTTTGAAATTTTCGAATTTTAAAGTTTCGAATGAGATCGCTAGAAAGAGGAGTAATAGGATTCCTTTTATTTTTATCTGAAAATATTTAGAAAATGGAGAATTCTTTGAAAATTCATGTTTTTGGAAAAACAATAAAAAATCTCGGAGTCGCCACCGGCCACTGAGGTAGGCCGGACACCATAAAACCAGAGATTTGATTAAAAATGAGGTTCGAGAGTCGGTTACGGATGGGGGAGGTTTTGGCACCCCCATACCGCCCAAAAATTGGTACCGTAAGAAGAAAATAATAATTACCGCGCCGTTGATATCGAACTTTGTGAATTAAAGTGACAATTAATTTAAAATCTGGTTATATATGCGAGTAAATTTTAAGGGCCTCGTTATTCTAAAGTAAACCGCAAGACCACCATCACTACGTTGATACTGGTCGCATTTACTTTTGAATAAAAAGGCACTGCATTGGCAAATTAATATTCGATATGCAATCTTATAACATGGCAAATATTAAGGCATAAAATAAGTACGAAAATAAAGGCATAAAATAACGGAACCAAACATCGAATATTAAAACACAGTACCATATGAAAATTAATTTATATACATATAGTACAATACTATACACATATCTACCTACGTATAAATATGTAAACTGGGTAAAAACTAAATAAAGACTGTAATACACAAACAAGTCTAAGCTACGTACAAAGCAAAGCAAACAATACGCCATATGGTAAATATACACGTAATTAATACATATACTAAAAACATGTAAACATATATTACACACATAAAAAGGGGTACACATGTGGCATATATAGAAAAACATCACGACACATAAATATATATCTAAGTAAAATATAGATGTATAAGTATACATAAAATATAATATATATTATAAAATAATACTGTATAAACAAAATGTTAAAAATAAAATAAACAAACCAACACATATACATTTCGTACGGCACATACACATAACAAATAAAACATGTGATAGAAAAGGATATAAACGCGAATAAAATCGAACCAAAAAGCATAAAATAAACAAATAAGTAAGATAAAACCACATTCAAACATAACAAGAGGGACTAAAAAAAGGAAGATAAATGCAAGGCTGAAATTAAAAGAAAAAAACTGCAATACTAAAACAAATATGCAATGCAAACAGGGACTAAATTGAAAACCAAAAGAAACCAAAAGGGGTTCAAAAAGGGTTTAACACTAAAAAGGGACCAAAATGCAATAAAACATAAGCTTCCATAACCAAAAGGGAGTTAAACCATTTAAAGCTTTGAAATCAGGGATGAAATTGAAAGATTAGAAAAACTATGAAGGACCGCGGAGGAGTTTAAAAAGATGGAAGTCCTTTGATTGTTAAATGGAAGACGTGAAGGGATTTTAGGGTGATTATCCCATTTTTAAGTTTTGAAAAATATAAACTTCCCCCTTGAGATCCGGCTCCCCCTTTTGGCTCATTTCAAAGCTTGAAATCTAAAAAAACACCTCTCTTTTAAAACCTCTCGAGAAAGCTCTCAAAAAACTAGAACCTATTCGGCACTCTCAACTCAACCACCGTGCTAAACCCAGAAACACCGTGCCGACCGCAGCTAATCGGCACCGGCAACCTAAAACCAACCTAAAAGAAAACTCCCTTCACTCTAGAAACTAAAAGATGAACCCAGCATTGCTTCGTTTCATAGAACAAAATAAAACCCTTCGTTTCTTTTGAAATTCGACTTGAAAAGCCCTCTCTTCTTGACCTAAACCAGACTCTGTCTCTCCTCTCCGCCGGCTCACCACAACGGCCCGGAGGCCAGGGCTTGTCACCGGGCGAAAGAAGAACGACCTGATGACCCGAGGAGGTGAACGGTCCGAAGGTATCCTCTGAAAAACCCTAGATCTAGTTTTTTTTAGTTTCTGTATGCATGCAGAGTATGGAGAAGGTACCTCTGAAGGGTCCCTTTTTTGTATTCATTTCCAACTTGTTACAATGTTTTTTGCTCGGTATTATATCCAAAAAATGATTTGCATGATGTAATCACTCATTTTTGTCCGAGATTTTATTATTTTTAGTATTATTGTAATAGTAATATTATTAAATAAAAAATGATTAAAGTGTAAAAAAAAGGCAAACAAACAAAAATAATAATAAAAAGGGGGAGGGAGCACAAGCCTCCACGTCACCCACCTCACCCCTCACATTGCCTATAAATAGGCATGCAATTGGAGGGGAATTGAAGCAAGGAGCCAGCAAAAAGGGCGGGCCATATAAGAGAGCTTTGCTCTCGGCTAGCCAAGGACCGGGGTAGTGCCCTCGGTCCTAACCGGTTCGATCGGGGTTCTATTTTAGACTCGATCTAGTTAATATTTTTGGAGAGGTCGTGGTAGATTTCGGTGGGGTTCAGTCGGGGTTCGTCATTCGAACTCTTAGTTAGGTATATTTTCTTCCCTTTTTTACTTGTGTTGTAATTTTTATGATTTAATGAAGTAGTATTTAATTTAAAATTGTGTTTTTTAGTTTGTATGTATTTATGTTTTAGATTAGTATTTATTATGTTTTAAATTTATGTTTTATATTAATATTTTATTATGTTAGATTTATTTTTATTTACGAGTTAGATTAATATTTATGTATGTATGTTTTAGATTAGTATTTTATTTATGTGTTAAATTAATAGTTATGTATATATGTTTTAGATTAGTATTTTATTTATGTTATATTAGTATTTTATTATGTTAGTATTTATTTATATTTTTATCGCAATGTATTTATTTATATTTGCCATTTTTTTAAGTTTGCATAACGGATATATATTTTATCAATGCGGTGCCCTTTTATCCGAGCGTAAATGGGGCCAGTATCAGGTGTAGTGATAGTGGTTGAGCGTTTATTCTCGGATAACGGGGCCTTTAAAATCTACTCGCACTTATAACCAAATTTTAATTTAATCATCACTTTAATCCGAAAAGTTTAATATTAATAAAGCGGTAATTATTAAAGTACCAATTTTGGGCGGTGTGGGGGTGCTAATCCTTCCCCATCCGTAACCGACTCCCGAACCCGACATTTTGAAATCTCTGGTTTTTACGGTGTCCGGTCCACCTTAAGTGGCCGGTGGCGACTCAATTTTTAAATAAAATACGGGTTTTATAAAACTCCACGCGGAAGACATCATTTTCAAAACAAAACAAAATAAAAAATAACCTTTTTTGGCGAGGGGGACATCGTTACAGATGTCGACTCCACTGGGGAAATTTTTGTTTTTTCAAAAACAAAAGAGAGTCAAGCTTTTTTAAATAATTATCGCTTTACTAATATTGGAAATTCCGGATTAAAGTGACTATTAAAGTAACATTCAGTTATAATTGTGCGTTTATTTTATCGCATTTAAAATATGGCATATAAACCCATTTTTTAAGTGGGTGGAAAACGCTAATGCTTTCGTGGAGATATCGTTCTCCTGTATGGGCCTAGCAAGTACCTTCGGGGCTCGAGTACCTTATGATTTCGTGAGGATATCGTTCCTTCGTAGGGGCATAAGCGAATGGGTCCCCCTGAATTGAACCCGGTTGAAAGGAGCCTATAATAGGTGATGATCGGGGGCCTTGCTACTCTTAGTAGGGGACATCAAGGACAATTCGGGTACCTCTTAGCACCAAAACTGCATGTAGAGAACATATAGAAACCCACCCTTTTAGAGCCATGCGGATAACCTAGGTGTTTTAGACAGGATGTAAATAGGGTTGTTTTGTTTGTTTACCTTATCTAAATTGTTCTTCTATTTATGTGTTATTGATCTTATCCGGTACTGACTCGTTTTCTTTTTTGTTTTACCCTTTTTTGCATACATCATTGCATTTGCATTACATTGGAGTGTTGGTTCAAGTGGTTTACCCGATCAGAAATCTTTTACTTTTACTCTAATTTCAAATTGTCCCACTTTTATGATCACATCATATCTGCTCATTTTGGCATTCACTGCATGGCATATTATAACACTTTAATTTTTTGTATTTTACCAGCATGAAATGCTGATTCACGACTGATTCTCAATTTGAAAAATTATTATGGGGAGAAAATCTAGCACTCTAGATATCAATGCAATATTCAAAGTTGCAAATGAATCCCGTGAGTTCGGAAGTTGAGCCATGAGAACCATTTTTGAATCAGTACTTTCACATCTAGGACATGCATTTCGCATTTACATGCATACATTTTGAAATTTCAAAATTAGTCCCTGGGTTACCTCATCTAATACAACGAAGTTGGTCGACCTAGCACCTTACATCTTGGGGCATGTCCAAAAGCACCCTCCACATCTTTTACAAATATTGTGCCTCTAACAAGGTCCCAGTCCGGGGGCATTCTTTGTCAAGGTTCAGCCTTCATTGTCGAGTCAAACTCTTGCATCCTTGACCACAGTCTGCAAAACTGCACCCAATCCAAAATAATAATAATGAGCTGTCATGAACCAACACACAATTATAAACCCAACTTAGGGGGAAACAAAATGTGCTCCAGGGATTCAAATTTGCTACAAGAATATTCTCAGACGATGGCATAAAACGAACAAAATTTTGGGGCATCCTCCCACATGAGAGCTAATTCAAAGAAAAGTGATTGAACCCAGGACAAAGTTGGGGCACTGCCACATGAAAAAAAAAACAAGATCCTGACAGGACCAGTGATGAGTCAGGGGCATCCCATTGAGGGCCAAAAAAATCATATCACATTCATGCATTTAGATTGCATTCATCTTGCATTAAACCATTTTTGCATACGTCATACATTTAGATTAAATCCAGGCACCAAAATCACCATGCATTTAGGGTAGACACATGCATTTAGACATAAAATTAGATACATTCATGCAATCTTGCTTGTACATAACAGGTCTATGGAAAAGACCGAGTACCCTCAACATGGGGGCAATGACAAGAGGGCCAACCCTAGTCTTGGAGGAGGCCAAAAACACAGAAAAATACTGAAGCACTTAAATAAAAGGTACCAGTGATAAATTTTGTGAACAATTTACTAATACATATTTTTTCTCCTTTGTAGGATTTGATCCCTCCGACGATGGCGTGACGGACACTAACAGTTTCCTGACTATCACTCACGCCAACAGATAACTCATTCCAGATCTTACCCTCTATCGATAAAGAAGCAGAGCAAATTTTTCAGACATTCTCTCGCTGTCAATAGCACAACAATTCAACATCTTGTAGATCATGCCTCCGTCAGTGGTGGTACGCCAACTTAATGTAGATCATGCCTCCGTCGGTGGTGTTGCAGATCAGATTTTCCATTCGGTCTTGTCTCTCGTCAGTGGTGTAACGGGTCTCATATTTTGCTGATCTAGTTCCTCCGTCAGTGGTAGCAGATAAAAAAAAAAAAAAAAAACTATCCAGATCTCGTCTTCGTCGGTGTTGCAGATCAATTTTCCATCCGGGTCCTATCTCTCCGTCGGTGGTGTAATGGATCCCATATTTTGCTGATCTAGTCTCTCCGTCAGTGGTGCAGCGGATCAAATCCTCTCTAGGTCTTGCCTCTTCGACGGTGTTGCAGCTAGACCAAAATTTTACTCAGGATTTACTCTTTTATTATAGTTGTAGTAAAAAAATAAAATAAAAAATTCGAAAAAAAATCAAAAATTGAAAAAAATCAAAAAAAAAAAAAAAAAAAAAAAAAAAAAAAAGAAAAGAAAAGAAAAAGGAAAAATAATCAAAGAATCCAAAAAATGGAAAAAGAAGAAAAAGAGAGCAAAAAAGAAAAAAGAAAGAAAAAGAAGTTTTCAATTTTTCGATATTGCCTCTTCGTTAGAGTTGTAGCTGAATCAGACATTGGAATTCTCATCCATCGGTTTTGCCTCTTCGTCGGTGTTGTAGCTGAGCCAGACTTGCCAAATTCTGACCATGCCTCTTCGTCAGAGTCGTAGCTTGATCACACATAAAAAAACTCCGATCATGCCTCTTCTTCAGAGTCGTAGCTTGATACACATAAAAAAATACTCCGATCCTGCCTCTTCGTCAGAGTCGTAGCTGGATCCAATCTTCAGGCCTTGCCTCTTCGTCGGTGTTGTAGCTTGGTCAAATTTAACTTCCGGTTCTGCCTCCTTGTCGGTGTTGTAGCTAAACCAAATTCACTAACTTCCGGTCTTGTCTCTTCGTCGGTGTTGTAGCTAGACCAAATTCACTAACTCTTGATCATGTCTGCTCGTCGGTGTCGCAGCTGGATCAACATTACTAACTTTAGACCATGCCTCATCGTCGGTGTTATAGCTTGGTCAAAATTTACTAACTTTCTAGTTGTATCAATGTTGCATCTTAAAAAAAGATAAAAAAGAAAAAAAAAAAAAAGAGAGAAAAAGAAAAAGAAAGAAAAAAATAAGAAGAAGAAAAAAAATGAAAAAATCAAAAGAAACTTTCATCGCCCGATCTAGTCCTCCGCTGATGGAGTGGCCGGGTCCAAGCTCCCGTCGTCCTCAGATCCTGCTCTCCGCTGATGGTGTAGCCGATTCCAGGTCGTCATTGTCCAATCCAGTCCTCCGCTGATGGAGTGGCCGGGTCCAAGCTCTTGTCGCCCTCAGATCCTGCTCTCCGCTGATGGTGTAGCCGGTTCCAGGTCGTCATTATCCAATCCAGTCCTCCGCTGATGGAGTTGTCGGGTCCAAGCTATCGCCGTCCTCAGATCCTGCTCTCTGCTGATGGTGTAGCCGGTTCCAGGTCGTCATTATCCGATCCAGTCCTCCACTGATGGAGTGGCTGAGTCCAAGCTGTCGTCGTCCTCAGATCCTGCTCTCCGCTGATGGTGTAGCCGGTTCCAGGTCGTCGTCATCCGATCCAGTCCTCCGCTGATGGAGTGGCTAGGCCCAAGCTGCTGTCGTCCTCTAATCTTGCTCTCCGCTGATGGTGTAGCCGATTCCTGGTCGTCATTATCCGATCCAGTCCCTCCGCTGATGGAGTGGTCGGATCCTGATTGCTGGTATCCTACTTCTCTGCTGATGCTGTAGTAGAGTTCCAGTTAATGTTTGGCTTCTCCGTTGATGGCGAGGTTAGATCCAACTTTACTGATTTTCAAGTTCTAGCTAAAAAACAAAAAAAGGGAAGAAATCAAAAAAAAGAGAAAAAATCAAAGAAAAAATGAAAAAAGAAAAAGATGAAGAGAAAATCAAAGAAAAAAGAAGAAAAAAATCAGAAGAAGTCAAAAAAATGAAGAAGGAAAAAAATGAAATGAAAAATCAAAAGAAAATTTATCAACTTTCATCGCCCGATCTAGTCATCCGCTGATGGAGTGGCTAGGTCCAAGCTGTAGTCGTCCTCAGATCCTGCTCTCCGCTGATGGTGTAGCCGGTTCCAGTTTGCCATTATCCGATCCAGTCCCTCCGCTGATGGGGTGGTTGAATCCATGTCACCAACGTTCTCCGATCTTACTTCTCTGTTGATGGACTAGTGGGGTCCAACATCTATCTTTCGACCCGGTCTCTTCGTCGGTGTTATAGCCAAGTCGTTTTTACTCTCTATTACCATGATGAAAAATAAGAAAGAAAAGAAAAGTATGAAAAAAAAGAAACAAAAAAAAAAAAAAAAAAAAAAAAGAGGAAAAAGCTGTCAGTTTTCTGATCTTGCCTCGTCGTCAGAGTTGTAGCTGGATCAGACATGGTAACTATCATCCTCCGATCCTACCTCTTCATCAGTGTTGCAGCTGGATCAAATTTTGTAGACCCTGCCTCTTCGTCGGTGTTGTAGCTGGGTCAAATTTTCTTTAGGTATTAGCTTATTATCAATAATGTAGCAGGTTGGACTCATTTTGCTTCCCCAACAAACAACCCCCCTTTTGAAGGTTTTGCTTCACCAAGAGTGACAAGGTGGATCAATCAAGACAAGAAAGAAGACCTGAGTCGAAGAGAAAGAAGATATACTGAAGAAATAAGACACGCGTCAAAAGGAGAAAAGTTCAGCCAGATAAGACAAAAATGAGTGCTTTTGATATTTGCTTTGTTCTCGTTTCACAAGAACGAGCAAAGAGGGGCAACTGTAATCACTAATTTTTGTCCGTTCTTTAGTATTTTTAGTATTATTGTAATATTAATATTATTAAATAAAAAATGATTAAAGTGTAAAAAAGGCAAAAAAACAAAAAAATAATAAAAAGGGGGAGGGGAGTGGAGCACAAGGCTCCACGTCACCCACCTCACCCCTCACAATGCCTATTTAACCAGCAAAAAGGGCAGGCCATATAAGAGAGCTTTGCTCTCGGCTAGCCAAGGACCGGGCAATGCCCTCGGTCCTAACCAGTTCGATCGGGGTCCTATTTTAGACCCGATCTAGTTAATATTTTTGAAGAGGTCGTGGTAGATCTCGGTGGAGTTCAGCCGGGGTTCGTCATTCGAACTCTTAGTTAGGTATATTTTCTTCTCGTTTTTATTTGTGTTGTAATTTTTATGATTTAATGAAGTAGTAGTTAATTTAAAATTGTGTTTTTTAGTTTGTATGTATTTATGTTTTAGATTAGTATTTATTATGTTTTAAATTTATGTTTTATATTAATATTTTATTATGTTAGATTTATTTTTATTTACGAGTTAGATTAATATTTATGTATGTATATTTTAGATTAGTATTTTATTTATGTTAGATTTTTTTTATTTATGTGTTAAATTAATAGTTATGTATATATGTTTTAGATTAGTATTTTATTTATGTTATATTAATATTTTATTATGTTAGTATTTATTTATATTTTTATCGCAATGTATTTATTTATATTTGCCATGTTTTTTAAGTTTGCATAACGGATATATATTTTGTCAATGCGATGCCCTTTTATCCGAGCGTAAATGGGGCCAGTATCAGGCGTAGTGATAGTGGTTGAGCGTTTATTCTCGGATAACGGGGCCTTTAAAATCTACTCGCACTTATAACCAAATTTTAATTTAATCGTCATTTTAATCCGGAAAGTTTAATATTAATAAAGCGGTAATTATTAAAGTACCAATTTTGGGCGGTGTAGGGGTGCTAATCCTTCCCCATCCGTAACCGACTCCCGAACCCGACATTTTGAAATCTCTGGTTTTTACGGTGTTCGGTCCACCTTGAGTGGTCGGTGGCGACTCTATTTTTAAATAAAATACGGGTTTTATAAAACTCCACGCGGAAGACATCATTTTCAAAACAAAAACAAAACAAAATAAAAAATAACCTTTTTTAGTGAGGGGGACATTGCTACACATGAAAAATAAAACTATTACAATCGGTTCTGAAATTCTCCAATATCCTCTGTTATCTTGTTATTTTTGGTTCGATATGCCTCTGTTCTCTTTGGCTAATGTTTATCCTTTTTGTGCTACACGGGCGACTTGGCCGTTTAATGAGGAAGAGGGACCAGTGCAAAGGCTGGCCGTGGCAGAGGAAGGGTCATGAGTAGTCCAAGCGTCAAGCGCGTGGAGCACACGCGCGCGTGGATGAGCGGGAAAGACGCACGTGGGCACGTAAAGGTTTCAGAAGATTCTTCCATCATATCTGAACTGTTGATGTCTCCCTTGATTCGACGGTGGAGAGATGGCTGCGCAAGAGACATAGGGATTAGGGTTTCTGTAATGACTAGGCATATTAAGGTTTTGGTTTTAGTTTGGGCCCTAAGTGGGCCGTGTATGTGTTAATTGTTTTGGGGGCTTTTTAATGTATAAGGGACTGTAAATAAAATCTTGGGCTTTGCACTTATTTAATTTGGGCTTTATTTATTATATTTAATTAATATTTTTTGTTTAGTTTTTGTTTGTTGTTTTTTTGTTTTATAATAATACTATGAATAATAAAATATAAATGATAATAAATATATCATAATAATAACATTATAATATGATAATAATATAATAAGAATACTAATAACAAAAAAACCGAAGTAACAACATATAAAACTAACAAATAACAAAAATATTTTTGTGTGTTTTTTTTCTTTCGAATCAAAATAACCTATGGTAATACAATAAAAAACTAATAGTAATACTTAGAAATTATAATAACAGCAACCACACATACTAAAAGAAATAATACTAATAATATTTTGGGTTTTTAGACATAGTGACACATAATAGTACTAATAACGAGTAATATAATAATGATATTTTTTGGTTTTTGCAATAATAAATATTAATAATATATAAAAATGTATTAAACCAAAGCCCATTATATATATATAACTAACAAAAATAAAAACGAGTTAAAACCCCAAATAAAATTAGTGATTACAGGTGCCCCTCTTTGCTTATCCTTCTAGAACAAGAATAAAACAAAGAACATAAGCACTAATTTTATCCGACTTCCCTGTCTAGAGATTCTGAGTTGCGAGTCCTTCCTAAATAGAATCGTTCGCCCTTCCTTTTCTAGAAATTCTAGTGCTTCGAATTTTCCCATGTAAGGCCTGAAGAAGTGAAGTCCCTAAAGTGATGCCTCGATCCTCGATCGTCTTGACACCAAATGATATCTCGCTTTGAGTCTTCTTGAATGCCCTTGATCTTCATCGCCTTGGCTTGGAGTGGTCTCTTGCTTTGAAGACCCTGGAGAATGATGCCTTGCTTTTTGGTCGTCTTGACATCAAATGATATCTCGCTTTGAGTCTTCTAGAATGCCCTCGACCTTCCTCGTCTTGGCATGGGGTGATACCTCGTCTTGAGGATCCTGACTGATGATGTCGCGATCTCTGGTTTCCTTGACACCGATGATATCTCACTTTGAGTCTTTCTGGAATGCGCTCGATCTCCATCGTCTTGGCATGGGTAATACCTTGCCTTGAGGATCCCGACTAATGATGTCCCGATCTCTGGTCGTCTTGACACCGAATGATATCCCGCTTTGAGTCTTCTGGAATTCCCTCAATCTTTCTCGTCTTGGCATGGGGTAATACCTCATCTTGAGGATCTCGATTGATGATGTCCCGATCTCTGGTCACCTTGACACCGAATGATATCCCACATTGAGTCTTCTGGAATGCCCTCGATCTTCACCGTCTTGGCATAAAAGATGCTCGCCACTCTTGAATTAACCAGAGATCGGAAAACCATTTAAAATCCTAATCAAGTAAGTCAAATGACTCTTGACTCTTTGCTGAGATCTGCTTCTCTTCCCATGAAGCTATAGATCATATTTGATATCAATATTCAAATACCTGTTTAAAGTAATGCTATGATGGTATGAGTTAGCATGTACCTAGCTTAAGGACATCTAACTACAAATGATGCATGAGCAGAATTTTTTTAAATTTGTTTGGGAAAGACTCTTGCTTTCTGGTCGGTCACCCTTAGCTCCCATGGGCCCTTTGTCATTGCAGAATCTTCATCTTTTGTCTTGTCTCAAAAAGGTATGGCTAATTTGTACTGGTCAGAACACAATCTGTCACTTCCTTGAGGTCTAATTCTAGATCATTGTCCCTTCTTCACTTGAACTTAAATGATGTATCTTCAGTGTCTCTTTATGACAGGGTCTTCAACATTATGGTGAATCCATGCCCCCAAGTCTCAAAACTTTTCCCACTTCTACAAGGTCTGATCTTTACCTTCCTGAACCACACAAGGTATTATCTTTGTCTTTACTAGATTTCTCCCTTGTTTCCTCTTGAAAGGACCGTTGGCTTGCTCCGGTCAAAATCGAATCTAATTTGCTGAACTCCAAATTCCTAACATCACCCTTACTCAACTGTTATTTCTTTTTTGACTCTTTATGATGAGCCTCATTCTACCTTGGCATAGGGATGAACACATGCCCCCAAGCTTCCAAGCTTTTCGTACTTCGACAGGGTCCAAATTTTAGAGTATTTCTTGAATCTTCAACTTTTGCTTCAATCTGAACTGGCTATACAAAATCTATCGTTTTCCATCTTGTGATATCACCCTCAGTCAACTTGGGCACAATTGTCACCTTTTCTACGACTCTACACAATGAGCTTTCTTCTATCTCAACATTAGGGTGAACACCGTGCCCCCAAGTTCCCAAAGCTTCATTCTTTTCAATAAGGTTCCAAATCTTTAATGTTTTGAGCCATATGACACATTGTGGTAGAAATTTACTACGAATCTTTGAATTGTCTAGCATACAATTTCTAACAAATTATTATTTCATGTTATGTCGACCATGTAGATCTAAACTTCATCCTTGAAGCTATACAGAGACACATTCTTCCAATTCTAGGTTTTTGCCCTTGGGTTTGACTATCATTTGGTCTTGACCCATCGGTACAATCTTTATTCTATCTCAATGTTGGGCAAAAATCATGCCCCCAAGATTTCTTCAATAAGACTCGATCATCATTTTGTAGATCCAATCAAGTTGAGTCATTAAACCGTGTTGCACACTGAGTCGTGCTATTATTCTCTTCAGAATCACTGACGGGTTTTGTATTAGGTCAACCATATACATCCTTGAATTAGAACTCTATCTCAGAAGCCATGCAAAAGAATAACTTGTCTCGCCTTCAAGTTTGGCCATTAATTTTTGCCTCTGATCCAACGGGGTAGTCTTTCTTCTATCTCAACGGTAGGCCAAAGCATGCCCCCTAAGTCTCAAAATTTCATTTCTTCAATAAGATTCAATCTTCATTCTTCTAAATCAATCAAGGCATTGCCACAGACACTCACTTTGGGTATTTGAACCATTTATCATACGAAGTTTTACCACTGTTTTCTTTGGAACCACTGACATGTTCTGCATTAGGTTGATCATGTGCATTGACCACGCATTCTAAACTCTATACAACAACACAAGAAACCTTACTCTTACTCTTACTCTTTCTCTTTTCTCTTCTTTTTTCTTTTCTTTCTCTCTCTTTTTCTTTTCATTTATATGTCAGTTTGCTAACTATTGTTTAAAAAAAGATGCTTTTTGGGTTACTATACAAAATTAAAATCAATATAAAAAGAATAGAATGCCCCGGATATCAAATGCAAGAGCGACTTAGATTCAATTCCCCGGTGATCAATAGTTTGCCTTTGAATGTTGTGGCGATATTTAAAGTTGTGAAATTCCTGCCAGATTGCTCAGTTCATCCTCATGATTATGGTATTTGCTTGATCTGTTCGAAAACTACTCTTCTAGTTCTCATTGTTTTTCTCCAAAATACATTTATTGTTTGCTTAGCACATTGAGTGTAAAAAATATCAATTTAAAAATTTTAGTACGGGTATATACTTTCAATTACAATTAATATCGTGTTAGTGCCTTCAAAGAGTCATCTCCGACGCTAGGGTATTGAACAGGTGAAGCATAGCTCCTTATTAGATTTGTCCTCCCCCTACAGCTCCATCAGGATGCTCCGAGACTTATTTGATCGTTCATTGATTTTAGAGATTTATCTCTGATGTTGGGGCATTGAACATGTGGAATCTAGTTCCTTATTAGATTTATTATCCTCCAAACTCCATTAATTGTTCATTTCTTGACAGATTTTTTATTTAAAGAATTCCCATATTCAAACTGTTCTATTAGTCTTTCTTAGGAGATTTTCTTATCATCGAACATTATCGAAGATGTAGTAATCTTACGTCTTGCGCTTTACCGAACAGAGCGGGCTGAGCAAGAAATCATACTTCAATCGTGATCACAACATTCAATTGGTCCTTCATTAGAATCAATGTCGCATCATACACATGATATCCGAGACTCTACGAGGGTAAGAAATAATATACATATATATTTACTTAAAAGATGCATCATTTCATTGAAATGAAAAAGGCAAACATAACATACGCCCTTACAAAAAGATCATTGCTACCTTCGGGCAAACAATAGCAAAGTTAATTTCACACATCACTTCAAAAGAAAAACATGCAAGACATAGCCAAAAAGGTGACACCTAAAAAATGGATAGGATACACTAGAAATCCTTGAACATTACAACACCGGTCAATCACCCCGAACCTTCAATCTTGACCTCTTTGTTGATCTTAGGTCTCCCATTCTCAAATGAAAGTATTCCTTTCATGAAAAGTTCATAGATTTTGCCTTTCAAAGGCATGCACTTTTCTGTTGTATGACTAAGATCACCTTGGTGATATTCGCTTGGAACCCTAGTACCAAACACCTCAGGATTAAAATAAGTATTTCGCCTCATGAGATGCAGCCTCAACAGTTTGTTCTGAACTAACATGGGTAGCAAATCAGAATTCAACATTGGAAAAGATATCTTCGTCCTCTTGTTACTCCCTTTCACATCTTTTTTACGCCTTTTAGCCTTCCTTTCCCTCTTTTCCTTAGACAGAACTCCATTTCTTTGAGAACATCATTATTCTCAAGCATTGTCACTTTTATGGCTCTTCTGGAACTGTTTTTGACTTCTCAAGTAGGTTTAGAACAACGCCTTTCATGGAATGGTTGGGATCATGACAATTGCTGACATTTTCAGGTTTTGCTAATGTTGGCAATTTTACTTTATCCACCCCTGTTATTGTGGCGACTTGACCTTCCTTCAATTTCGTAGTGCTTGCCACAGTTAGGAAATTAATCTTCAGACCTAGACCCATTATCACAAACTCTAACACCCCACGATCTAGAAGGTGTTGAACTTTACACTTGAAACTCACACACTTCTCGATGGAATGCCCATGAGTTCTGGCATGGTAATCACAACTATCTTTCTTATTTAACCATCTCGGATAGGGAGGTGACTGAGCTTTGACAAAGCATGGTGCAACCAGTCGGGCGTGTAACAACTTAGAGAACAAATCTTGGTATGTGAACAGACTTGGAGTAAATTGAAAGTCTTCTACTTTCTTGCCCGTTTTTTGAGAACTAAAAGTTGGGTTTGCCGACAACTAGAGAGATTCTTGTGGTTCTACCTTATCTGCCTTTTCATTCATTGGCGAAGACAAATCTTTTAAGAGAGAGTCCTCGGTCTCAACCATCACTAGTTTGGTGGGACATTCAGAGGCGACACTGCCTACCTCATGCTGATATGTGATAGCTTGGTTTTCATCAGATAAGGTTTCTTCCACTATAAAGGCATAATCCCGTCTTTTTCCTGTTTCTTCATTCATGAGAGAGTCTTCGGTCACCCTTGCCATGCACAATGGTTGGAGTTTCTGACTTAAAAGAGACTTGTCTCGTGGCACATCCATCTTTGCCCCCGTTGCCTCTACCTCTTCAAGAGTACTCACATCTTGATCTATCTCCCCTCCGGGACCTCTAGTCTCTTCTCTATTTGAGCCTTGTACATTCGGGGACATGGCCTGGGGTGAGGCGACCATCGGCCCCTTAGGGGCTTCGTAGGTGTACGTGTTGCCATCCTCTTGATTCAATTGCTCCTGAGCTGGTTCTTGTTCCTTTGCATAGACAAGATTTTCAAGAGAGAATTTTCAATCTTATCTAACGCCAATTCGATGGGACATTCGAAAGTAGTACGGACTACCTCATACTGGTTGACGATGACTTGATCTTCATCAAGCAAAGTCTCTTCCGCTATGAAGTTGCAGTCCCAATTCTCACTTGTCATTTTCATCTCTTTTTGATCAAACGAGCCTTCTTCCACACCCCTTTCTTTAATTATAGTAGCCATCATACTCATTAAATCATTAATTTGCCCCCTAGTTTCTTCGTGAAGCTCCTTCATATGTGTTGTTATCTCTCTTTGATTCTAAATCAGCTGCTCTTGGAGCTGTTCAAGCTTATCAACCCTAGCCACTAGGTCATTTATGCTTCTAGAGCTGTACTGGCTGGAAGTCATTCCTTTATCCTTTCTAACTTCTGAGGTGAATGCTTCTCTCACACTGGCTTCCATTGTAGCAAATTTGTCTTCTATTTGCCCATTTGACGTTGAGAACGTGTGAGTATGAGATCTTTAATTACTATCACAAAACCCCCCACAATTAATCTTATTGTTTAATTATTTAATGCATGATATATGCTTTATGCAATGCATGAAATCAAATAAATGCATGGATGTATGCAAGTGAAAACATTTGTAATACCCCAAATTTTACTAAGTTGATTAAGGATCATTTAGTACTAAGATAATAGCTTAAAAGTTATCTTAGTGACTAAAATGACAAAAATGCAAAAATTAGGATTTCTTTGATTATGGGTTATGAAAAATGAATCTCTAAGATTTAAAAGCATCAGATGATAGAGGGCAAGTTAACTAGGGTACTTGCAAAGTTTGGTTGAAATTTGAGGAAAATTGGAATGAGAATTGAAGTTTAAAATTTAGTGACTAAAATGAAAATTTTGAAAGTTTTGTGGTTAAAGTGTAAACTTTAGAAAAGTTCAGGGACCAAAGTGTAATTTTCAAAAGTTATGTATTTTAACCCCGTAAATGAATAGTTCACCCCCACGAGTGACCTTTCCGTGTTACTCAGATTTTTCGTACAGAGCTTGTATTTTTGGCTATAAAGCGATAAAGTTTGGAAGAATATTCGGATATTCGGATCGAATCGAATATCCAGGATATTTTGAAGGATGATAAGCCAAGGTTGATTATGTTATTTTACATGTTTAAGATATTTTCTTTGTGTTGGAAGAATTTGAACCCTTGGATTTAAGTTGATTTTCTATGCTAAATATGAGCCGTTGGATGAAAAAGGGCAAGATCGTAATTTTGGAAAATCACAAGGGCAAAGTTGGTAAACTACTAATTCAAGATTAAATCTATGTCATTGGATGAAAGATGATGATATGAGGAGCATTATGGAAATATGGAATTTTCGGAATAGATCCGATAGCTCGATAAAGGTAAAATCGTAGTAGAAGTATTTTGTGAATATCGGGAAATCGGATTGAATTGAAATTTTAGAGGCTATTCCATAAGCCATGGAAAATAATAAAATGATATTTATGGAATAGTGGTCAATTGAGAAGGAACTAATTTAGTTAGATTCTAATGGAATGGCAATTTTGAAGCAAACTAGTAAATAAAGAATAGTTGGAGGGCAAATTGGTCATTTGGCAAGGATGGCAATTTTGAAATATTTTTGAAATGTTGAGGAAATTTTTGGAAGATGAAATATACATGGATTTAATCTTGGCCCTTGATTTTAGATGAGATTAAATTAGCCATTGGATTTAAAGGCTAAATTGGTAATTTCACTATTTAAATGAATTTAAAATTCATTTAATAGTTGCAAATAGTTAAAAGATGAACAAATCTCATCTTTTCCAGCCTTGAAACGTGGAGAAAGAGGGGAAAGAAGAAGAAAATTTTTCCAAGCTCGATTCAAGCCCCGAAACTCGATTTTCAGTCAAGTTCGAATCAAAGAAGGTTCGAGGTTCTATAATGGAAAGGATCGAGTAGAATTTAGTGAGGCATGCTAATAAATGACCCAGGTGAGTGCAATGCATACATAACATGATACATGGTTGTTTTATACATCATTGGTAAGACTTGCGATAAGTCTACCTGATTTATATGTTGGCATGATATTTATGTCATTGATCATATATTTGACATATTTTAAATATGTCAAGGGTTGAAAACAAATGCATTGATCACTATTTATTGATGATGGTATGCTATGAATGTTATTTCGGGTATAAACTGCCCAATATTAAATTATATTGATATACATTGCCATGGATGGAATAAATTCGGGAATTTTACCCAAATGAGTCATTGAGGGACAAGGTATAGTTGGCATGCCATAGAGTCCAGCAGCACGATGCATAATCGGGAATTTGGGATAGCATTATAGTGTTAAAAGTACACTTAGTGTATGGTAAGCACGGCCTTATAAACGTGCGGGATAATGGTTAGTACGGCCTTATAAACGTGCAGGTTAGCACTTTGGTGCATATTTGACTCGCGTACCCAGGGTCCTCAAGGTTATATTTGGGCTATGAAATCGGGAAACCGAGAAATCATTGATAATCAGGCTATAAATAAAGGGATAATAAATGGTAAACAGGTTAGAGAGTATATGAACACTCGAGACATATTTATATGAACACTCAGGACCAATGGCAAGTATATCGGTAAGAAATTTATATCTGGTTTATATTATGTTGATACATGATTAGTATGATGGTATACTTATCTAGTGATCATGATGCATTTATACATATGAGGCATATTATGATGACCGGGCAAACATGAAAATCTGATGACATTGGCATGTAGTAAATAATTACTAATGCAATGTGAAAGCTAATGCATTGGCATATATCATGCTATATAAATGTAGTCATGATCTTGAATAAAGTTTAAATTATTATTATTAATTTCCTTTATTGCCTTAGTAAGTTGTACTTAACATGTGTTTGATTGTACACAAGTAGGTAAATCAAGGTGAAAGGGAGAAAAGCATTGCATCAATATTGGAAAGCTCAACAGGTAATCACAGTAATGACATCCTAATTACAGTTTGATTATTATAGTGGCATGTATACTTACTAAGCTTATTGAGTGTGATTGGCGTTTCTAGAAATATTCAAGGTTAAGAATAACCTTAGGTGATGAGTTGCATACTAAGATAATTGATTTAGGTTTAGAAACTCGAGTAAATAATTTAAGTCAATTTTTAATAAAGTTAAGCGTGCTTGGGCTAGAGAAATTTCAGGATGGTTGACCACTGAGAAATTTTTTTAAAAATTTTAAATTACCCTGATCTTTGAATAAAGAAGTCATAGCATTTTTGACTCGTATCCGGTGTACAGATATGGATAAGGGGGTGTTACATTTATGTTTACCACTGAGAATTTTTTTAAAAATTTTAAATTACCCTAATCTTTAAATAAAGAAGTCATAGCATTTTCGACTCGTATCCGGTGTACGGATAGGGGTAAGGGGGTGTTACAGCATTGATTTCGTTGGTGGTCACCCTCGAACAACTTTCATTGCAGGTTAAAAGGTTATCATTACAAAGAAAAGTAAACTCATACAGATATACCCCGGCCCTAACTACTAGCTTTCCAATAGCTTCGAGTAGCGGACTGAATCTGGGTGCCTCCTCCCTATCTAGAGCTTCAAAAGGAAGAAGGGCTTCAGCCTTGTTGGCTAGGTTCCTCTCGTTTTGGGTGATTTCTTGAACTTACACCACTAAGTTGGTGTTGTACTAATCTCGATCTTGAATCACGCAGATAGCATCGCGAAGATGCCTCAACCAATAATTATCTCATCCCTTGACGGCTTCTTCAAGAACCTCAATCCTTCCGAGGTAATGTTGGATTGTAGCCTCTAATGTCTCAATCTGAGCTCGAAGGGCTTCATTCTCTTGTCGAGTAGCTTGTAGCTCAAGAAAGCCATTTCGAGCACGATATTCATGAAGAGACTGATCTAGTTCCCTAACCCTTTCTTCTAGTTGAGCATTTTGGGCTTGACTTTGACTCAAGCTCTCGAGGGTAGAGTTATACAGGCCTTACATCTCAAATAGTCGGTTCTTGCTTTCTTGGGACCTCCTATTTCACGGGGTAGCATCCATTACTTGTTTAGCCCATTGCTTAAGAGTGTCACTTTGGTAAAGAGCATTTTTTTAAATATGTGTTGAGCTTTACTAACTGTTTAATTGTCCCGTTTTGCTCATCCACATCTAAACTGACTTGATAAAGTCCGCTTGTGTGCTCAGTTTGCAAAGTATCCATCTTTTTCTTCACCTCTTCTAGCTCGCTTCTTAGGATGTCGGCCTCGGAAGGAACCATTCTTAAATGTTTTTCAAGCAACATAGTTGGCCCTTGGTCGGGCTTCAGAGTTTTATCATTGATTCTCTTGTGCATCCAATAGGTGTAGTCTGGGGTGAACGTACACTTTTTATCCTCTTCGACCTTTATGTGGTAAAGGTGATCCCAAGCTCTAGAAATATTTCAAACCTTTACCCTAAACTCATTCTTGAATGAAAACTCGGAGGTACTTATACTGTCGAGACCCGAAATGCCTTGACACTAACAAAGGAGCATAAGAAATTCCTCCGTATAAGCCTCCACAACTATACAAGAAATGAAGGACGCTATTGAGCCAAGGCATTCTCCCCACAATGTCCTCATTTTGAATATCCCTGAAAATGGCGTTCCATTTTTGTTTGTCAGGTTACTCCTACCATTCTTTTGCTAAGTACTCTCGTAGAGGGAAAAAATTTTCCTGAGATTATCCCAGGCATGACCCTTGTCGGTGTCTTTTAAAGGTGACTTCAAATCCATACTTGAAGTAACTATGCACATCCTCTATTCAAGGAAATAAAAGTTTTAGTCAGAATTGCCAATACCAGGTTGGCCTTCTTTTTCAACCGCTCGAATAAGTCCAAGGTGGCTACATCAATGTTACCCAAAACTCTAAGGAAAATGATCAAACCATAGATCCCTAAAGAGAATAAGTTCATCTTTACTCCCTCATCCGGGTGTGTCGGCATGACATCTCGAATGCACTCCTATGAAAAAACTAGTGTTGTCTCCTCGAACCTGAATCAATCCCTTGACCCAATCTTTGCTCATCCCGGCCAAGTTCTAAGCTTCAAAGGGTAATTCTGAGACCTTACCAGTTTCGTGTAAATCCAATCTTCATGAATGTTCTTCTAATTAAGCAACGTTGTATATTCTTTGATTGTAGGCATCAAATCCTTCCCGTTGAAAGTAAAGTAACAGAAGGCGAGATTCCAAACTAAAAAATAGCTTGAAGCATAGGCTGATTGATTCGAACATACATCAAATATGCTATGTTGCCATAATTTTCCCGAAACAAATTTTGCAGTCGTCGATCTCATCCTTCCCAAATCTGTTTCAAATCTCATAGGTCCTTTTGTCGTAGACTGACATATGTATACCCCGCCACAATACGTTCACTCGGTAGACTGTCACCTTGGACTCTTTGGTTGACTTCAGACCCATGTCGAACAGCAGAGTTAATTTCCTCCTTCATGAGGTACCTTTTGTCCATGATGAAAGATTTCGTCTTGGCAAACCACTCGAATCAACACCTTCATAATATGCAATGCACATGCGAAGAAAATATATATATGCAAAATAAGACAAAAAGGAAATAAGTCAGTACCGAATAAAATTAATAAACATATAAGGAATGAAGCAGGAAATTAAATCAAATAAAACAATCTTATTTACATCATTTTCTAAAAACCTAGGTTTAACCGCATGGCTCTAAAATGGGTGGGCTTTCTATGTTCTCTACATGCAGTTTTGGTTCTAAACGGTACCCAAATTGTCCTCGTTGTCCTCTTCTAAAGAGTAGCAAGGCCCCCGGTCATCACCCATTAAAGGTTATTTTCAACCGAGTTCAATTCAGAGGGACCATTTCGCTATGTCCGTACGGGGAAACAATATTCCCACGAAAACATAGGGTAGTCGAGCCCCGAAGGTACTTACTAGGCCCATACGGAGGAACAATATCCACACGAAAGCACTAGCGTTTCCCCCACTTAAAAAGACGGGTTTAAATGTCAGATTTTAAATACGTTAAAATAAACTCGCATTTATAAACGAATATCAAATTAATCGTCACTTTAATTCACAACTTCCGATATTAATAAAGCGGTAATTACATTTTATTTTTCTTTTTTAAATGGTCTGACTCAGTTTAATTTTAAAAATCAAAACCAGTCGCCAGCTGTAGCGACCTAAAATTTTTGAAATTTTCAAATTTTAAAGTTTCGAATGAGATCGCTAGAAAAATGAGTAATAGGATTCCTTTTATTTTTTATCTGAAAATATTTAGAAAATGGAGAATTCTTTGAAAATTCATGTTTTTGGAAAAACAATAAAAAATCTCGGAGTCGCCACCGGCCACTGAGGTAGGCCGGACAGCATAAAACCAGAGATTCGATTAAAAACGGGGTTCGGGAGTCGGTTACGGATGGGGAAGGTTTTGGCACCCCCATACCGCCCAAAAATTGGTACCGTAAAAAGAAAATAATAATTGTCGCGATGTTAATATCGAACTTTGTGAATTAAAGTGACAATTAATTTAAAATCCGGTTATACATGCGAGTAAATTTTAATGGCCTCGTTATTCGAAAGTAAACCGCAAGATCACCATCACTACGTTGATACTGGCCGCATTTACTTCCGAATAAAAAGGTACCTCATTGGCAAATTAATATTCGATATGCAATCTTATAACATGGCAAATATTAAGGCATAAAATAAGTACGAAAATAAAGGTATAAAATAAAGGAACCAAACATCGAATATTAAAACACCGTACCATATGAAAATTAAACTATATACATATAATACAATACTGTACACATATCTACCTACGTATAAATATGTAAACTAGGTAAAAACTAAATAAACACTGTAATACACAAACACATCTAAGCTACGTACAAAGCAAAGCAAACAATACGCCATATGGTAAATATACACGTAATTAATACATATACTAGAAACATGTAAACATATATTACACACGTAAAAAGGGGTACACATGTGGCATATATAGAAAACATCACGACACATAAATATATATATATCTAAGTAAAATATAGATGTATAAGTATACATAAAATATTATATATATTATAAAATAATACTGTATAAACAAAATATTAAAAATAAAATAAACAAACCAACATATATACATTTCGTACGGCACGTACACATAACAAATAAAACATGTGATAGAAAAGATATAAACGCGAACAAAATCGAACCAAAAAGCATAAAATAAACAAATAAGTAAGATAAAACCACATTCAAACATAACAAGAGGGACTAAAAAAAAGGAAGATAAATGCAAGGCTGAAATTAAAAGAAAAAAAGTGCAATACTAAAACAAATATGCAATGCAAACAGGGACTGAATTGAAAACCAAAAGAAACCAAAAGGGTTCAAAATGGGTTTAATACTAAAAAAGGACCAAAATGCAATAAAACAGAAGCTTCCATAACCAAAAGGGAGTTAAACCATTTAAAACAGGTTTTGATTGAAATTAGGGATGAAATTAAAAGATTAGAAAAATTATGAACGACCGCGGGAGGAGTTTAAAAAGACGGAAGCCCTTTGATTGTTAAATGAAAGACGCGGAGGGATTTTAGGGTGATTATCCCATTTTTAAGTTTTGAAAAATATAAACTTCCGCCTATGAGTACCGGCTCCCCCTTTTGGCTCATTTCAAAACCTGAAATCTAAAAAAAAAATAATTCTCTTTTAAAACCTCTCGAGAAAGCTCTCAAAAACCCAGAACCTATTCGGCACTCTCAACTCAATCACCGAGCCAAATTCAGAAATATTGTGCCGGCCGCCGCTAACCAACACCGACAACCTAAAACCAACCTAAAAGAAAATTCCCTTCACTCTAGAAACTAAAAGACGAACCCAACGTTGCTTCGTTTCATTGAACAAAATGAAACCCTTCTTTTCTTTTGAAATCCGACTCAAAAAGCTCCCTCTTCTTGACTTAAACTAGACTCTGTCTCTCCTCTCTGCTGGCTCACCACAACAGCCCAGAGGCCAGGGCTTGTCACCGGGCGAAAGAAGAGGGACCTGATGACCCGAGGAGGTGAACGGTCCGAAGGTATCATCTGAAAAACCCTAAATCTAGTTTTTTTAGTTTCTGTATACATGCAGAGTGTGAAGAAGATACCTCTGAAGGGTCATTTTTTTGTATTCATTTCCAACTTGTTATAACGTTTTTTGCTCGGTATTATATCCGAAAAAATGATTTGCATGAAAAATAAAACTATTACAATCGGTTCTAAAATCCGCCGACATCCTCGGTTATCTTGTTATTTTTGGTTCGATATGCCTTTGTACTCTTTGGCTAATGTTTATCCTTTTTGTGCTACACGGGTGAAGTGGTCGTTCAATGAGGATGAGGGACCAGTGCAAAGGCTGACCGTGCAGAGGAAGGGTCATGAGCAGTCCAAGCGTTGAGCGCATGGAGCATACGCGCGCGTGGAGGAGTGGGAAAGCCGCGCGTGAGCGCATGAAGGTTCCAGAAGATTCTTCCATCAGATCTGAACCGTTGATGTCTCCCTTGATCCAAGGTGGAGAGATGGTTGTGCAAGAGACAGGGATTAGGGTTTCTATAATGACTAGGCAGATTAGTGTTTTGGTTTTAGTTTGGGCCCTAGATGGGCCGTGTATGTGTTAATTGTTTTTGGGGCTTTTTAATGTATAAGGGAATGTAAATAAAAACTTGGGCTTTGCACTTATTTAATTTGGGCTTTATTTATTATATTTAATTAATATTTTTTGTTTAATAATAATAATATGAATAATAAAATATAAATGATAATAAATATATCATAATAATAATAATAATAGTATAATATGATAATAATTGAATAAGAATACTAATAACAAAAAAACCGAAGTAGCAACATATAAAACTAACAAATAACAAAAATATTTTTGTGTGTTTTTCTTTTCTTTCGAATCAAAATAACCTATGGTAATGCAATAAAAAAACTAATAGTAATACTTAGAAATTATAATAACAACAACCACAGATACTAAAAGAAATAATACTAATAATATTTTGGGTTTTTAGACATAGTGACACATAATAGTACTAATAACGAGTAATATAATAATGATATTTTTTGGTTTTTGCAATAATAAATATTAATAATATATAAAAAAGGTATTAAAGCAAAGCCCATTATTATATATATATAAACTAACAAAAATAAAAAACGGGTTAAAACCCCGGATAAAATTAGTGATTACAAGATAGATTTGAATGGTTAATAATTTTTGAAAATTGTTTTGGATTTTTAATTGATTCTATAAGGCTGAAGTCATTGGATGATAATAAATTAAGAGAATGTTGTGATAATTTTAAGATTATTTTTTATCATAATAATTTGCCGGATGTTGATGTACATGACTTTTTTTCTGAAATGAAAGTGTTGCAAATGACTTTGCCAAATGTGTTCATGTCGGCGCTTGAAATTCTTGAGTTTACTAAAGCTGCAAATTGTTATCCTAATGTTTCAATTGCTTACCGAATCTTATTAACAATGTCGGTGACGGTAGCATCTGCGGGGAAAAAAATTCAAAATTGAAGTTATTGAAAAAATACTTGAGGGCAACAATGTCACAAAAAAAATTAAATGGCTAGCTATATTATGTATCGAGAAAAATATGTTGAAAAGCATTGAGTTGACACTATCATCAATGATTTTACATCAAAAAATGCTCGAAGACTATTTTTTTATAAGTATTTATATGCCTAAATATATTTTTGATAATTTTTAGATCGTAATAAATTACTATTTATTTAATTTAATAAATAGAAAATTTATTTTACATATTTTTTAATTTTTTTTTCAATCAGGCGCACATTTTTTTTAATTTCGCCCCGAGCCTAAAAATAGTAATTATTGATTTTAGGTTTGAACCTGCTTTGGTACTTTTATATTAGAGTGAATTCATTTTTTTTTTAGGTTTGAATACTTAGTTGGTCTTTATTGATTTTAAAATTAAATAAATTAAGTTTTGACCCGTATTTTTTAAATATGAATTGATGACTTATAAAATTAAGAATTCAAAAAACCTTTCTATTTTTTAAGTTCATCATATTTTCTTGCCCCCTCCAATCTCCATTTTTACTTTGTACTAAGTTGTATATTAGTGTCTTTATGTCTGTACTGAACTTTAGAAATATTTAGAACTGAGCGTCAATAACAATTTTTTTAATAAAATAAATAAATATTTATATTTGACCTCGTCAAGATTTGATTTTGATTCTGTCCATGTTTACCAAATTACAACTTACAAGCTTAGATCGTAAACAAACACTGCAAGTACTGAATCAAACGCCCCTTGTGGATTTTGAAAAGCCAGTGAAAGAAAGTAAAATAGAGCAGAGATTTTGAAACTTTGGAGTGGGGAGGTAGCCAATAAGCCATGAAGAAATTAACCGAAAGGGAAATGGCAAGGCAAAAGCAATAATTTTCCGCCCCCCATGTGTTGGGGAAAATGGTTTCAGTCACGTCGCTTTTGAGGCACAACTTAATGTTGAAACCAGTCGAATAATTATTGAGCAATATGCGTGCGGAGGCCGGAGGGGGAGGGGCCTCCCCTTTTTTTCTCCTCCAAAAGCTCCCCAACAACGATAAATGGCAATTTTGTTGACCCTAAAGCATCACCCTGAAGATCACAGCAACTTTTGTACGACACCAACTGAGCCTTCATCATTGCCATCAGACCTGCTTCTACGCTGCAAAAACTCCATCTATTGTGCATGACAGTTTTCCTATACGAATCATCCGAGCACTGGTTTAATATCGCTTAAGTAGGTCTCGAATTCGAGCCTTTTTGTATGCAGAAAATTTTTGCTAGGAGACTCACCCATCAAAGTCAAGTGTGCGACGCACATCGTTCCGGATTAATCACGGCAAAGCCTTGAGTAATTGGGAGGGTAACGAACAAAAATGAACCCTCTTCGTTTACATAGGTACCCTTGATCTATGTTGTTTGATGTAATCTTATTTTAAGTGTTATATCGGAGATATATTAGAATCAAACGACAACGACTAAACAATGAAGATAGTGATCACAAACAAAGTAAGAAAATAATGAACACCAAAATTTTATATGAAAAACCCAAACCAGAAAAATCATTACACAATATGACAAAGAAGAAAAGATTACAAGTAATTTGTGTCATAAAAAGTAAGGTTCTCACTTAAAACTAAATCTTAAAAGAATTTGGGTCACAACTCTAACCTTATGACAGAATGTTGCAACACGGTTACAATGGTAGACATTCACAGAACACAAGGCTGTCCAGCTTTTTATCTTTAAAAGAATTTAGGTCACAACTCTAACATTAAGACAAAATGCTGCAACACGGTTGAATGTAACACAAGGCAGCCCAGCTTTTCATCTCTGAACTAGTATATGAGCTAGATTAGTTGGCAGCATTAATACAAGATGTGAATGTATGGATCAAATAATTGAAGTAGCTAGATCAAATGATCTATGCAACTTCAATAAACGAACAAAAAGAGTTGGCCTTCTTAACTTCATGAATTCAATTTTCTGGTGAACAACTCCGAGTACAACAAAAGTTAGATATACATACATGTATGTATGTATGTATGCATGTAAAGAAGCAGGCAACTGTTAGTTTGATAGGCTGCATATTGTACTTTCTTATAGGATTTGTTTTATTGCTGTAAATATTTGTACAAAAATCTATCCGTGCATTAATACACACTCAACACTTATCTAGTCTGTCTAGGTAGATCCACTTGCCTATTAAAAAAAGCCTATTAAAAAAAACACACACTCCATGTTTATACCTTAACAAACTAGGCTGGAACCTTTCAGATCTGAAAAAAAAATTCCTGCATCTAAGTTGTTCTTTTGCATAGCTGAATATATATATACACAAGGTTAGGATCCACTTACACACAGTGGTAAAATATGAATTTTACACGTTTTTTGAATCGTTGGATGTGTGAAATGGATAGTTGAGATTAACTCTTCACTTTTTTTCCCAAATGATAATCTTCACATATCCTACTATTAATCTCGGTCATTCATTTCACTCATATCCAACGACCCAAAAAACGTATAGAACTCAAAAACTTACGCTCTCTAAACAGATAGTATCCCATATATATATATATATGCGTGTGTGTGTATGAAGAGAAAGACAAACCCTAATCTTAATAAAATCAAAAGTGGGGCAGTGCTCTTAACTTGATCCATCCAGGCATCTTATGTCATATACAGATTGTCTTTTTTATAACAGCTTCATTCACCACCAACTTCACATTTAAATCCAATTGAATGAAATTTAAGGACGGTTAAAACCGAACTTGAACAATTCTGTGGGAATATCAAATAAGGGAGGGTAGGTTAAAGCCTATTTCCAGTGGTCCAACACTGACTATAACTGGAACTTTAATGCTCCATAATTCAGCATTAACCCTACTAGTGTTGAAAAAATTGACAGAAATGGAATATTGGAACATCAGGGTGGGTTTGGAAATGTACAAAAATGACTGAAAATTAAAATTTACCAAAGGAAGTATAAGCGCAGATCCATCAGCTGATATCTGCTGGAATTTTATCTAAAAGTATCAAGTGGAGAGGTGTTGGAACCTCAAGTCCAGAAGTGTGGAACCTACAAATTGGAGGGTACAGGCACTTTACTACAACAGAACAAAGTCAAAACAATTAAGATAAAAAGATCCAAAAACAAAGTCTGAGAAAATATGCAGCAAAGACAAGAATCTATACCTATAGAAAATTCCAATTACCAAAACAACAGTTATCATCAACTATCTGTCTCTGTCCCTGTCTTTCTCTCTAACCCCTCTTATAGTGTTACTGCAAATTAATGAATTATAGCCATGGAATCTTGCAACCATGAAAACAAGGCGAGATAAGGACAATGGCAGTTCACAGACAGAACGAAAATGAAAATGAAAACAAAACATAACCAGGTTAGGGTTAAGGAAAAAATCTGTGTTCTTTAAAGCAAACAAGCATGGAAACTGTATATACACCTATAATATATATATATATGAGTAAAG